>OY992894.1:12384156-12494156 GCA_963921405.1 Cepaea hortensis
GGGGGGAGGAGCGCAATTGGAAGGGTACAAGCCTTATCCTAGTGCGAGGAAATGCAACCTAAAGACTGAATGACATGGCAGGGCAGACGAGGCCCTTAGCCTTATTTGATGTGTCAAGTGGAGCAGACAACAGTCTCGACAAGCCAACAGCACGCACAGGCATATATGCAAAAGTCAGCTGCCAGAATGTCATCACAACAGTCTGCCACTAAAATTACAGTTCATCGTCGATGTAAGCGGCGGTCATTAGAAAACCAGCAGTTACACACACATTACTGCATTAGGCAAAACCAGCAAGTTCAGCAACCGCCATACGCCATTTTCTGAACATGCAGTTCACATACAAACATCCACGGACAAATGTAAAAGTATTCCACAAGAAACCCACAGCACACAGTGTCGTTTCACGCACTTAACTCACTATCTTGGTGACGGAATCGTGTACTACCAGCCAAAAATGACGGAAATGTGTAAGCAAACCGTAGCCAAAAGCAAAAACACGTCAGAGCCGTAACAGCTCAACCGCCTATCCGCCATATTGGACCGGAAGTGTACGAGTGTACATCACGAGACTGTATTAACCATTAACATACCACGTGGAGAAGCGTTCGGGTGGCCCTGTACACTGCCACCGTGTAGAGACTACCTTTTCTGTGTTGTGGAAGTGCGAGTCTTTAAAATGTCTTAAAAGTCGAGAAGATCGACTTCATTGCACCGGGTTTTACCCCATATGGCTTAGTCTGTTTCCGCAGCGCGGCCTGCTGAAAGCTTCGCACAAAGCACGAACTCCGTAGCTTAAGCGACGACCCTCAGGAGTCTCCGGTAAAAATTCACGCGTGAACCGAAAGTTGTAGCCCGAAATAGAGACCACAATCTTCGGATCGCGAGGCAGACGGCATGACCACTTCGCCACGGAGACTCCTGTGGGAGTGCGAGAGGAAAGTAGTGGATGATAGTGTGGGAAGAGAGTTGTGAGTCTTAGTGTCGGAAGTGATTAGTGAGTGAGAGTATTAGATTAGAGTAGTGAGTGAGAGTGTGAGAAGTGAGTAGTTAGTGAGTGTGTGGAAAGTGAGCAGTGGGTGATAATGTGGGAAATGAGAAGTGAGTGAAAGAGTGAGAAGTGAGTAGTTAGTGATAGTGTAGGAAGAGTGTAGTGAGTGACAGTATGAGAAGTAAGTAGTGTGTGAGATTGTGGGTAGTGAGGAGTCGTGTTCCGGTGACGGCCATACTATGCTCATTGTAACTATTTTCCATGATAACAATATTGTGGCTCATTGTACTGCAGTTATTTGTTTCGATAAGAACAGGCCCGAAATTCTGTTGTGACCTTATTATATTTTTTTCCTGGACCAAATGCTGGACAGTGAGTGTGTGGCCTGATCTTTTTGTCCGTGTGCGACAGTTGGACAGCGACAGTTTGTTTTTGCCTTCAGTCTGGCTGTCAATGATTGTATTGTGAACCGGTTTTGACGCAAACTGTTTATTCTAAAACTTATCAATTTTCGTTAAGTAATTAACTGTTTATAGTAACTGTTACCGTGTTGAGTTCAATAAATTGCTATGTGTAGTCAGTTACCAATATATATTTATTCATTTTCGTTAATTAATTAACTGTTTGCCGGTCTCTCTGGCCGAGGGGTTAAACGACTTTCTCCGTAATCCCGTTTATCCACGTAGGGTCTCACAGCGCGCGAGAATTAGTAGTGGTTCTCGTCGCGCTGGTGACTTATGGGATAAGTGAGCCGGTCGCTCAGAAAGCAATGGCAAACTACTTAGCGTAATCTTGCCAAGAAATCAACAACAGCGGTAAAATGCTGGTGTTGACAGCGATGTCCTGTGAAGGATATGCGAAAAAAAAAAATTAACTGTTTATAGTAACTTATCGCATTGAGTTCAGTAAATTACTATGTGTAGTCAGTTACCACTATATATTTTAATGCAGATGTGTTGATTGTGTGTTCTATTTTGGCAGATACATGTGAACTAAAAACAAGACTGACTGCAGGTGAAAGCATAAGTTTGCCTACATAAGTGATCACAATTTTAGCTTAAACTGAAATCACATAAGTTATATAAATTGCTGCTGAGACTACAGATGAGATCGCAAGCAAGATTGAAGATGAAATCACAAGTGTGATTCAAGTTAACATCACACGTAGTTACACTACAGCTGAGATCACAATCTGATACACTACAGCTGAGGTGATAAAAAGTCTAAGATCACATGAAACATTCGACATAAGATCACAGTCTGATTACAGTTGAGATTAGATGTAAGATTTGTAATTCGACACAAGTTTGAATATAGCTCACAAATACGATTTGATTTAAGATCACAGTCTGATTACAGCTGAAGCGACGAGAAAGATTTGACATAAGATCACAAGTCTGATTGCAGCTGAGATTGCAAGAAATATTTGAAGGAATTTCACGCGGCTGAACGCGACGCGGCTGAGATTACAAGACAGACTTGACATAAGTCTGATTACAGCTGAGGTCATAAGTTGATGCACCACAAGCGAGGTCATCACATGTCTATTTACAGCTGAAATGACAAGCTGACACTCTACAGCTGAGATAATCATACGTCTTGTTGCAGCTCAAATTACAAGCTGAAACTCTACAGCTGAGATCATCATACGTCTTGTTGCAGCTCAAATTACAAGTTGAAATTCTACAGCTGAGATCATCATACGTCTTTTTACAGCTCGGATTACAATCTCTACAGCTGAGATCATCATACGTCTTGTTGCAGCTCAGATTACAAGCTGAAACTCTACAGCTGAGATCATCATACGTCTTTTTACAGCTCGGATTACAAACTCTACAGCTGAGATCAGCTTACGTCTTGTTACAGCTAAGAGTATTGCGAGTCTGATTACAGCTGATATCACATGTAAGATTTTACATAACATCACAAAACGTATTGTGTCTGAGATCACAATTTAGATCACGCGTCTGACTGCAGCTAGTAGCATCCGAGTAGTTAGCCTACAGTTGAGGATATCACACATGAAACTATGACTGGAATCACAAATTAGACAACAATTGAGATCACAAGCCTGTACACTTTAGTTCAAAATTATTACATACTAAACAACATATGCGATCACAGGTTAATTTATAATTAAGACCACAATAAACTGAACTACAGCAGAGATCACAATTACATTTGTAACAGATAAGATCACATCAACTTTGACTACTTCATTACAAGACATTCACTTGCAGGAGGATGGACCACGAAGAAGTACTGTACATCTAAGTGAACAATCGCTGCTTCAGAACTCCCAATGCGCTTTAGGTTTCTTAACTGACAGTACCTGGTCACTTGTCACGTGGATTGATCACACATGACGCCACCAGATGACTGCCCACGCCAGAGAGAATGCAGTTTATGGTATTGATGCCTCAGTCACGAGGTACACAGACATTGCCCTCGTCAACAACGGCTCTTGCTGCTTCCACGCCCACAATTCCAAACATCAACATGATGATCATCAGCTTAGTAAGTCCTTCAACTTTCATCCTAAGGGTCGTAAGGTGTCAAGGAAAGTCCATGACCGGAAAAGGACAAACATTAGCATTATTGCCAAAAGTGGGAGCTCCGCGTCTTTCGTGCCAAAGAATAAAGAGGAACAAGATAAAAAAGAGTGTGAGCGTAAGAAGCCGGAGAAACAGAGCAAGAAGAAGGACAAGAAAGAAAAGGGAATTAAAATGAACCGGCTGGTGTTGTTGCTGGTGTTATTTGTGCTGTACGTGTCACTTGGAGCTATCGTGTTCAATGTTCTGGAGGCAGGGGCCGAGCTGGGCAGGAAGAATGAGCTGGACGACTTTGTGGAACGGTTTTTAGGTAAGTACAGTTCTAGGCGTGTGGTCTGGTTCTTTGTCTGTATGCCACAGCTGGTCAATGAGTGTGTGGCCTGGTCTTTTGTCTGGATGTCAATACTGGACAAGGAGTGTGTGATCTGGTCTTTTGTCTGTGTACAACAGCTGGAGAATGAGTGTGTGGTCTGGTCTTTTGTCTGATTGTGAATACCGGACAAGGAGTGTGTGATATGGTCTTCTATCTGTATGGACAATGAGGGCGTGGTCTAATCTCTTGTCTGGTTGCGACAGCTGGACAATGAGTGTGTCTTTTGGTTCTTTGCCTGGATGTCAATGCTGGACAATGAGTGTATGTCCCGATCTTTTGTCTGGATGTCAATTCTGGACAAAGAGTGTGTGCTCTGTTCTTTTGTCTGGATGTCAAATGTATTAGGGGCGTTCATTTGAAACCCGTTCCAATGGCTTTATTACAAAAACATGATTCATCGCCCGCCACTATGCGGAAGCGAAATGCATCACCCTCCACGCTGTAATGCAGCAAGTGGTTCAAACACCATCCCATGCGTTCGTCTTTTTGATGGTCGGTAAACATCCGGGGTATCCACTGTGAACACATCTTCCGATATTGCAGAACACATCTTCCGATATTGCAGTTTCTTATGGACGACCTTTTGAATTGTCCCAATTGACACATCAAATCCTTTCGCTAGCGAACGTATGCTTCGACAACGGTTCATCTGTACTGCTGCATCGATTTTGGCGATAGTTTTTTTTTTCCTGTTACAACAATATGCGCTTGACCCGGCCGTCGAAGATCTGTCGTGAACTGACGTACTTTTTCGAAACATTCGTGCCCAGTCTGTCACTGTTGTTTTCGACACACATTTGTTACCGTACGCTGCCTGCATTCATCGACGAAAGTCCACTGGTCGACATCCTTCAAATGAAAGAAACCGAATCACCGTTCTTTGAGCTTCTATGGGTGGATTTTGGATCAACCCGGCCATTTTCTCAACGGTCAGAAACAGAATCTATGCATTATGGGACGATAAGCACTTGCTCTTTTATTCATTGGTCAGTACTTATCACATGACTATGACATGGTCATGTTCAACGTACGCAATTACGGGCGGTGCGGCACGAATCGATTTCAAATGAACGCCCCTTATAGATAAGGCGTGTGTGGTGTGATCGTTTGTCTGGATGTCAATTCTGGACAAAGAGTGTGTGATCTGGTCTTTTGTCTGGATGTCAATTCTAGACAACGAGTGTGTGATCTGGTCCTTTGTCTGGATGTCAATACGGGACAATGAGTGTGTGATCTGGTCTTTTTTCTGGATGATAATACTGGACAATGAGCGCGTGATCAGCTTTTCATTTTTTTTTTTTTTGGGTCTGAATGTGCATGCCGGACAATGAGTGTATGCCCTGGTCTTGTATCTGCAAGTGAACGCTGGGCAATGTATAGTGAAATGATGAAGGAACTGAAGGCGGTGGACGTATGTATTTTCCTCTTAGAAGAATGTTGAGGTCATGACATTTACACGCATCACATGATCACACATACAAAAACGTAAGTAACCGACATATGACATATATGGGGTATAGCAAAAGAAGAATTTTTTTTTTATTATTTTTTTTTTTTTTTTGCATATTCCTTTACATCGCTGTCAACACCAGCATTTTACAGCTGTTGTTGATGTCTTGACAAGTTTACTTTTAGTAGTATGCCATTGCTTTCTGAGCGACCGTCTCCCATACCAATTCGTTAAAACCCAGCGCAACGTGGTCTGCTGCCAAATCGAGGGCAGCTGTGTTTTGAACGCGAGTAAGCGGGATTACGAATCGCGTCGGTAAGCCATTCGCCAGAAAAAGAAGAATTGGAATAGAGAAATATTAGTGAGGCAGAGAAAAAGGAAGATTTATGCCGAAGGATGGGTAAGAAATAATAATATATGCAATATCAAGTTCATCAAAACATCAGATAAGAGAGAGAGGAAGAAGGAGAAGGAGGAGGAATAAACCCGGAAGGGCAAGAAGAAGAAGAAGAAGAAGAAGAAGAAGAAGAAGAAGAAGAAGAAGAAGAAGAAGAAGAAGAAGAAGAAGAAGAAGAAGAAGAAGAAGAAGAAGAAGAAGAAGAAGAAGAAGAAGAAGAAGAAGAAGAAGAAGAAGAAGAAAAAGAAGAAGAAGAATAAGAGGAAGAAGAAGACGGAGAAGAAAAAGAAGAAGAAGAAGAAGAAGAAGAAGAAGAAGAAGAAGAAGAAGAAGAAGAAGAAGAAGAAGAAGAAGAAGAAGAAGAAGAAGAAGAAGAAGAAGAAGAAGAAGAAGAACAGCAGCAGCAACAAAAACAACAAGAACAACAACAACAACAACAACAAGAAAAACAAGAGGAACTGGAAGAACAAGAAGAACAAGATCAAGAAGAACAGAAAGAAGATGATAATGATGATAATGAGGAGCAGGAGGGGGAGAAGAAGGATGGCTGAGCGGAGAAAGGAAAGAAGAGGAGGAGAAAAGAAAAACAGAATAGAAAATACAATTAAAATAGACGGTTGGTCATGCATGACAAATTGAGCAGAAAACTGGTGCAAGCAACAATTACGCAACATGAGAAAACTTCTGAAATGATAGCTTAACGAAGAAAGGACAGTTAGTGTAAGATCATATCTTTCCTGCTTTCAGTAAATACACAATTTTAACGAGCCGGCTGTTGATCGTCTTTAACGAGCTTGTTTTCTTTGTGCATTATTGACATCCTGTCTGGAGAAAAGAGGCCATATTCCCTGCGATCTCTTGTTTATAACACGAGCAGAAAATTTCCGTGTTTGCTTTTGGACAATGCCAAGTGTTTATAAATATTTGTATGCATCTATAAAGCATTTGTCCGGGTATTGTATGGGCGCTCGCAGTGGGCTTGTAGCACGGTGTTGGATGTTCGGGGTATGATATTACTTCATCATAAGTGTAGGCGTTATATTGGTCAGTCATAAGTGTAGGCGTTATATTGGTCAGTCATAAGTGTAGGCGTTATATTGGTCAGTCATAAGTGTAGGCGTTATATTGGTCAGTCATAAGTGTAGGCGTTATATTGGTCAGTCATAAGTGTAGGCGTTATATTGATCAGTCATAAGTTTAGGAGTTATATTGATCAGTCATAAGTTTAGGAGTTATATTGATCAGTCATAAGTGTAGGAGTTATATTGATCAGTCATAAGTTTAGGAGTTATATTGGTCAGTCATAAGTGTAGGAGTTATATTGATCAGTCATAAGTTTAGGAGTTATATTGATCAGTCATAAGTTTAGGAGTTATATTGGTCAGTCATAAGTGTAGGAGTTATATTGATCAGTCATAAGTTTAGGAGTTATATTGATCAGTCATAAGTGTAGGAGTTATATTGATCAGTCATAAGTTTAGGAGTTATATTGATCAGTCATAAGTGTAGGGGTTATATTGATCAGTCATAAGTTTAGGAGTTATATTGGTCAGTCATAAGTGTAGGAGTTATATTGATCAGTCATAAGTTTAGGAGTTATATTGATCAGTCATAAGTGTAGGGGTTATATTGATCAGTCATAAGTTTAGGAGTTATATTGGTCAGTCATAAGTGTAGGAGTTATATTGATCAGTCATAAGTTTAGGAGTTATATTGTCAGTCATAAGTGTAGGGGTTATATTGTCAGTCATAAGTGTAGGGGTTATATTGTCAGTCATAAGTGTAGGGGTTATATTGTCAGTCATAAGTGTAGGGGTTATATTGTCAGTCATAAGTGTAGGGGTTATATTGTCAGTCATAAGTGTAGGGGTTATATTGTCAGTCATAAGTGTAGGGGTTATATTGTCAGTCATAAGTGTAGGGGTTATATTGTCAGTCATAAGTGTAGGGGTTATATTGTCAGTCATAAGTGTAGGGGTTATATTGTCAGTCATAAGTGTAGGGGTTATATTGTCAGTCATAAGTGTAGGGGTTATATTGTCAGTCATAAGTGTAGGGGTTATATTGTCAGTCATAAGTGTAGGGGTTATATTGTCAGTAATATGATGCTGGTGCTATGTACGTATTAATAACTTAGAGATATCATGAAGGCGAGGGACATTGGTAATAGTGAGAGTAAATCCACACGCAACAATCAGCCCAACGCACTAGAAGTCGACTCACAGCCAGCGAACGCAAACATCAGACATTCCTGGGGAAATATTGGCCGCCGAGTTAACACTGGACATGTTACATAGTGTGTGATAGAAGATCAAGGAAAACTTAAACATTCAAATCCAATCTCACCGGAACTTGGTGTGGATATGTGAAGTGTTAGGACCATCATACTTAGTAGGCCTGGGTGTACGAAGGAATAGAAGCCTAGTCTTTCCCTCTCGTTGCGAACGTCGAGCTCTCATTGCAGCTACCTTTGCAGAACCACACTCCCATAACAACCTTCTGAAAATTCTCGGTCATAAGCAAGATGTCCCGCGTCCGATATACCCATCTGGAGATCATCCGCCACATCCTGCACCCATCTTATCTTTGGCCTTCCCCTTCCTCTCTTCCTGGGCATATACCCTTCAATTATTGTTCTCTCAAAACTTTCTTCTTCTTCTTTCTTCATTTTGTTCGCTCGCTTAAACTCGAGCGTAATCATTACACACTGATTAAAGTAATAAAGGACTGAGTTTTGCGTGTGGGCTTGCTTTTATGGCGTTTCACGTGACCAGCATAGTTCAATTTTCTTCGTTTTATCATCGTTAGTAGCCATACTTCTTCAATATTCAGCTCTTGTATGGATGCATTTGTTCTTTTCTTTATCCATGATATTCTTAGAACCTTCTACAACATTTATATTCAAAAGCATTTATGCGCTGTTCAGCTTGTTTAGTAAGTGTCCAGGTCTCACAATCGTATGTTGCAATGGGAAAGAACCATGCTCTTAAAAATCTAATTTGTAGAGGTTTATCTGTCCCACTCCACGGTTTATTCAGTTGTTTTAGTTTTTGAAGATCAATAGATATTTGTCTTTTATTTCCTTTCACTGTGTCACCATTGTTGGTAATTAATGACCCAAAATATTAAAAATTTTCCACCACCTTTAATTTTTCCTAATTAACATATATTTCTTTCTCCAAATTAGTTTTATCTGTATGTTATACCTTTGAGAAACGGCTGGCAGAGTGGGTAGACTGCTGGATTCTCCTTTGGGAGACCCGGGTTGGAATCCTTGGTAAGGTGTGGAGTTATTTTTTGTCGGGAGCAAACTGAAAACTCTAACCTACACAGTTCGCGGCGACTGCACTAGCCAGGCGGCCTTAATTCCTCAGGCTTAAGACCCCTCTCCCATACACCGCAAGGTACTATACTGGCAGTAAATGACAGACATTTGACAGTCCGACTTTGTGAAGACACTTTGTCTCGCAACAGACGAGAAATATCTCCGGCGATATCTCCGGCAGGCCTATTCCCGGTGGTCGTGGGATCCGCAAAAGTCAGGCGGGGAGTCTTAAGATGTACGCGTCCTATGGTTCAGGCACGTACGAGGCCCTCACCTGTGAGACTTAGCTGAACGCCTCTAAGTCGGGTCCCTTGGATGCCAGGGTCTGGCCACCACTCGCCACCTGCTCGTGGAGGCGAGGTCTCGGAGGCTTGACGCTGAGCCGCCAGCGTCTGCAGCCTACCCTGTCCCAGACGTATTGTTTACCCTTTCCTCTGGACCAGACAGGGCAAGGCCGAGAGAGGGAACATGTCGTTTGGGCACCACATGTTCTCTTAAGCTCTGTCCAGGCATTGTGATGGAATTTTGACCAAATTCCAACTCACATACTTTGGTCTGTCAAGACTGTAAGGTGCCACTTACCACTTACTTACTTATATATATATATTGCTATGAAAAGATATAAGTTGTGATGTTCACTATTCTTTTGGGTTGAGGTTATTAATTTTTCTATACCATTCTGTGATGTGAATAGTAATACTGTATTATCAGCATATGGAATATCAGGTATTTCATGACCACCGATATATAACAATCATATTGCTCATTGGCTGTAGTATAATCTCCGACATTACCTCATTATATTTTCGGCGTAAAGGTTAAACAAATAGGGGGAACAACATACAGCACTGACTCTTGCTTGATGCCAAACCAACTTATCTCTCGCCATCTATTCTAACCGCTGCTTGTTTGTCTCGATAGAGCATTTTTATGAGTTGTACTACAAGTGCTGCAAAGCCCATTTTCCTCATGATTTCCCAAAATTTCTGATGTTGTACACAGTCAAATGTCTTGGAATAATACACAAAGGTGTTTACATTAAATTTTCCTCTATTATTAAACGCATGTTGAGTATGTGATCTCTTGTCTATCTTCCTTGTCTAGTTCAGTTGAGTTAAGAATCAACATCACTGTACTCAGGACATTCCCATACGTGCTCAGTCCCCTCGTTCAACAGCCAGCGAAGAGTCTACTAATCGTTCCCACGACTATCTGATTAAAAGTTCTCCTGGTCTTCCCTCTCAGTTTTGAGATACTTCCAAAACCCCTGCCGATCCCCCGCAATCTCATTCTTTCCACATATGGGTTCTCAATCTGTTTCTCCGCCTTCTCAACCTGGTCCCACAAGCGCACGACCACCTCCCCCTTGTCCATAGGCAAGATACCACCAAGAGGTGCCCTCCCTGCTAGCCTATCAGCCTGTTCATTCCCCCGTACACCCGCATGGCCAGAGCCAAATATCCATACAATTATCACAATCTGTGACCTCTGAAGCGACGAGAGCCATTCCACACGAAACATTCCTTTCTCCGCCTTGCTAAGCATATTCTTTGAATCCGTAATGAACACAACGCCTTGTTTAATCCAACTTGAACCCGTTAATCTCTTCATCCATTTTTTTACGAAATCTTTCCATTATGATTTTCAGTAGAATTTTACTTGCATGACTGATCAGGGCAACAGTTCTATAGCTGGTGCATAATTTCAGGTTGCCCTTTTGTGGTATTGAAATGAAGATAGTTATCTTCCAATCTTTTGGCCATATACCATATTTCCATATCTTTTTACATAACGCGTGATAGATGTGTATGCTTTCTTCCCCTCCCGCTTTAATTAGTTCAGTTGATATCTCATCACATTCTGGTGATTTACCATTCTTCATGTTCTTTATTGCCCATATAATTTCATCTAGTGAGAGTTCATGTTATGTCTCTGCCGTGACTGGTTCACGTATCTCTTTCATATCCTCACAGTCATTCATATTATACATTCCACTGCTGTATTCCAGCCATCTTTCTAGAATCACAATATAACAGCAATAATCCAATCCGATAATTGATGCCAATAAATTCACGTTATTTCCTGGTTATGGATCTTTATTTTCTGTTTTTGTTTGTTTGGTTTTCATATTTCCTTCGTAACGAACTAACAGATTAACTTTATTTTTAATGGGTTGCGAATTGCGCACGCAGGCCCGTCATCCATTCTGCCCTTCGTTTCAACAGCCATTTTAAACACGAACGGGCGAATTTTATTTTCTAAGTGTCGACCAGCCAAGGCTATGAGAGCATCGGTAGTGTAGTAGCTAGAAGGTTGCCTTCCGGCTCGGTTGTCATGAGTTCGAATTCGCGTCGAGGCGGATTCTTGTTTTAAATTGACGTGGGCTCCAGTAAATGCTGTGCATATGCTGAGAACATTAATTGAACGTTTTATAGAAGTAAATAAAGGTCTACATCTTTGCTTTATTGAATACATAATAGCTTTCGATAAAGTAGGACATGATAAAGATGCTTGAAGATCTACAAATTGATGGGAAAGACCTTAGACTTGTAAAAAACATATATTGGAAATAACAAGCTGCCATAAGAAATGATAATGAAGTAGGTCAATACCAGCCTACTAAGAGAGGTGTAAGACGGGGATGTGTAATGTCTCCAGATCTTTTTCCCTGTACAATGAAAATATTTTGAGAAATGTAGAAGATAAGAATGGAATCATTATTGGGGGACGAAACATCAATAACATTAGATAAGCCGATGATACAGTATAATGAGCAGGATCTGCAACATTAAGTAGTTGCAGTTGTTGCACACAGTGAACAACTAGGGTTAGAACTGAATATTAAGAAGACACAGATTATGGTCGTCACTGGGACGAAGGAAATACCACAATGTGATATACAAGTGCCGGTCTCTCTGGCCGAGGGGATACAACACTTTCTCCGTAATCCCGTTTATCACGCAGAGTCTCGTAGCGGGCGAGAGCTGGCAGCGGTTCGACCCCCGCTGGTGACTTGCGGGATAACTGAGCCGGTCGCTCAGAAAGCAATGGCAAACTACTGAGCGTAATCTTGCCAAGAGATCAACAGGCAGTTGAAAGATGCTGCTGTTGACAGCTAAGTCCTGTAAAAGGATATGCGAAAAAAAAATATACAAGTAAATGGGAATATTCTTAACAAGTGAATCTGTACAATTATCTCGGCAGTCAAAACATCTGATGGCAGATGCTTTGAAGAGATTAGAACAAGAATCGCCATGGCGTAGGTAGCCTTTTACGAGATGAAAAACATGCTGACCAATAAAATGATGTAAATTGCAACGAGAAAAAAAAGTGTTGAAGTGCTACATAGAACCTGTACTTTTGTACGGATGTGTAGCGTGGACAATGAGCAGGCAAGCTGAAAAACTTCTGATGGCTGTGGAAATGTGGCTTCTAAGGAAAATGCAAATAATACCATGGACAAACAGAAAAACCAATGACCAAGGCCTATAAGAAAAACAAATGAAAATCATAACCTCATTAGAGAAATTAGACGTAGACAGTCACAGTTTTTGTGGCCACGTTATGAGAAGAAATAAATTGGAGAACTTTGTGACAACTGGCAAGATGGAGCGGAAAAGAACAAGGGGAAGACAGAGAAGAAAATACCTGGATGGCTTGGCCACGTGGCATGGTCGAGACAAGAACACTGAGCTGAACTACGACTGTGGTGATGGAGTGAAATGGCGAATCGTGACCGGCCACGCTTACCGGCATGGCACATGATGGATGGATGGGCTCCCAGGTCGACCCAGCCTAACATAAATGCTGGAAAATGCCTTGGGAAGACAAGGCGACCAGCGAGATATTGACGAGATCACTCCCGGACTTCTGATTGGTCTATAACATATGTGTTCAGCATCTTATTCCCAGAACATTTGCGTAATTATTAGGGCGGTACAATGCCATAAGCACGACTGGCATGGGTTCCATACCAGCTTTCGTCGTTCACCACGTCAGGGAAAGACTGACCACCCTTCTTCCCTGCACTCAGACCGACAATCTGTGATGGTCCAAGACTTCGTAAGAAAATGGATGAAGAGATTAACGGGTTCAAGTTGGATTAGACAATGAAGATGGACAAAAGATCACATACTCAACTAATCCTCCCGACGACGCTTAACGGCAAAAAGTGGAAGATGGCGGTGATGATGCTGATTGTCACTTTCATGGGTTTACCCATGTTATATATTCCGAGTTATACCTCAGATTAAATTCTTAACCACTACCTGTCTGGGTTTTTTTTAAATGTTGAATATCCCTTGCAGGACGTCGCAGTCAACACCAGCATTTTTCAGCTGCCGTTGATGTATTAGGCAAGTTTTTATGTTCAGTAGTTTGCCATCGCTTTCTGCACGACCGGCTCCCAAACCGACACGTCATAACACAACGCGACACGGTTTGCTGCACAAATCGGTCGCGGCTGCGTTTCGAACACCTGGTAAGCAGCTCACGGACCGAGTTCGCAAGTCTTTAGCCACGGGTTGACCTTACTAGATTGCATTACTTATTTCTTGTTGTCTGTGCGTCATCTAACACTGACACCATTCCCGTTCTAAGCCCGCCAATAGACGCTCAATAATGACATGGCATGTATTTATTGCAGCTCACATGAATCGAACGCCATTTCCGGGCATTTACCGTTTCTGTATGTACTGTTGCACTAATACATATTAGCGAATAGTGGCAATAATAATCAAAATATTGTTGTGTGTGTGTGTGTTGTGTGTGTGTGTATGTGCGCGCGCGTGTCTCTGCGTGTCTCTGTGTGTGTGTGTGTGTGTGTGTGTGTGTGTGTGTGTGTGTTGTGACTGCTGCGTGATCAGACACAATGCAAATGGATTAGCAATAACAAGTACATTATTGATCTTACAATAAGAGCAAATACAAACACACCGCAATATTTCAATATATATTTGTCTCGAGCGAACGAGAGACAAAACGACAACTAATGCTTTTACAAAAACATGAAAGGCGTGGATGAAAGCATAATGTACAATGACCAGAATAGCTTCTTCTTCTTCTTCTTCTTCTTCTTCTTCTTCTTCTTCTTCTTCTTCTTCTTCTTCTTCTTCTGCTTCTTCTTCTTCTGCTTCTTCTTCCTCTTCTTCTTCTTCTTCTTCTTCTTCTTCTTCTTCTTCTTCTTCTTCTTCTTCTTCTTCTTCTTCTTCTTCTTCTTCTTCTTCTTCTTCTTCTTCTTCTTCTTCTTCTTCTTCTTCTTCTTCTTCTCTTTCTCCTTCTCTCCCTCCTTCTCCCCCTTCTTCTTCTTCTTCTTCTTCTTCTTCTTCTTCTTCTTCTTCTTCTTCTTCTTCTTCTTCTTCTTCTTCTTCTTCTTCTTCTTCTTCTTCTTCTTCTTCTTCTTCTTCTTCTTCTTCTTCTTCGTTTTTTTTCTTCTCCTCCCTCTCCTCCTTCTACTCCTTCTCCTCCTCCTTCTTCTTTTTTAATGTTTACACCAACAGACAAATTCTCGTCATATGAAAAGGTTAGTTGCACACCTTTCACAGAACGTCGCTGTGAACCGCAACATTTTTTGACTGTCTGCGATTTCTAGGCAAGTTTACGTTCAGTAGTTTGTCATTGCTTTCTGAAGGACCAGCACTCATATTTCGAATACGGTATGCGGGATTGCCATTTGCGTTCGCAACCTCATCTCTTAGTTTAGTTTAGTTTAGTTTAGTTTAATCGACGGATTAACATCACGGCACACGGGTGTAACCCATAAGTGCTCCGTTCTACTCCTAACTCAAACCTGAGTCTGGAGAATCTCAGCTCAGTGCACGAACTCCGTAGCACCGGCGATGATCCTGAAATACTTTGGGTAGATGCTTAACTCCAAATTTTGCCCGGGCAGCGCCGTTAGGCTATTCTTTTTCGATTCCCAGCTGCCAAGGAATTTTTTAAAGTGCGCAGCAATACACACGGGCGTCCGATCTCACTACCCAGAGACCTGGGGAAGTTTTGTTACTAGAAGTCCACGTAAAACAACTCTAGGCCTTCACCGGGACTTGAACCCGGGACTTCCAGCACTCGAGGCGGACACCATACCTCGAGACCACTCATCTCTACAGTGCCGAGCTTCTCATGACGTAGTTACCCGTGTTTTGGAGCTCCTGTTTCGTTCCACACAGTTTTCAATGCAGTGCCGCCCCACTAGGCCAGTATCCAGTATATGTGTGTGTGGGTGTTGGATATGTGGTTGGGGGATGTGTGTTTGGCTGAGTGGTTGGGGGTGTGTGGGTGGGTGGTGGAGGATATGTGGGTGGGTGAGTTTGGTAGGTTATGGGATGGGTGGAGGATGTGTGCGTGTGTGTGGGGAGATGTGTGAAGGTGGGGGATGTGTGGGTAGGTATGGATGGTTGGTTGCATGCAGGTGTGCCTGGATTTGTGTGTTGGTGGGTGGGGGTGTGTGGTGGGAGGGATGTGTGGTGGGTGGGTGATGTATGTGTGTGTGGTATGGGAGATGGTGTATGTGGGGTGTGTGTGTGTGGGATGCGTGGGTTGGGGGATGGGTGGATGGATGGGGTCATGTATGTGCCTGTGGGTATGTGTGTGGTTGGGTGGTGGATGTGTGTGTGGGAGACACGCGGAGTATAGGGGATAGATGGGTGGGTGGTGGATTTGTCTCATAACATGGTAACATGCATTGTTTATGCTTACAACATTCATTTGACAATGTTTTTTTTCCTATGTGAATGCACTATGCACTGATGAACGACAGATGAGTGATTGGAAGGGCCGAATGTAAGACGGGCCTGTGTGCCCAATTTGTTACCCTTTGAAAATAAAGTTTGTTCGTTCGTTCGTTCGTTCGTTCGCTCGTTCGTTCCCCTTGTGAGCTGGTTGTACGGGGGAAATCCAGGAGAACATGCTGCGCAGTTTAGTCACACTGTACCCACGTGCATATGAATAATACTGAAAATAAAAACTGTATCAATGTATACGCAATAACAAGATATACACGTTTTATATAAAGAGATCGGACACACGAATGATAACCATGCCATTGTCTTGTAACCTGTCAATAATGAAGTAAACAAAAAAAAAACGTAATATCGCCAGGGCACTCAGAGATACCATAAAAGCAATATATTCGTGCCTCAAACTGTTTGTGGGCTGCGTTTATTATAACCTGAGGATATAAGTAAATATATCGGCCATGTCTATTCTAGTCAACGCCATCTGCTTGTGTTTAATCTTTTTTTTTTTCGCATATCCTTTCCAGGACATCGCGGTCAACACCAGCATGTTACCGCTGTCTTTGATTTCTTGGCAAGATTACGCTCAGTAGTTTCCCATTGCTTTCTGAGCGGCCGGTTCACTTATCCCGTAAGTTACCAACGCGGCAAGAACCTGTGCTAATCTATGTACACCAAAATGCCTGTTCTAGTCCACGCCAGCCGGTCTCTCTGGCTGTGGGGTTACAACACTTTCTCTCTGTAATCCCGTTTATCACGCAGAGTCTCGTAGCGGAGCGAGAGCTGAGGCGGTTCGACCCCCGCTCGTGACTTGCGGGATACTGAGCCGGCCGCTCAGAAAGCAATGGCAAACTACTGAGCGTAATCTTGCCAAGAGATCAACATACAGCTGAAAGATGCTGGTGTTGACAGCTAAGTCCTGTAAAGGATATGCTAAAAAAAAAAAAAAAAAAGTCCACGCCAAGTCTGTTCTAGTCATCGCCATGTCCATTATTAACAACGCCATTTCTGTTATAGTCAACGCCATCTGTTTGCATACAATTAATACATCCCGCTATGTCTGTTCTTGTCAACGCCATGTCTATTCTAGTCAACGCCATCTCTATTCTAGTCAACGCCATGTCTGTTCTAGTCAAAGCCATGTAAGTTCTGGTCAACGCCATCCGCTTGCATTCAGTTTATACATCCCGACATGTCTGTTCAAGTCAACGCCATGTCTGTTCTAGTCAACGCCATATCTGTTCTGTTTGTTTGTTTGTTTGTTTAGGCGTTGGATCAACATCACGGCACACGGTTTAACCCATAAGTGCTCCGTTTTCCTCCTAACTCAAACCTGAGTTTGGAGAAACTCAGCTCAATGCACGAACCCCGTTGCATCGGCGAGGATCCTGAAATGCTTTGGGTAGATTTTTAACTCGAAATTTTGCCCGGGCAGCGCCGTTAGGCTACTTTTTTTCGATTTCCAACTGCCAAGGGATTTTTTACGTGCGCAATAATACACACGGGCGTCCAATCTCACTACCCAGAGACCAGGGGAAATTACTGGAAGTCCAGGTGGATTCTTTAAATAAATCCTGGTCCTCACCGGGGCCTGAACCGGGGACCTCCAGCACTCGAGGCGGACACCATACCTCGAGACCACTCAGCCCCCTGTTCTACTCATCGCCATCCGCTTGCATTCAATTTATACATCCCTCCATGTCTGTTCTAGTCAACGTCATCCACTTACATTCAGTTTATACATCCCGCCATGTCTTTTCGAGCCAATGTCATTTTCGTGCATTCAATTTATACATGCCCACATGTCTGTTCGAGCCAACGCCATCTCTTTGCATTCATTTTATATATCTTGCCATGTCTATTCTAGTTAAAGCCATCTCTTTGCATTCAATTTATTCAGACCTGCTATGTCTATTTGGGCCAACGCGATCTCCTTGCATTCAATTTATACTTGCCGCCATGTTTGTTCGATTGAAATCCTTGCATAAATTTTATATCTACCGCGATGTCTGTTTGAGCCAGCACTATCTTCATGCTTCCGTTGTCTTTAGCCTTCAGTGCTTAAAGACACGTTTGCATTTAATAGATGTCTGCTCCTCACGATGCTCACGAGACAGGCTACGATCAAGTGTCAAACCTAGATAGTTGAACTTATCACTTCTTTCAATTGCCTGCATATTCAGGGATATGCTTGACAAGTGTTGCATAGTGAAGCACGTCTAGGGAGCAATTCTAGGGAGTACGTCTAGGAAGCAGATCTGGGGAAGCAGGTCTATGGAGCAATTCTATGGAGCAGGTATAGGGAGCAGGTACAGGGAGCAGGTCAAAGGAGAATGTCTAGGGAGTAGGTCTGGGGAGCAAGTATAGGGAACAGGTCTAGGGAGCAATTAAGGAAGCAGGTCTAGGGAGCAGGTTTAGGGAGCAGATCTAGGGAGCAGGTCTAGGGAGAATGTCTAGGGAGCAGGTCTAGGGGGCAGATCTAGGGAACAGGTCTAGGGAGACAGTCTAGGGAGCATGTCGAGGGGGCAGGTCTATGGAGTAGGTTTACGGTGCAGTTCTAGGGAGCAGGTCTTAGGAACAGATCTAGTGAACAGGTCTAGGGATCAAGTAAAGGAGCAGGTCTAGGGAGCAGATCTAGGGAGCAGGTCTAGGGAGCAGGTCAAATGAGCAAGTCTAGGGAGTAGGTCTGGGGAGCAAGTCTAGGGAGCAATTAAGGGAGCAGGTCTATGGAGCAGGTTTAGGGAGCAGGTCTAGGGAGCAGGTCTAGGGAGAATGTCTAGGGAGCAGGTCTAGGGAGCAAGTAAGGGAGTAGGTTTAGGGAGCAGGTCTAGGGAGCAAGTAAGGGAGTAGGTCTAGGGAGCATGTCTAGAGAGCAAGCCTAGGGAGCAGGTCTAGGGAGCAGGTCTAGGGAGCATGTCTAGAGAGCAAGCCTACGGAGCAAGTCTAGGGAGCAGGTCTAGGGAACAAGTCTAGGGAGCAGGTCTAGAGAGCAAGCCTAGGGAGCAAGTCTAGGGAGCAGATCTAGGGAGCATGTCGAGGGGGCAGGTCTATGGAGTAGGTTTACGGTGCAGTTCTAGGGAGCAGGTCTTAGGAACAGATCTAGTGAACAGGTCTAGGGATCAAGTAAAGGAGCAGGTCTAGGGAGCAGATCTAGGGAGCAGGTCTAGGGAGCAGGTCAAATGAGCAAGTCTAGGGAGTAGGTCTGGGGAGCAAGTCTATGGAGCAATTAAGGGAGCAGGTCTATGGAGCAGGTTTAGGGAGCAGGTCTAGGGAGCAGGTCTAGGGAGAATGTCTAGGGAGCAGGTCTAGGGAGCAAGTAAGGGAGTAGGTTTAGGGAGCAGGTCTAGGGAGCAAGTAAGGGAGTAGGTCTAGGGAGCATGTCTAGAGAGCAAGCCTAGGGAGCAGGTCTAGGGAGCAGGTCTAAGGAGCAGGTCTAGGGAGCATGTCTAGAGAGCAAGCCTACGGAGCAAGTCTAGGGAGCAGGTCTAGGGAACAAGTCTAGGGAGCAAGTCTAGGGAGCAGGTCTAGAGAGCAAGCCTAGGGAGCAAGTCTAGGGAGCAGATCTAGGGAGCATGTCTAGGGAGCAGGTCTAGGAAGCAGGTCTAGGGAGCAGTTCTGCGGAGTAGGTCTAGGGAGCAAGTCTATGGAACACGTCTAGGGAGTAAGTCTAGGGAGCAGTGAATGGGTGAAACCTATAGGAATTCATCAGCGAATGAAGGTCCCGTATGATGATGCATGCCTGTCCGTCCAGCATGTGTATGAGTGGAGTAGGAAGTTTCAAAACGGCGTGACTTCTGTAACAGACTGTTCATGACCGGATCAGGCACATAGAGTAGTGACGCAAGAGAATTTTTGTCTTCAGGAATCCAAGCACTTCATCAGCGCTGGAGGACTTGCATTGAAATCAGTGATGACTACATCGAGAAATGATACACTTGTTCTTTACTTTTTCAGAATATATTCACCAAACAAAACATACTAAAAACAAAAAAAGTTGAAGTTTTGATTTGACACCCCCTCGTGAAAACAGTTAGGTGTGCGAAACTGCTGCGAAAACGTGAGATATACTAAACACTGAAACGGTGTACAGTCCTTACAATAAACTCCACAATGGGGAACATGAATAATAGGGAGGAAATATTTTTAAAAATAAAAATAATATAAACAATACAAATAAGTATAATATGATATAGCGAACACAGTTTCAATTATAACGATTTTCATCGGGAATGGAACAACACAGAAATGTCTAAAGAAAAACTTGAAATTAGAAAACTTTTCGTTGTTAGGAAGCAGTACTATGCGGTAGATTTTCTCAGTATGATCCAAGTCTTCGAAATGCCGCCCCTTACATGTTTTTTTTTTTTAATTTAAATGTCGCGTCCTTATGAAAACCCCTTACGGTGCCGCCTGATGCCGCCGCCTTTCTGTATTATAGCACGGCACGGCCCTGTTAGGAAGGCAGAGGTTCATTTCAGTTCAGTTGTGAAAGATGCCAAATAAAAAAGAATGTGGAGCCGAACATATGCAAACAGGTACATGTGGATATGTAGACAGAAGTCAGCAGAGCTATACAGTGACATCTAAAACCTGCAGAAATCAATACTGTTGTAGATGACAAGTCAAGAAATCAACATGTTAGTCCAACTGACAAATATAGGGGTTGAACCTGCCGCCGCAGCATCAGTAAACCGGAATTTTAAGAACTAGTGCTCTTATCGTTTCGACTATGACAGAAGACATGAAATTCAACTTCAAAGAAGTCACACACACACACAAAACCAGTACAACCTCCTATACACATTGTAGTACCAAATATGCCCGCCTCACCAAGACAACACACGGGAGAAGGAAACTGGATTGCTCAATACTCCTGACAGATCTAACAAATCAAAGACAATATTGAATCAGCGATGTGTTATTACCTTAACAAATGAAGACCGTAGTCTCTCCAGGATATGTCACCAAGCGATCGAAGCTCTTCTCAGAGTTCACAAAGTCCGTACAGTCGATCACCAGAACTGAAATTTGCAGGCCATTCCGAAGATAAATATGTGGAATGTTACTGGTGTTTGTCCATCAAAAATGATGATGACCATTCATTTGATACAGTGGTGTTGAAAGTTTGGAGCCGTGAGTTCTAAGATGGCTGGCAAGGCCTATTTTTGCTCGAAATGTTCTTCGACATGTTACTAAGACGTAAATAACTACACTAAAGTTCAACATCAAACTCCCTTCCATAGATATCAACATGCATTCAATGATGATGATTTACAATATGCAGAGTCAACTGACACACCCACGTTTCGGAAATGTAATGTTTATAGCGGTCACCTTAAGAAGATCTTTAGGAAGGTTTAGTAATTATAAAAGGGTTGAGTAGGTAAGGAACTTATGACAAACTAGTAAACTGGCAGGAACTTTACTTGATCCTGGACTATACAGCTTAGTTGTGAAAACTCAGCCGGGGAGCAAGCACGAAAGGAGGCTTCTGATCATCAGAAGTTGCCCTCGCCCCTTCGCCGAATGTTTCTTTGTTACCTTCTTTATACTCTCAGGGGACGAGAATAAATGGCGTGGCTGGCTAGAAAACATCTAGAAACGGAACATCTAGAAATATCGAGACTTTGTAGGCGAACATCTGGTTGGGAAAGTGACTGCCGCTTCCATCGAGGATGAACTGTATGTTTCGAAGAGGACTTTTGTGTGGGCATTCTGGCAACGGCATTAACTACAGTGAAATGTTTTTACAACTGTCCGAGATTTTTTTTTTTTTTGCGTGAGCTGCATTTCGGAGAAAAAATGGCGTGGCTGGCTAGATAACATCTAGAAACGGAACACCAACATCTAGAAACATCGAGACTTTGTAGGTGAACATCTGGTTGGGAAAGTGACGGCCACTTCCATCAAGGATGAATGTTGCGTGGAGGACTTTTGTGGTGACATTCTGGTGGCGGCATTATGCACAATGTGCCTGAGCGGGCTGTTTTTTGTCGAGACTCTTGTCTTTTCCACTTTTCACATGGGGCAGTAAGGAACATTTTATGTGATATTCACTGGCACAGGAACGGAGCATAATGGGGACGACCCGTTGCTGTGATGTTGGAACCGCGTCTAACTGACTAACTAATACCGGAAATTCAAAGAAAGACGCTATCACAGGCGCTGGAACGTCAAGTATTCCTCCCCACAACGCCTAACGGCATAAGTGGAAGACAACAACAACAACAACAACAACAATGAAAGGTATAGTTTCCGGAAGATGTGACAGGGATCCACCAACACGACGGCCGATACACAACGGTCATCATCATGTGTCACGCCGGTAAGCATGGGCGGCCATGTTTCGGCATCTCGCACGGTCACCAGAGCCGTGGATCAACTCTATATTCTAATCTCGACCGTGCCATGTGGCCAAGCCATCTAGATAATTTCTTCTGTCTTCCCCGTGTTCTTTCCCCCTCAATCTTGCCAGTTGTCACGAAGTTCTCTATTTTATTTCTTTTCATAACGTGCCACATAAATCTTGACTATCTACGTATAATATCTCTAATCCGTTTGTGGTTTTTTTTTTTTTTTTTTGGAAGGGCTTGCTGGTTTTTTTTATTTTTTTTTATTTTTTCTGCCTGCAGCTTCCTCAGAAACCACTTGTCCACTGCCATTACATTTTTTTAAAATTTTGCTTGTCTGCTCACTACCCACGTTTCACATTCATACAACAGTACATTTCTATTTAGCATTTCAACACTCTCTTTTTCATTGCGCGGTAGGGATAGCCGTGTGCTGTCGACATTAGAGGCACCCTAGAAGTAGCACAGCATGGGGCAAGGGAACTTGTTTGGCAGGCTCGGATAGAGCCACTTTCTACCAAGGACTGGCTACCGCCTGATGGTAGTGTTGGTCGTTGTGATGGTGATGAGTTGAGTCAAGAACCAACATCACAGCACTCGACACTTTCTTATACATGCTCCGTCTCCATCTTCAACAGGCAGCGAAGAGTCCCAATAATAAAGGTGCCAGTAGCAGTCTAATTATGTGTCCGTCTGACCTTGCCTCGCAGTCCTGGTTGGCGGCCATATCCTCTGGTCACTCACAGCGGCACCATTCTCTCCAGGCCGTGATGATCTATCTGTTCTTCTGCACTATGATGGCAGACGAAAGTTCTAGACACCCGCTTGATTACTAATCTGAGCAGATGTATGATCGGTCGTTCATCTGTAACTGTGTTAATGAGCAATAGATGTGTTTTTATTGTTACATATTCCTTATATCCATATGGGGTAACCCCTTTCTATGAAAGCTTATCCAATAGGCATTGTAGCCTTCTACTTCCCATACAATATGGTATTCTAGGAATATAAAGTTTTGATAAAAAGAGCAAGAGAAACGACAAGAGGGATGCATTTTCGTTGTGATTCCACACTGCATAACTACATCTTGGGCGTCAGTCTATTATTTGTTGCTTAGCCCAAGGTGAATGGTATTGCTTTTAGTTTTAAAATCGATACAGGGTAACTATATTCTTGGCGCCCGTCTATTGTTTGTTGCCCCAGGCCTAAGTGAATGACGTCGCCTTTTCTTTTCCCAATCGACACTCACCATTAAACGTAGTGGTGTTATGACCCGAGGCTTGTGTCCAAGGCCAGATGTGTGTATTGGTTGCGTGGTATCCGTTTTCACTGAAAGTACTGTTTCGCGGTATACCCATTGCTTTCTGGGTCGTCCTCTGGCTCGATGGGGTCACCGTGGCCAAGTGAAAACACGGTTTAAAAGACGAGGTGATCGATTTCGTTGCACCGGGTTTTATCCCATCGGGCACGGTCCATTTCTTCAGGGTTTCCTGCAAAAAGCGTCATACAAAGCACGAACTCCGTAGCTCCATGGGTGACCGACAGGAGTCTCCAAGAACAAAGCACTGATGAACCAAACCCACAGCCTTCGGATCATGAACCAGGCGGCTTAACCACTTGGCCACAGAGACTCCCTCGTTGGCGAAGTGATCAAATCGCTAGCCTCGGGTTCCGTAGGTCCTGGTTTAGTTTTCCAGCTCCGTCAATGGGTTAATGTATGATATCCCCCCCTCCCCCGCAAACCTCTGGAATCTGTCACCGGAGCTACGGAGTTCGTGCTTTATGCAAAGCTTTCTGCAAGTAGTAGTAGTAGTAGTAGTAGTAGTAGTAGCAGCAGCAGCAGTAGTAGTAGTAGTAGTAGTAGTAGTAGTAGTAGTAGTAGTAGTAGTAGTAGTAGTAGTAGTAGTAGTAGTAGTAGTAGTAGTAGATTAGTAGTAGTAGTAGTAGTAGTAGCAGTAATAGTAGTAGTTTGGTGGTATTAGTAGTAGTAGTAGTAGTAGTAGTAGTAGTAGTAGTAGTAGTAGTAGTAGTAGTAGTAGTAGTAGTAGTAGTTGTTGTAGTAGTAGTAGTAGTAACAGCAGCAGCAGCAACAGTAGTAGTAGTAGTTGTAGTAGTAGTAGAAGTAGTAGTAGTAGTAGTAGTAGAAGTAGTAGTAGTAGTAGTAGTAGAAATAGTAGTAGTAGTAGTAGTAGTAGTAGTAGTAGTAGTAGTAGTAGTAGTAGTAGTAGTAGTAGTAGTAGTAGTAGTAGTAGTAGTAGTAACAGCAGCAGCAGCAACAGTAGTAGTAGTAGTAGTAGTAGTAGTAGTAGTAGTAGTAGTAGTAGTAGTAGTAGTAGTAGTAGTAGTAGTAGTAGTAGCGGCAGCAGTAGTAGTAGTAGCAGAAGCAGCAGCAGCAGCAGCAGTAGCAGCAGCAGCAGCAGTAGTAGTAGTAGTAGTAGTAGTAGTAGTAGTAGTAGTAGTAGTAGTAGTAGTAGTAGTAGTAGTAGTAGTAGTAGTAGTAGTAGTAGTAACAGTAATAGTAACGGTAGTTGTAGCAGCAGCAGCAGCAGCAGCAGTCTATACGCGGTATGTGAGCAATCACATATTATTTGCGGGATTCTGATATGTGCTCTAGGGGAAAAGGAGGGGGATGATGTCGTAGATTTAATGAATCAGATAACTTTGTACGCCTGGGTTGGCTTGTAAGAAATTGATTATTACATTGTTCTCAGTGTATGATAATTGACTCTTTGATGTGATTGTGATACCTGTCTCTTTGATGTGATGGTGATCTGCTTGCTGGTGTGTGTGTGTGTGTGTGTGTGTGTGTGTGTGTGTGTGTGTGTGTGTGTGTTTGTGCTACTGTAGTGTGTGTGTGTGTGTGTGTGTGTGTGTGTGTATTCACCTGACTGGCACCTTGCCGTCTTGACAGACGATAGTTTGTAAAATGGAGTTATACCTCTCCATAACACAAAGCCTGGGCTGAATTTAGAGACCATGTGTTGCCCATGCAGCATGATCCCTCTCTCGGCCTGTGTAATGTACTCAAGAGGAAAGGTAAACCACCACGTCTGGAACAAGACAAGCTGCAAAAGCTGCCGGATCAGCAAAGCAATACTCTAATTGTCCGCCTGTCGGAGCTTCAATCCTAGACCAGTTGCCAACCAAGGCTGAGGGCCTGGTCTGCCCTACCATGACATTTAGTTTTTAGGCTGCATTTCCTCTCACTAGGGTAAGGCTTGTACCCTCCCAATTGCGCTCCTCCGCCCGAAGCCGTTGGCACAATGTGGGGTATCGGGTTTGGTAAGCGTCGCCCAACATTCGGCGCTAACAGAAGTTAGGTAGTACCGTCTATTGTCATACGGTAGCTCAGTCATATCTGACTAAGACCTGACATCCCAACATTCGGCGCTAACAGAAGTTAGGTAGTACCGTCTATTGTCATACGGTAGCTCAGTCATATCTGACTAAGACCTGACATCCCAACATTCGGCGCTAACAGAAGTTAGGTAGTACCGTCTACTGTCATACGGTAGCTCAGTCATATCTGACTAAGACCTGACATTGTATTTACCTAGATTAGTCAAAACCCACTAGTGCACATGTTAACGTGTGCGTGCGTGCGTGCATACGTGTATATGTGTGTGCGTGTGTGCGCGCGCGCGTGTGTGTGTATGTGTGTGTGTGTTCAACTATATTAACATTATTAAAATGGACTATCTATCATCAATATCAACATGCATTATCATCATTGCTCGCCAAACAAGTCGGGTAATCTTCGATATCAAAATTGTCAGATGGACAATCTGTCAAAATCAACAATATGGACTATCTGTCAAAGTTAACAATATGGACTATTTCTCAAAGTTAACAAAATGGACTACCTCTCAAAGTTATTACAATGAAGTATGTATCAAAGTTAACAATATGGACCAGCTATCACAGTTATCAAAATGAAGTATGTATTAAAATAACAGTATGGACTGTTTATGAAAATTATCAAAATGGACTGTCTATCAAAGTTATCAAAATGGGATGTCTATCAAAGTTATCAAAATGGGATGTCTATTAAAGTTATCAACATGGACTGTATCGAAGTTATCAAAATGAACAATATATCGAAGATCAAAACAAACTATCTGTCAAAGTTATCAAAATGAACAATATATGGAAGATCAAAACAAACTATCTGTCAAAGTTATCAAAATGAACAATATATCGAAGATCAAAACAAACTATCTGTCAAAGTTATCAAAATGAATAATATATCGAAGATCAAAACAAACTATCTGTCAAAGTTATCAAAATAGACTATCTAACAAAGTTATCAAAATTTCAGAAACCGAAATCCTGTGGCCATAATTAAACATCACAGCAGTTTAGACAGAACGGTCACGGTGATTCCTGTAAGAAGAGGCCATGGTCGACCAACACGACAATGGATACAAAGCTTTATAGACACGCTGAAAACGAACATGCAATATGCAATGGAGCTGGCGAAGGGAGGAGAGCCTTTCCGGCGTGGTCGTGATGACAGCCACGTCCCGCAACGCCCTTGCTACAAGACGATGAACAAATCTGACAGATAACGAACAGTTCCGAAGCCACGGATTTATCACATTTCCGCAAAGAGGACAACTATCTTCTGGAGTCTGATAATTATGGATTACCATTCCGGTAATTTGATCTCAGCCTCATCTTTGCGGTGATATTCGGCTGGCTAGCCCAACGCGAGCGATCAAACATTGGTGTCAGTTTGGTCTGTGCTGTTAGGATTACTTTTATCCGAAAATAACGAAGTGGGGAGGACAGGTCGATGTAGTTAATGTCTGAAATGTTATCTAACAAATGAACGTCATGCGAGCCGAGCTATTTGTAACAAACTTGGCTTATCTTCCTCGGTTATTCCTAGCTTATAGCGGAAATAGTTCCAGGTGGCCAACCACTCACCAAACAGTAAAATGAAATGTGTACACAGAAGCCTCAAACAATAGGTAGCGCGATTTATTGCCCGATATATCTCGTCGGGAGCACACTGCAGTTATATATCAAATGAAGTGAATGAATGAATTATACTTTGCTGAAATACTTAAACCATAATGGCAGGTATTGTTTGAATGTGGGGTATTTGTTAGTTAGTTAGTTAGTCGCGGTTCCAACTTCACAGCAATGGGTCGTCCTCATTATGCTCCGTTCCTGTGCCAGTGAACATCACACAAAATGCTCCTTACTCAATCGATCAATCATGTGCCATGCCGGAAAGCGTGGGCGGTCATGACTCGCCATTTCACTCGATCACCAGTGTCGTGCCCCATGTGAAAAGTGGAACAGACAGGAGTCTCGACAAACCAACAGCACGCACAGGTATACTGTACATAATGCCGCCACCAGAATGTCAACACAAAAGTCCTCCACGAAACATAAGTTCATCTTCGATGGAAGCGGCAGTCACTAGAAAACCAGCAGCCATACATTACTGCATAAGGCAAACCAGTCAGTTCTGCGACGCTGGCCGCCATTATTCCGAACATGCAGTTCACGCTACAAGCAATCGCGGACAGATGTAAAAGCATTTCACTGTGCATAATGCCCGCTGCTAGAATGCCGACACAAAAGTCCGCCACGAAAAATAAGTTCATCGTCGACGGAAGCGGCAGTCACTAGAAAACCAGCAGCCACACATTACTGCATAGGCAAACCAGTCCGTTTTTCGACAAAGCCAACCGCCATTTTTCCGAACATGCAGTTCACACTACAAACAATCGCGGACAGATGTAAAAGAATTTCACACGAAATTCACAGCTCACAGTGTCGTGTCACGCACTCAACTGAGTAGTAGGGCGACGGAACCATACACTTCCAGTCTGTCACAATAAATTTTGGATGTCGTTCGATGACAGAAAGTCGCGCCAAACGTCTACAAACAGTCGGCATTTCTTTAATATGTTGTTGATCGAGGAGGGACTATGGCGCCATACGTCTGCAAGGCGGCAGCCATCCTTTGAAGTTGGAGACACTCTGTATGGATGTAAGGCGGTCAGATCTTTTGTTGTGGGGACAAGAATTCTCTAGATTACAGACGCAAGACTTTTTGAAGTGCCGGGACAGGTCCCCAGATGAAAGCGGAATAGACGGCGGGTTGTTTCCACCCAGTCTAAACAGGAGAGAGAAAAAAATAGATTCTAGACTGTCTAGTGTCTAGACAGTTTTGTGACGTCACTCAGACCCAGTATTAAATCAGTTGAGGTAAACAAATTTGGGGTAGTTGACCAAAAGTTGTGAAGCGCTACGGACGTGTGCAATATTCCTAGTTGTTTATAGAGAGAGACTATAGTGTCTATTGTTGATGTATATCCGCGGACATCTATCCAGTGTGTGATTTCATAGTCTCCATCTACAACAGGAATAATTATATGGTATTCTATTAAACATATCTTAGATTATTCTTAGGAATAGAGTGCAGTACTGTGCGGTGATAGAACGTATTATAAGAGCGTCGGCAACAGTAGCCTATCGCGTAGCTTAAACTAGCTAGTGTGAGATATCATTTAACTCAGGGAGTTAAGGACAATGTAGTGGGATGATATTTAGGGAGATTGAGGATGGTTTGGAGGGATGAAGGGAATGTAAAATGGTAGGATCTTCCAGTAGGGCATCTGCTGGGTTTCTACCCTCTTCCTTTAGTCTTTCCTTATCTTACCATGTTGCAGACCGAAGTGATGAGCTCCTCGGCCTTATGACAGAGTTTGGTTCTCTGTTATTTTTTCTGAGTGAGGCCGGTGGCCTACACTCACCTAATAAAGGTCGGAATCGGGTTGCTCTCACCAGGTGTGTTCTTTCTTCAACAGGTTCCACTCGATTGTTTCACGTTATTCTACCAAGAAGCTAGCAACAAAGTCATAGAAAGTCATGGCTCGAGTATTGAAAGCAGAGTTTACTGAGAGGCTTTTGCACTGGGCCCATAACCCAGATGGTCTGCGGGAACCTGGCCTCTGCTGAGCAGGAAACTATTATTATATAAAAGTGTTTATTACGTGATAGTTTACATCACATTAAATTCAGGACACTGAAAATAACACCTGTACCAGGAACACTAGTAAATATAAATACCTGGAACAGTAACATTGTGTGTTAACATTGGGGAATTCTTACAACAAGTAAAATACTAACATTTAGATTTTCCAAAGTGACAGTAACAATAATTTTAGGATTCTCTGATCACAGAACTTGTATGAACAGAGTAGTCACACTGTGTGTGCTAGATCGATGTTCAATATTGGACTGTTTTCCAATATTGAGGACCAAGCATCCTGATTGTCCATGAGCTATCTGAGGAAGTCGACACTTGGCTTGAGAGACACATCATCTGGGTGAGGTTTTCTGTCCCTGATATGGTCTTGTGGTGTGGCCAGTACGATTATGAAACAGACTGTGCTCCTTGGCTGTTCGGTCTGATTCTGCATACACACTAGATTATACGACAGACATTCTACTCATACACTTTGCACATACATGACACTGTTCTCTATTAAACTAAATTGTTGTTTTGTTAGAGCCAGTGTTGTGTAGTGTGTTTTGGGAAAAGAATGAGAGGGGGCTTGGTACAGTAGTAAAAGAGAGAGAGAGAGAGGGAGGGATCCAGGGACCGACGGGGTTTTGTGGACAGAAATCAAGAAGACCCTCAAGATAGTGATATGGGGTTAAAAGGATGTCGATGTTGATTCCCCTCACCCCAGGGACGACGTTATAAATAAAATACGACACAGTCCAACTGGAGGAAAATTCGAATGCAAATGGTAGCCACGAGCATAAACACTCCAGAGGCCTTAACCGTTTAAATGCCTACGTTCGGGACCGGAAGCTGTCGGGGTATTTGTTATCCATACTGTAATCGCAAATTTAAAACGAAGTCTTTCTGTGTGCAGACAATTGGTTGGAATTGTCAAATTACTAACGTGTCGGTATATTTTAGCAATGATTTCTTATTCGCCAAATACCATATGCGAATTTTCTTTTCCGAGTTAACTTTATGGCTGCAGTTTAGCATGTGTCTAGACATTGCAACTTGTCGACTGCACAGAGATTCCTGAAGACTGATTAACTCTGTTTTCCACCCACACTGGTATATGTTCGGCTACTCAATTTGCTAATTCTTCTGTTCTACCTATGTAAGTTGCTTGACACTCACACTGGAATTGATAAATTGTTTGCTTTAGTGTACTGAGACAGTTAGTTAGTTAGTTAGTTAGTTAGTTAGTTAGTTAGTTAGTTAGTTAGTCGTGGTTCCAACTTCACCATATTGTTGTCCCCATATTGCTCGGTTCCTGTGCCAGTGAATATCACACAAAATGCTCCTCACTGCCAAAAGTGAACAATGGAACAGACAGGAGTATCGGCAAGCCAACAGCCCGCACAGGTACACTGTGCATAATGCCGCCGCCAGAATGCCAACACAAAAGTCATACATGAAAAATACAGTTCATCGTCGATGGAAATGGCAGTCACCAGAAAGACTTCATTGACCCGGGTTTTATCCCATATGGCTTCGGTCTCTTTCCACAGGACGACCCGCCAAAAGCGCCGCACAAAGCACGAACTCCGTAGCTCCAACGGCGACTCCCAGGAGTCTCCTGAAAAATGCACTCGTGAGCCGAAAAGGCAAACCATTCAATCCAGCAACAGCCGGTCGCCAGCGATCCGAACATGCAGTTCACGCTACACACAACCGCGTACAGATGTAAAAGCATTCCACGCGAAACTCACAGCTCACAGTGTCGCGCCACGCACTCACTCAGTAGCAGGGCGACGGAACCATATCCTCCTTAGTCACCTCTTACGACATGCATGGTAGGCAACAGTGTTACTATTCTTTGCTCCCCCGTATGGGCCCCGGCAACACAATAGTTCTTTAACAGGTGGAGTAGGTGACTGTGTCACTTTATATCCGATCATTGATTCAGCAGCAAAGAATGTTTAGGTTGACTGCTGTCGATCGACTTAAAACAGCAGTAAACCAAACTAAATTCCATGTTGCAAGGAAATAACTAAACACATGGTTGAGTTCGTCATGAGAACTCGCTTGGCGGCATAATCATCATAGACAGCAATCCAGAAAACGAAGAAGACGCATCTTCAAATTGATATAGTTTCTCTTTTGAGTTGAGTTGAGTTAAGAACCGACATCACTGCACTCAGGACATTCCCATACGTGCTCCGTCCCCTCGTTCAACAGCCAGAGAAGAGTCATACTACTAATCGTTCCCACCGCTATCTGATTAAAAGTTTTCCTGGTCTTCCCTCTCAGTTGTGAGATTCTTCCAGAACCCCTGCCGATCCCCGGCAATCTCATTCTGTCCACATATGGGTTCTCAATCTGTTCCTCTGCCTTCTCCACTTGGTCCCACAAGTGCACGACCACCTTCCCCTTGTCCATAGGCAATCTACCACCAAGAGGCGCATTCCCCGCCAGCCTACCAGCCTGTTCATTCTCCCGCAACCCCGCATGGCCAGGGCAAAATATCCACACAATTCTTACAATCTGTGACCTCTGAAGCGACGAGAGCCATTCCACACGAAACATTCTTTTCTCCACCTTACTAAACATACTCTTTGAATTCGTAATGAATACAACGTGTTGCAGTAGTCTCCTCTAGTCAACGGAATGCCGCTGTTACTGCTGTTTCTCATTTAATGTTCGAAATGTTTAAACTGTCAAAAACTGTCATTTGCTGCCAATATATCGTTTATACATATGACGTTTCTTTTGCCACATCTTCACTTTAGTTTTTAGACCAGCCCGTCAGCGTATCATTGGCAAGATAATGTGATGGTTCCACCTTGACTTCCACACCAACATTGATGGTTTGCGTGTTTCTCCTTTGACAGCTGTGACCGGCTGTCAGTACAGATGTATTTCCTACTCTATTCAAATACGACCGCGATTCGAACTTGTCAACTCCCAGCGTCGACATCGCCTCGCTACGGGGACACGTGTACTTCGACTGATGTCCAACTAAACACCCCTAAACCACACCTGTTATATATGTTAAAGAAAGTACTTAAAAGCGGTTTAAAAAGCAAGTTAAAGTTAGTTTCATATCCTTTACAGGACGTCGCAGTCAACACCAGCATATTTTGCTATTGTAATCTCTTGGCAAGTTTTAAAGTAGATTACCATTGCTTTCTGAATGACCGTCACCCTTACCATTTCGTAAACAACCCAACCCAAGGCGCCCGCAGCTGTTTTCCAAATGCGGGTATGTGGAATTAGGAACTGCGTTTGTAAAACCTTCGCCACTGAGCCGGCTTAAGAAGCAAGAGGATCTCTACTTTATTGCACCGGGTTTTATCCCATATCATTCGGTCTCTGTTGGCAGAGCGGCCTGTCGGAAGCGTCGCACAAAGCAAGAACTCCGTATCTCCAGCGAGGACCCCCAGGGATCTCAGAGAACACTGCACACGTGAACCGAACGACATAGCCCGGAATCGAACACACAACCTTCGGTGCGCGAATCAGATGGCGTAACCACTTGGCTACGGAGACTCCCAGAAAGGAAGCAAAGGGCGCATATCTACGCCATGAATCGAGTCCGGTGTGCGGTGCCATCATCGGCATTGGACAGGTGATGCAGTGAGTATCACACCGGCTCTGTTTATTTGCCATGAAATTACCTGGTATCCTAGGTTGACATGGAGGTGCATGTTAATGAACGAACAAACAAAGATCCTCGCCCCCAGGAGGGTGCGAACACATGAGCACCGGGCCGGTGGTCCTGCGTGCTAGCCACTGGGCCCAAACGGCTCTCTTGGGCATCTTTATGTGTGTGTGTGGGAGTCGGTGTGTTTGTGGGGGTGGGGGTGGATGTGTGTGTGTTTATGAGTGAGTAGGTGTGTGTGTGTAGTGTATATATATATATGTGTGTATGTGTGTGTGTGTGCATATGGGGAATTGTGTTGTGTGTGCGGTTGTGTGTGAGGTGGGTGTTTGGGTGTATGTGGGCGTGTGGTGTGTAGGGGAGTGTGCATATGGGTGTGTAGGGGTGTACTTGTGCGTGCGTGCGTGTGGGTGTGTGTGTGTGTGTGAATGTTCATATGGGTGTGTGTGCATATGGGTGTGTGTGTGGTGGGGGTGGATGTGTGTGTCCTTGTGCGTGCGTGCGTGCGTGTGGGTGTACGTGTGCATGCGTTTGTACACACGAGGCTTGACCAAACAGTTGCGGTGTTGTAAGAGCGACAAACTGTGTAATTCTTCCTGGCTAAGTTCTAGCCAGCACGACCATATCCCATTGCGCCCGTTATTACACAGAACATCAAATGGCAAGTCGGTTATTCACACAATTCTACAACCAGGTGCCATCTCCACAATGAAGGTTGGCTGCATCTCCAACACTGTCGGTCTCTCGCTCTGACTGTACATTCTGTCAGATTGCCGTTCGTCCATATCTTGATATTATCTTCCCACTTGTATCGTTGTCTACCTCTTGCTCGCTTGCCTTCAGCCTTACCCCCAATATGATTTTTATAAGAGTGTTATGTCTTTTAACATTGCCGAGATATTCAACTTGCCCTTTTCAAGGTTTCTTTCATCAACTCTCTTTTCATTCTCAAAGTTTCAAGAACCTCTGTATTTGATTGTTTGTGTGTCCATGAAATACGACATATTCTTCTGAATGTCCACATCTCCAGGGCCTCTATTCGATTTTCTCATTGCTTGTTCATTGTTCAGGCTTCGCGCAAAATTCTAGTCCTGAATGTACATACCATTTGACAATTCTCATCTATATCCCTTCTCACATAGTCGGTTATTCACACAGTCGGTTATTCACACAATTGGTTATTCACATAGTTGAGTCGCGTGCACCCAGCAACGACCGCTCTCCACAAGTTTCAGTCCAATGCATGTTTACACATTGTTTATTCCTGCTCTGTAATGGAATGAATCCGGAGAACAATGGCACTACAGGCGGTCTTCACACAGCGATTGGTTCGGTTTGCGACAAATTGCGTGTTAATTTCTATTTCCGTTTTTACGAATTGCAATTTCTATAATCATCCACACTGCTTGGCGTCCCAACTGCCACAACAACGTGTCAATGCCCTTAGATAAATCGCGCTTTTAAGAAAGTAAAGAATGGCTAATTCGGTTCACGCGTTTGAAACCAAAGCTTTTAAACTATTTGGCAGAACATAAATACTGTTTCTCCTCGCGTCTCAGTATTAGTCAATCTTGGAGGAATGTTATGACCGCTCTATCTAAAAGGTCGATGCACGAGGTGAACTTTAAACTTTAACGGAAGTGTTGCCAGATTGTTATCGCATTTGTTGGTGTATTTATTGATGATAAATAATGTCGGAATGCAGATGTTTATTGGGGGACTAGAACAATGTTTATTTGTGAATGCTGTCAGATATGAACCTATATACAGAAAACACACACACTTGTGATGATATATGTCATACAACTATATACATTCGATTACACGAATTGGGAGTGAAACCTGGCCAAGCAAGTCAAAGCCGTATTTGAAGGACGAGAGAAGAAATATCGTCTTCTTCTTCTTCTTCTTCTTCTTCTTCTTCTTCTTCTTCTTCTTCTTCTTCTTCTTCTTCTTCTTCTTCTTCTTCTTCTTCTTCTTCTTCTTCTTCTTCTTCTTCTTCTTCGTTCATCAGGAGAGTTTTTTCGGACGTGATTGCGTTGTGCCTGTTTACAGCAGAGCTGCGTTCTTGCGCCGTTAGACCGACACATCCGACTTCTGCAGGCATTTGTTGACCGGGGTAACCTTCCTGGGCTAGAAGAGATATTATAGAGTGTATTTTTAATGACTGTGCAGTGTCTGAAAATATTGCCGGTCCAAGTTTTGTATTCCCCCTGTGTAAAGTTCATGCAACATAATAGGTACATACAAAACTTGGGCCGGTGTCAAAGACTGCCCCATGATAGAACACCACCAGGACGTGGGGTCTACCTCAGATGGAGTGGAGAGAACAGAGTGCCCGGGATCAGGGCAGGATAGATGATTGAAAAAGGGGGACTATTAACTAGTCCTCACACGAAGGCGTTGACCAGATAGTTAGCACTACTGGTCACGACAGAGTCACGCCTGCGTGATCGCTACGAGCGCCACTCAGGCCAAAGCCAGCTAATAGAAGCGTGCTAACGGATCTAGCACGCAAAGGGCCGAAGGGCGTATGAAGGTCCTTCCGCAAGGCGTGTAGCGACGCGAGTGAAGCAAGGCAGACTGGGGACTGACTTTGTAGTGTTCACATCGTGTAGAATAGATTTGTGTTTTCATATAGCCTAGTAGATAGAGAATAGCTATAGGGGTTAGGAAAACTATTGATAGAGAATATTGTGACTTTATGTGTGATTAGATAGCGACTGTTTTGCAATTGTAAAGAGCCAACGGCAATAAAATGTACCATTTCATTCCTCGCACACGACTGCAAGTCTCTTGTATGGTGTGGGAGAAGTAATCCGATGATGCCTGAAACATGAGTTGTTGACAGGCAATAGGATTAAATGTGGTGTCAGAAGTGCTGCTTGAACATGAGTTCAAGCTATATACACTTACCCACGGCTCTAGACTAGGTTTACGGATAGGATATTACAAAGATTAAATTGTTTAATTTGTGTCAGTGACGTGTGCAGACTAGATCGAGTTGCCGGCAGAAGTGTGCCTATCGTGATGAAATAATGTTTATTTGTGCTTATTAGAATGTTATATATTTAAATAATATGTTTTTCAAAGTTGGAAGTATTCATATTATGTTCTTCTTTCATTTATTTATGTAATTATTTATTTGTTTTTGAATAATCGTCAAAAATGATTCATGGCGGAGCAATACAAAAGTCAGCGACAGTATTGATTTTTGCAAGCTGAAAATAGCGCTGCGCCTGTGACGTGGCACGATTGACAAACAGTTGGACCTCGCCATTTGCAATCAGCATTTCAGTGTTTACATACTGGCAAGCTGCTGCCTGCCTGAATCTTTACGATATATTAACTATTATTTGTTTATTTAAGTTAGAGAATGAATATATTTATTTATTTACACATTATTATTATATTTATATTTATTTAAAAGCAGTTATTGAATTTTTTTCGTACTTTTCTATTTGTTTACCATCAGGAGGGCACTACTTTCGGCTATGCAAATTAGATTTGGCCTGCACCATCCTTACTTCCATAGAGTAAACTAGGTTAGTAACGAAAGACATATTACGGTAGAACGAAGACAGGACAGTGACATTAAATATTAATTAATCGATGTTCTGTTTGTTCGTGGGCATGTTTGTGTCATTGTACCAATTTGTCAAAAATCTATTTGTCGTTTACGAGTTGGTAATTTTTGCTGCTCTGTAAAACAGGGCGAACAACAGCTGAGTAAGAACGTGAGTGTGTGCCGATGTGCCAAACAAGGTGACCTGAGTAGAAAACTCGTGTGTACTCCGGGGTGCCAAACAACGGGACCGGTGTTGCTGACGTGTTGTTCCTTGTTCTGGGGAACATTAAGTTGAGTAAAACCTACGTTTTTGGCATGCATTGTGATTAATAGTGCATGTCTTTTTCAGCGTGTATTGTATGAACAGACTTTGTGCTCTAATTTTTTGGAGAATACAATTTTCCAGAATGTAAACAAAGAGTACAATTTGTAGTGCTCAGATATTAAATAACATAGCATATTAAAGAAAAATAACTAAGTTCAGGTCAACGCAAGCCAATTACCCAGCAACATGGCTACTCTAGCTGATTTCATTAAAGCAGGTAAAGAATTGCAATACACAGGTAAAGAGCTAGAACAATATGCAGATCAAAAATTTAAAGAAGCAAAGGATGCAGAGAGAGATGAACGTGCACAGGAAAGACAACACCAGATACAACTAGCTGAGATAACAAAACAAAAAGAAGTGCAAATTAAACAACAACAATTAGAACATGATAAGGAAATTAACCAGAAAGAACTAGAATTAAAACAAAAGACATTAGATCAAGAAAGAGAACTAAAGCAAAAAGAGATAGATGAAATGACAAGAGTTAAGGAAAAACAAATACAAGTAGAATCAGAGACACAATTAAAGATGAAAGAGATGGATGTAGACTCACACGCAGAGATCTCTGCCACTAAACTTAAAAGTCAACAAGAAGAAAATAAGTTCAACAAATACAAAAATATTATCAAAGCATATTGTAAAGAGGATTCAATATCTGCCTGGACAGAAAATGTCGAGTATCAATTTAAATATCACCAAGTTTCTTTAGAGATGTGGGCTATGATTTATATGAAGAACCTGAGTGGTGAGCCCCTTAAAGTAATAGAATCTATACCAACCGATCTTAGATCTGACTACCAATACATACGTGATAGAATTATGCAACACTTTTTACTTGATGCCCCTGGGTATCAGGTTCAGTTCTCAACTTTAAAACCTAAACCTACTGAGACTTTCATTGACTACGTCTCAAATGTTCAAAGTGTACTAAATAGGTGGCTTAAAGCAGCTAACATAGGAAATGATTTTGATAGATTGAAAAATTTAATAACTATGGATAAGGTAATATCCACGATACCATCCTCTTTTGCTAAATTTTTGCAGCAATCAGACATTGAAAGTATAGAACAGTTTGAAAAGAAAGGGTCAGCATATTTTTCTTCAAACAGAAATATTTTTAAAACTTCAAATGACTCTGAAATAGTTTCCTTTGTAAAAGATCAATCTAAAAACTATCAGAGCAATAGAAAACCATTTAATAAATTTGACAAGAAAGATAGAAAAATTTCAAAATGTATCCACTGTCACCTTTTACATGACACTGATTCAATGTGTGACAAATCGCCGAGTTATCCGGCACATCTTGAAAATGTTATTAAGAAGCAACAGAACAAAAGATCTGCATACTGGCGTGCCATTAAATGTTTTTTTTGTTCCAGCTACGGCCACTATTCAAATAAGTGCCTTGGCCGCCAACGTATGAAAGCCAACAATGCTATTTTACTTGATACATCTTCTGATAGTGGTAGTGAGACTGAGTTTGATGTTGAAAATGAATTACCTGTTAACCAAACGGAAGAGGTGTGTTGTGTAAACGATATGTTGAGTTTTGACAGTTGTGCGCGATGTCACCAGTTTCATGCTGACGGAAAATTAGAATGTGGACATACAGTTCCATTCTCATCTGAGAGTGTGAATGCAGCCTTAGCCTCCAGAGGCAATTTAGAGTTCCACAATGCAATGGTCAATGATAGACCATGCCAATGTTTGCTGGACAGCGGGAGTACCCTTATTGGTCTCAGAAAGGAACTGGTGAGTCAAGAGGATTATACAGGTGACTCTGTCAAATGCCGAACCTTTTCGGGTAACATTGAAATTTACCCTTTGGCCAAAGCCCGTATTAACACTCCTTTCCTTTCGGGTACATTTACTTGTGCTATACTTGACAACCCTTGTACTGATTTAATTCTGGGCTGCTTACCTCAACTAAAACAATGTACTAGCGATGAAATAACTGCATGGAACCAACTGAATGCAGTTAATGCAACAACCAGAGCAGACACTAGAAAACATCAAGACACGCTTCAAGATGAGAGACTACTGGTGCTTTCTCCATCTAGCACTGAGGATATCAATAGACAAAAATTCATAGAACAGCAGAAAGCTGATCCGAGTTTGTCTCCTTATTTAAAAGCGTTGAAAGAACGAGCAAAAGTGACAAAGAACGCATCATGGTTCTTCAGATTAAATAATGGCATTCTTACTAGATATTATACTACTGGTAACCATGAGATTCAGCAAACGGTGTTACCTGTACAACATCGCATAACTGTGCTAAAGATTGCACATGAGTCACCGTTTGCTGGCCATCTTGCATATGACAAAACCAGGGCCAGAATTCAGGCTCATTTCTATTGGCCAGGTTTTTGCAATGATATTAAATTATTATGTCGTTCGTGTAATGTCTGTCAACAGTTAGTACGAAAGGGTAAACATCCTACAGCTGAAGTACAACCTTCTACACTGGCTTCTAGGCCATTTGAAAGTGTGGCGGTAGATATTGTTGGACCCCTGAATCAGGTGTCCAGCAAAGGAAATCGCTTCATATTGACGATGGTCGACCTCTGTACAAGGTGGGTTGAGGCAGTAGCTTTGAAGTACATCACCTCCAAAGATGTTGCCAATGTATTTCTACACCTGTTCTCACGATTCGGATTTCCACGGACCATTTTATCCGATCGTGGAACACAATTCATATCGGCTGCAACGCAAGCCCTTACAAAAATGTTAGGGATTAAACAACATTTCACTACAGCGTACCATCCAGCCAGCAATGGGATAGTAGAAAAAATTAATGGAGATCTTAAGCATATGCTGGCTAAGGTAACAGCAGAAAACCCAGCTGACTGGGATACACTGTTACCAACAGTGCTGTTCGCCTATCGGGAGATTCCCCATTCAAGCACGGGTTTCTCACCGTTTGAATTAGTGTACGGGGCTAACCCACGTGGACCCCTAACCATTTATCATCAGGCAATAACAAATTCTATTCAAATTCCCGAACCAAAAACACCTTATGAAATGGTGACTGAAACACGAGATAAAATCATGAAATCGTGTATTATAGCTAAGGCAGCTTTGGAGAGGAAGGGTCAAATCTACCGCCAATATGCCAACAAAGGGGCGAGAACAATTGAACTTGAACCAGATCAAGACATACTTCTCTTGCTTCCTGACAAACGAAATTTATTATTGACTTCATGGCAAGGGCCATTCAAGGTGGTACGTAAAATTTCAGATGTTGACTATGAAATATCAATAAACGGAAACTTAAAGATATTCCATGTCAACATGTTGAAACCTTACTATTCACGACAAGAGACAGAAGTAGAGACAGACGAACACAGTGCACCCACACCAAGCGATCAGACGACAGACATACACAACGCAACTACACTAGTTAGCGAGACTGGCATATCCGACGAGCATACACTTAGCGAGAATACAGAATACACACTTAGCACCACCACCGTACTGAATCAGGTAGACGACGACGGAATGGAACTACCAGTTCCTATTGTAGACAAGACGGCTACATTAGATAGCATACATATAGAACAGGGACTAACAGACAGTCAACGACGACAATTAGTAGAATTAGTGACGGAATACAAAGACATATTCTCTGACATTCCAGGTAGGACGGACAGAATCGAACACTCCATTCTTCTTACGGACTCTAAGCCGATTAAATGCAGGCCGTACTCAATCCCACTAAGCTATAGGGAAAATCTAAATAAGGAAATTCTGAATTTAGAGGCTAGTGGGATCATCCAGAAATCCACCTCGGAGTACTCTTTTCCAATTGTTCTAGTTAAGAAGAAAGATTCTACAATTCGTCTTTGCGTGGACTATCGAAAGCTCAACAACGTCACCAAGATCGACGCAGAGCCAATTCCTTCCTGCGAAGATCTTATTCTTGACATGTCCACCTCCAAAATCTTTTCTAAATTAGATCTCACTAAGAGATATTGGCAAGTCCCTATGAAGTCTCAATCCATCCATCTTACTGCTTTCTCAACACCTTTAGGACTATACGAGTGGCGTTTTCTTCCTTTCGGACTTCGAAACGCTCCTGCCACTTTCGTACGCTTAACTAGAGATCTACTTCATGGAGTGACGAATACAGTGACCTATATAGATGATATATGTATCCATACTGATGACTGGACAACACACCTACTGAAACTGAGACATGTATTTAATAGGTTGCGACTCTTCGGGCTCACTGTCAAACCGAGCAAAGTCGAATTGGGCCTAAAAGAAATTGAGTTTTTAGGTCATGTCATTTCTCAAGGTCAACTAAAGACTGACCAGAAAATTATTACTAAAATTATGAATCTGACCATGCCTACCATCAAGAAACAGGTCAGAAGTCTTTTGGGGTTGGTGAATTACTATAGTAAATTTATTCCAAATTTAGCGGAGATTACAAGTGTATTTTCCAATGTTTTAAAAGCTTCTGTAAAATTGGATGTTAAAGATGCATTATTAATTTCTGCATTGTCAAAATTGAAAATTTTGTTTAGTAATGTTCCAATCCTCCGCTTGCCTAATCCGAGGCTCGTTTATTATCTTAGGACAGATGCCAGCAGGATCTCCATCGCTGCAGTACTAGGCCAATTTTATGAGGGCATCTTCCATCCGATTTGCTACGTGAGCCGTAAGATCACACCCACCGAGTCCAGATATTCCATATCCGAGTTGGAAGCCCTAAGCGTCATCTATGCGGTGAGAAAGCTGCATCGATTCCTGTCGGGTGTGCACTTCATTGTCCAGACTGACAACTCCCCAATAACGGTCATGCAGAGTGGTGTACATCGAAATGACCGAATATACAGGTGGTCGCTAATACTGCAAAATTACACCTTTAGTATAGAACATATTAAGGGGAAAGATAACATCTTGGCTGATACCCTTAGTCGACCATCTGATGTAGCAATACCAGAAATTTCCACATAAGAGTAGATTGTAATATATGTTATTTTAGTACAGTCAAATATTCTATGTGAAATATGTTAGAAATACATGAATATTATGTGCTGAACTAAGCACCAAAAACATTGACCTGCTATGTGTCTGTAGACATCAAAAGTAAGAACTTTACTCTGGGAACAAATATATCACTTTGTGAACTAGGACAGCTTATTACTTGCTAAGCTCCAAATATGTTCCAGTGAAGTAGTTGTGTTAAACAGTGAAAAACCGTGTCAGATGATTAGATACATACAGACACGAGAACAATGGTCTACAAATGAACTCTACAGGTGCAATATCCATAGAGCAAATATGACTGTGTAATAGATTTCAAATACTCAGAACAAGTGTAGAGATATTATGCCAATGAAAGCATGTTTCTGAACATTAATGGCAACGACTAACCTGAGGTATTTAAATACCTTGTATATATAAACTTAATGTGATATGTATCATAATGTTTTAATATAGTGATAAAATATAGATAGATTATGTCATTTTAATCTATAGTTAGATTTAGATAATATAATACTTTTTCATTTTAGTTTAGATAGATTATTAATTTACATATTTATTTAGCTTTAAAAGTAGATTAGGATAGTAATTTAAACAGGACAACTAATTATAAGAAGTTTAAATAGGAATAGTATCATTCAGTTTATTATATTTCACTTTGTTTCATTACATTTGATTTCATTCCATCTTAACCAATCCATTTAATAAACGTTATCATTTAGTAGTATGATTAGATTACACCATAATAGAATAGAAATATTATACACTTAAAGATACATCATTTTCACCATATAGAATAAGAATATCAATCATATAGTTTGTTTCATTTAAAAACATTAGTTAGAATATGTTATATTTCACATCACCCATTTTAGAAAGGGACGTAACTTATTACATTTCACATCACCCATTTCACAAAGGGACATAACTCATCTCACATCAATTTCATTTCACATAGGTAAATGACATCTCTTAAATTAGATAAATATTAGGAGTAATGTAAGCTTATTTTAGGATTAATATGACAGATAGATTAAAATAGGCAACGCATTAAATGTATAGTTATAGAACTAGTATTAGTATGTCAGTATTTAGAGTAATATTTCATTACAATAGAGTGGTTAATAATACCAGGGTACAAACCATCAACCCGTTTTTCTTACATGTAAATATGTTGTAAATACTTGACGTGTGCAACGGTTGATGCACAGTCATTAGGCTCAACTTTGTCAAACTGAGCCAAACTTGTACAGTGTCACTCCAAGGTTTTTAAATAACTATGAGAGTAAAAGATGCGTGACAAAAATGAGAGAGAAAGTTATGTGACAGAAATGAAGGTAAAAGATGTGTGACAAAGGTGAGGGTGAAAGATGTGTGACAGAAATGAGGATGAAAGAAATGTAACAGAAATGAGGATGAAAGTTGGGTGACAGAAAGGAGGGTAAAAGAAGTGTGACAGAAATGAGGGTAAAAGATGTGTGCCAATAGTGAGTGTAAAAGAAGTGTGACATAAACGAATGTTAAAGATGTGTGACAGAAGTGTGAAAGTAAGAACAAATGTAAAATATACAGGAGAGAGTGAGAACAGTCAGCGGATTTTTTCTGCCGCTCAACAAGACTTTTTAATTTTGATTGCCGTCAAGTGTTGGTTTCAATGTTGGAAATGTGTTGTAATGAATGTATTTTGAGTATTTTAGTTTAGAATCGTAGTGAAAGTATTGTGAGTCTCATAAGACAGAAACGTAGTCACAGATTTGTATTATACACATGTTGGTGACCACAGTTAAATGAATTATGGCACTTGAAAAACTAACTTACATACACATGATAGTTAGATACACATGTTAGAGTGTAGATTATACATTTAATTACATCCAAACACACAAACAACCAGAAAAACAAACATGTAAATTGCATACACTTTTATTAGATCAAAAGGAGATAACTCCGGGTCAGGGGACATAATAGACAACGAATCACTAACTTAACAGTGTAATATGACTTTACACGCGGAAGCGAGATAGGTAAAGCCTGTCGCTCACAGCTTGTGTAATGGTTGTTTAATATTATATAGGGGACATGAAGCAATTCATGTGTTGACCTTCAGAAAGTCAACTTTGTATGGGTAGTGAGTTAATTTACTATTTGAGGGCAGGTCTTATAAGACAACGGTCCGGTTCAGACATACCTCTAATTAATATAATATTGCGATTGAGAATAGGGCTCACGCCAACCAGACAAGTTTGTGGCGATTGCCAGTAGCCAAGTAAAGTGATGCTACATTGTGACATTAGTCAGTAGGTCTATTAAATAGCCCAAAGCCAGGTTATCTACAGTCTTTGACAAAAATTAGACACACTAATTTTTTTTAGAAACCTCTTGCGTCACAACCAATGAGTCAAAGTTGATGACGCAACACAAGAGGGGTGGGTGTGTGTCAAAGACTGCCCCATGATAGAACACCACCAGGACGTGGGGTCTACCTCAGATGGAGTGGAGAGAACAGAGTGCCCGGGATCAGGGCAGGATAGATGATAGAAAAAGGGGGACTATTAACTAGTCCTCACACGAAGGCGTTGACCAGATAGTTAGCACTACTGGTCACGACAGAGTCACGCCTGCGTGATCGCTACGAGCGCCACTCAGGCCAAAGCCAGCTAATAGAAGCGTGCTAACGGATCTAGCACGCAAAGGGCCGAAGGGCGTATGAAGGTCCTTCCGCGAGGCGTGTAGCGACGCGAGTGAAGCAAGGCAGACTGGGGACTGACTTTGTAGTGTTCACATCGTGTAGAATAGATTTGTGTTTTCATATAGCCTAGTAGATAGAGAATAGCTATAGGGGTTAGGAAAACTATTGATAGAGAATATTGTGACTTTATGTGTGATTAGATAGCGACTGTTTTGCAATTGTAAAGAGCCAACGGCAATAAAATGTACCATTTCATTCCTCGCACACGACTGCAAGTCTCTTGTATGGTGTGGGAGAAGTAATCCGATGATGCCTGAAACATGAGTTGTTGACAGCCGGCAATATTTTCAAACAATGCACAGTCATTAATAATACACCCTGTATACCCCCCCCCCCCTCAAGGAACGGCGGGCAGAGGTACTTTCTTAGGTTCGCTTGCTATAAACTCAAGCGTAGTCCATTCACAGGCTACTACTTCTTGTGCACCGGACTGATTTTTACGTGTGGATTAGTTTTCCCTATTAACAGTATTCCTTGCCATCAGGTGAACCCACTCCGACATCTGAGGTACTTGTAATTTACGTCCCCCAAGTCTGCACTCTGCGGCGATAGGCAGATGATCTCATCAGTAGAGACAATGACTACGGTTACCGACTAATACAGTCACTGCTCAGAAGGAAAGCAATGGCAAACTACCTTCTGCAAAACTTGCCAAGAAACCATAACAACCATGAATGATATATTTTGGTCACTTAAAACGTCATGAGAGTTTGGAGAAGGCCAAAGAGAAGATGGGTGCAGGATGTGGCAGATGATCTCCAGATGGGTGTATCGGGCGCGAGACATCTTGCTTGTGATCGAGAAGTTTTCCGGAAGCTTGTTATGGCAGCGAGGTTCTGTAAGGGGCATGCTGCTGAATGAATGAATGAATGAATGAATGAATGAATGAATGAATGGATGGATGGATGGATGGATGGATGGATGAATGAATGAATGAATGAATGAATGAATGAAGTCAAAGACAAGAAGTCGACACTTATAGTCCAACTCACCAACTCACCGGTGTAGGTTGTTGAACCTACTACCTCGGCATCATTACACAGGAAGTTCTTATCCGTTCAGCCATGCTGACCGCCACTGCAGCGAATTACTGAGCACAAAGGGAATACCTCGCGGGTAGCACGCTATCTGACCACCCAGTGGTCATCTACTCGAATCCCTATCCAGGAGAATCCTTCCTCTAAATGAACTGGGCTCCACGACTTGACCTAAAATGCAGTGCGAGGAATGTCTGGGACAGTAAAGGTTGCGGTGTCATATTGACCACATCACCCATCAAGTGCCGATTAATAGACGGCTAGCACCGTATACCCAGGCATGTGAAAGAGTTATATACCTTTCTGATTTACTTTACCCTATATCCAGGCGTGTGAAAGAGTTCTATACCTTTCTGATTTACTTTACCCTATATCCAGGCGTGTGAAAGAGTTCTATACCTTTCTGATTTACTTTACCCTATACCCAGGTGTATAAAAGAGTCATATATCGTTCTGATATACTTTACCCTATACCCAGGTGTATAAAAGAGCACTATACCTTTTTGATTTACTTTACCTTATACCCAGGTGTATAAAAGAGTCCTATACCTTTCTAATTGACTTTACCCTATATCCAGGCGTGTGAAAGAGTTCTATACCTTTCTGATTTACTTTACCCCATACCCAGGTGTATAAAAGAGTCCTATACCTTTCTTATTTACTTTACCCTATACCCAGGCGTGTGAAAGAGTTCTATACCTTTTTGATTTACTTTACCGTATGCCCAGGTGTGTAAAAGAATCCTATACATTTCTGATTTACTTTACCGTATACCCAGATGTGTGAAAGAGTCTTATACCTTTCTGATTTACTTTACAGTATACCCAAAATGTGTTAAAAAAAATATACCTTTCTCATTTACTTTTCCGCATCCCCAGTCGTGTTAAAGAGTCTTATACCTTTCTGATTTATTTTACCGTATAACCAAGAGTGTAAAAGAGTCCTTTATTCTACCTTTACTATTCGATACTGTCACTCCGATTTTTAAACCCCTGCTTAGTGTCAGAGGGTACGTTGGTGGGTGAAGCAACATTGGTGTTTGATTGATTGATTTAGGAACCGACATCACAGCATTCCATAAGCGCTCCGTCCCCATCCTCAGCAGCCAACGAAGAGTTCCAACACCAATAGTACCAGTAGCAATCTGATTATATGTCTGTCTCGCCTTTCCTCTGAGCGTCGAGCGTCGGAAAGATCCCCTCGTCACTCCTCGCTGTCTCATTCTTGCCAGACTATGGTGATCCACAAGGGCGCAACCACGTCTGCCTTATCATGCATCAATACTCCACCAAGTTTTGCCGAGCCAGCCAATCTGTCCGCCTGTTCATTCTCCAGCACACCGGCATGCCCCGGAGAAAAGATCCAGGTGATGCTTGCTACCCGTGTAATGGTTAGAACGTTACGCCACAATCACATTTGCAAGAGCATAGACGGGTACGATTTTATATCTTGCCGTTCACTACGGGATAGAGAAAAATTGGATATCAATCCCTCCGCAAACGCAGGGCTACAAAATGTGATGGTTCCAACACTTCACATACCCATATGTGATGGTTCACATACCCACATGTGATGGTTCATGTGATGGTTCCCATATGTGATGGTTCACATACCCACATGTGATGGTTCATGTGATGGTTCCATGTGATGGTGCCAACACTTCACATACCCACATGTAATGGTTCACATACCCACATGTAATGGTTCACATACCCACATGTTATGGTTCTCATACCCACATGTGATGGTTCACATACCCACATATGATGGTTCCAACATTTCACATACCCACATGTAATGGTTCACATACCCACATGTGATAGTTCACATACCCACATGTGATGGTTCCAACACTTCACATACCCACATGTGATGGTTCACATACCCACATATGATGGTTCACATACCCACATGTGATGGTTCCAACACTTCACATACCCACATGCGATGGTTCACATACCCACATGTGATGGTTCCAACATTTCACATACCCACATGTGATGGTTCACATACCCACTTGTGATGGGTCCAACACTTCACATACCCACATGTGATGGTTCCAACACTTCACATACCCACATGTGATGGTTCTAAGACTTAACATACCCACATGTGATGGTTCCAACATGTCACATACCCACATGTGATGGTTCACATACCCAGTTGTGATGGGTCCAACACTTCACATACCCACATGTGATGGTTCCAACACTTCACATACCCACATGTGATGGTTCCAACACTTCACATACCCACATGTGATGGGTCCAACACTTCACATACCCACATGTGATGGTTCACATACCCACATGTGATGGGTCCAACACTTCACATACCCACTGCAGGTCCCTATCATGGGACTTATTCTACTTGGTCATATTGTGTACATACTGGGTGTTTGCCAAGTTTGTATGTACACTTTCAGGTCACAGTCAGGTCTTAGTCAGATATGACTGAGCTACCGTATAACAGTAGACGGTACTACCTGGTTTCTGTTAGCGCCGAACGTTGGGCGGCGCTTACCAAACCCGACACCCCACATTGTGCCAACGGCTTCGGGCGGAAGAGCGCAATTGGGAGGGTACAAGCCTTACCCTGGTGCGAGGAAATGCAAGCTAGAGACAAAATTGTCATGGCAGGGCAGACCAGGCCCTAAGCCTTGGTTGGCGACTGGTCTAGGATCGAAGCTCCGACAGGCGGACAGTTAGAGCATTGCTTTGCTGATCCGGCAGCTTCTGCAGCTTGTCTTGTTCCAGATGTAGGGGTGTTACCTTTCCTCTGGAGTGAACTAGGCAGGCCGAGAGAGGGATCATGCTGCATGGGCAACACATGATCTCTATATTTTAGCCCAGGCTTTGTGCTATGGAGAGGCAATAACTCCATCCCTGGTCTTAACTGGTCTCGGAATCAAAGCGAGAGGCAACTGTTACGGGTTATAAGTCCTTGTCAGTTGGCGTAGACATGGGGCGCCACGCGTTGCCTCTGACGGTGGGAGACACCTATAGGTGTCACTGATCAGCTACCGCCCGCCTCAAGCTGGGCAGCCCCCAGCCAATTGGGTGCTGATCCGCCACAGCCTGCCTGCTTCAATGGGTGCTTGGGGCTAGGACAAAATCTGAATCGCAGGCTGTAAAACCAATGCACCAGGTACAAACAAAAATATAAATAGAAACCTCAAGCTACGGCTTGCAACCTGGAACGTGAGAACCATGTGTCCAGGATTTTCCACTGACTTGACCAATATTGACGATGTGAGAAAAACGGCTGTGATTGATGCCGAACTCAATCGTCTTAACATTGATATTGCTGGCCTGCAGGAGACTCGCCTCGCTGAGGAAGGGTCACTCAGGGAAAACAACTACACCTTTTTCTGGAAGGGTAAAGGGCAGGCAGAAAAAAGGCAACACGGTGTGGGCTTTGCAGTGAAGAATTCGCTACTGGGAATGATTGAAATTCCAGCAGGAGGAAATGAAAGACTATTATCCCTGCGCTTGGCAACCTCTTGTGGGTTTGCCACCATTATTACTGCATATGCACCGACACTCGATTCCTCTGATGATGTGAAGGATTTGTTCTATGAGGAGTTAGACTCTGTGATCAAGGCAGTTCCAAAATCCGACTACATTTATATGCTCGGTGATTTCAATGCTCGTGTGGGCAAGGACTCGAGTTCATGGCCAGTGTGCCTTGGAAAATACAACATCGGTCGCATGAATGAAAATGGGCAAAGGCTGCTGGAGCATTGCACCAGTAATGACCTATGTATTACAAACTCTTTTTTTAAAACAAAAGAGATGCATAAGGTCACATGGAAACATCCAAGATCCGGCCATTGGCACCAGCTGGACTTCATCATCACACGGAGACAACATCTGAACCATATATCATTGACTCGTAGTTACCACAGTGCTGACTGTGATACGGATCATTCTTTGGTTGTTGCAAGGGTTAGACTGAGACCAAAGAGAATCTACACAGCTAAACACAAATCTAGCCCCAGGATTAATATTATTAACACTCATGATCCTGAAAAGTGCTTTCAGTTTCAACAGCAACTTGAAGACGCTTTCACTGATACACCAGAAAATTGTACAGTAAATGATAAATGGAATAAACTTAAGGAAACTCTTTGTAAAACTGCCGTAAAGGTTTACGGCACTGTGGATCATAAGAGGCAGGACTGGTTTGCGGCCAACAGCGAGACTCTGCAGCCCTTGATTGATAAGAAGAAGAAAGCTCTCTTAAGAAACAAGGAAAGACCAACGCGTAACACTCTGAGTGAGCTAAGGCAAGCTAGGAAGGATGTGCAAAAGGCTGCCAGGCAGTGTGCAAATGATTATTGGATCAAGTTATGTGAGTCCATTCAAATCGCAAGTGATAAGGGAGACATAAGAAGTATGTATGAAGGAATAAAGAAAGCCTGTGGTCCAGTGATCAAAAGAAGTGCACCATTGAAAACCTTGACTGGAGAAGTCATCACTGATAAGAAACAGCAGATGGACAGATGGGTAGAGCACTATTTGGAGCTTTACTCAAGTGAGACCAAACTAGCGGATAATGCCCTCAACGCCATAGAGGCTCTACCAACTCTTGACCACCTGGGCACACTTCCCACCATAACAGAAGTTAAGTGTGCTATAAACGAACTTGCATCTGGCAAGGCTCCAGGTAAGGATGGGATTCCAATAGAGGTTATCAGGAGTGGGCAAGACACACTCACTATACAGATCCACCAGCTAATAGAGCTATGCTGGCGTGAAGGACAAGTCCCACAGGATTTCAAAGATTCAAGCATCATAACACTGTACAAGAACAAGGGTGATCGGAGCGACTGCAACAACTATAGGGGTATCTCACTTCTGTGTATTGTTGGAAAAGTATTTGCCAGAATTGTTCTGCGCAGACTTCAAGTCCTAGGAGATCAAGTCTACCCCGAATCACAGTGTGGCTTTCGACAGAACCGGTCTACCACTGATATGATATTCTCATTGCGACAAATGCAAGAAAAATGCCGTGAACAGAATCAACCACTGTTTATTGCCTTCATCGACCTCACAAAGGCATTTGATTTGGTCAGTCGTGAGGGTCTGTTCAAGGCACTAAAGAAGATTGGCTGCCCACCAACTCTTCTGTCCATTGTGGAATCGTTCCACACAGGCATGAAGGGTATAATCAAGTTTGATGGTGCAACTTCTGAAGAATTTGAAATCAAGAGTGGAGTTAAGCAAGGTTGTGTACTAGCTCCCACCCTCTTTGGAATATACTTTTCACTTCTACTGAAATATGCATTTCGTGATCAGGATGGTGGTATATACATTCACTCACGCTCAGATGGCGGCCTCTACAATGCTCAGAGATTGAAGGCTAAGACCAAAATTAGGAGGGTACTGATCAGAGAGTTGCTTTTTGCAGATGATGCTGCAGTTACGACCCACTCTGAGGAAGAATTGCAATGTCTACTATCTGCATTCTCCAATGCTTGTTCTGAATTTGGTTTAACAATTAGCAAAAAGAAGACACAGATTATGTCACAAGGTGCACATGGGGTACCATCAATCTTTATTGACGACGCCGAACTAGAGATAGTAGACCATTTTACATATCTTCGATCGGTGGTAAATAGCAAATTATCCCTAGATCAGGAAATCAACATCCGGATTGGAAAGGCAGCAACAACAATGAACAGGTTAAGAAAAAGAGTCTGGGAGAACAGGAAGCTTACTGCCAAAACAAAAGTCCTTGTCTATCAAGCCTGTGTCCTTAGTACTCTTCTCTATGGCAGTGAAACCTGGACAACTTACTCACACCAAGAGAACAATTTAAACAGCTTTCATATGCGGTGTCTGCGAAGAATTCTTGGTATTAAGTGGCAAGACAAAATCACAAATACTGAAGTATTGGAAAGATCAGGTTGTGTGACAGTTTATTCCATGCTCAGTCTTCGTAGACTTAGATGGATAGGACATCTTAGGCGGATGGATGATGGTAGAATACCAAAGGATATCTTTTTTGGTGAATTACAGATGGGTAAGAGATCTCAGGGTCGGCCTCTACTACGATACAAAGATGTGTGTAAGCGGGACATGATTGATACAGGCATTGATAATGCACATTGGGAGCAAGTCGCCGCTGAACGTGTTGCATGGAGGGCAAATATCAGAAATGGAATAAAGTCAAAGGAGAAAATTATTGCAGAAAAGTCACACACCAAGCGTTTGAGACGTAAGATGGTGCATGATGGTGGAAATGACCACGTGTTCACATGCACCCACTGTGAACGGACATTTACAGCGCAAATTGGCCTTATCAGTCACACTCGCTACCGCCATAGTTAAAAGTTATTATGCCTTTTTAAAGCACAAACTATCGTCTGTCAAGACGGCAAGGTGCCAATGCAATGTACACTTTGTATGTACACTTTGTATGTAGAACACATTTGAAAAATAAAGTACATGATGTCATTAAAAAGTATAATTTTAAATTCTTAAGTAAAAATCAGTGCTTCTGTGGATTAGAATTACTGAGAATAGCAAATATGATTACAAATAAACTAGGAACATTTATGAATTGTTGTCTATGCAAAATGTGTTCTATAGATAAAGTGTAGTGAGACTATACAAACTCCTTTCATGCTCCTAGAGTGTGTATATTGTCTTTGTGCTTGTATTTACAAAAGATTGTCGTTTGTTTACGTGTTTGTTCGAGTGTCACAGCGCGTTGTCGTTTGTACGTGTTGAGTGTGTTGTGGGTGTATTTACAAATGTACAATGATGGTGTATACATTGACGATTACATAACAACAACGTACAGTGTTGTTGGGGTGGGCTAACAGGAAGACTATCTATGTTGGAAGCCGGCTGTTTGGGCGTGTATGGAGAGCAGTTTTACAAGCATCAATTGTACTTAAAGGTTAACTAAGGATTCGGAAACGGTGCGTAGAAATGTCCACCCCGATCCCCCACCCACACCCCACCTCATCTCTCCTATGAGATTATCTTCTTCTTTATTGGCGCATGATAAGGCAGATGTAGTCGGAGCCGTTTCAAATCGTGTGTATAGTGCGGAATAACGAATAGATCGTCATGACATGGAGATAATGGTGCTGCCGGGAGCGACCAGAGGATCTGGCTGACACTCAGGACTCCGAGGAAAGGCCAGACAGACACATAATCAGACTGCTACCGGTTACATTAGTATTGGGACTCTTCGCTTTCTGTTGAAGATAAGGGCAGCGAACGTACGGGAATGTCCTGAGTGTTGTGATGACAGTTTTGACTGAAACCTCAAGTTCTTCATCGCGTGCCCTGTCAACTGGTGAAGGAGTTCATGCCTCATTCTCAACAGATCTCATTCTCTGATGTTCTGGATCAGTTCCCTTGATGGCATTCCTCCATGCCACCGTCCCTTCCAGCATCAGTTTACGTTCTCAGCCGCTGCTTCTTCTGCCGATGATCCTTTTAGTGGTCACGATGTTTTCTAATGCTTCTCTTCTCACGCTATGATCAAAGAACGTAGTTTGTCGCATCCTTATGTTTGTGTGGCTATGTGTGTATTTATTTGGATTTTGAAACAGGCCGCCTAGCGTTATTTTCACAATGTCGTAGTCTTTCAGAAAGCAATGGCAAACTACTGAACATATAATTGCTTAGAAAATCACAAACCGGCAATAAATGATGGGACGATAGTTTGTTACATCGTGCTTTAAAAAAAAAGCCATTATAACCACAAACAATGTCGGGGATCAGGGATAAAGTTATACCTCTCCATAGCACAAAATCTGGGCTGAATTGCAGAGACCATGTATTGCCCATACAGCATGGTCCCTCTCTCGGTCTGCCTAGTTTACTCCAGAGGAAAGGTAACACCAATACGTCTGGAGCAAGGCAAGTTGCAGAAGCTGCCGGTTCAGCAAAGCAATGCTCTCCGCCTGTCGGAGCTTCGATCTTAGGCCAGTTGCCAACCAAGGCTTAGGGCCTGGACTGCCCTGCTATGATGTTTGGTCTTTAGATTACGATTCCTCGTACTAGGATAAAGCTTCTAATTGCGCTCCTCCGCCCGAAGCCATTGGCGCAGTGTGGGGTGTCGGGTTTGTATAGATAAATATAATGTTGAAATTTCATCAACTTTTTCAGTTACTCTGACAGTCTATTATTAGACTGGGTCGACCTGGGACCCCAAGTCAATATTGTTTCAGAGTCCCCACCACGAAGCAGATTCAAACTCATGACCACTGCATGAACAGGCCAGCGTGCTGATCACTGGGGCACGTCTGCTCTCAGCATGCATGTGCAGTCCCTCTATGTTTTCATTGACAAGGCCGCCAGCCACAAATATAACATCTAGAAATGTAGAAAATATCTAGCTGTAGAAATCACAATTAAATTATATCTCCGTGTTACTTGTAGAACCCGCACTGTAGATTGGGGGGGGGGGGGGGCAGTGAGACGCGCAGTTTTATAATTCCCCGTCTTACCAAGTCCAGGGTTTGAAATCAGCTGTGGCGATTTGGAAGGAGACCGCTTTGAGTTGATTTAGATGGAATGAGGTGTCGGCTTTTCAGAAAACAATGACAAATTTCTTAACTAACATTATATTAAATAACGAACAGCCAATAAATGTTTGGGGATGATCTTACGTGTATCCACATAGTATAGATTGTATACTTGTGATGTCCACTCTGAATCCACAAACAGAAGCGTCCACAGGTCGCTTCTGTCCATCCATACAGAAAATAATCTATACGTGTGTTGTCGTCTGTCTGCACAGAGAGAAATACATACGTTTGTTATCTTCTGTGTAGCTATAACGAAAATAATTTACACTATGTTACCTTCTGTCCATTTACATAGCAAAGAATTTATATTACGTTATCGTCTGTCTATCCATACCGAAATAATCTATACGTATATTGTCTCCTAACTATTCACTCAGGAAAGAACAGATACTACGTTATATTTTGTCTATCCACATAGAAGAGAATATATAGTATGTTAGCTTCTGTCCATCCACACAGAAAAGAATATATACTAAGTTTCTTCTGCCCATCCAAACAGAAAAGAATTTATACTATGTTAGCTTCTGTCCATCCACACAAGAAAGAATATATACTATCTCAACTTATATCCATCCACACAGAAAGGAATATATACTATGTTAGCTACTGTCCATCCACACAAGAAAGAATATATACTATCTCAACTTCTGTCCATCCACACAGAAAAGAGTTTATACCATGTTAGCTTCTGTCCATCCATCATGTGCCATGCCGATAAGCTTGGGCGGTCATGTTTTGCCATCTCACTCGATCACCAGAGTAGTGGATCAGCTCCGTGTTTCTGTCTCGACCATGCTAGGTGTCCAAGCCATCCAGGTATTTACTTCTTGGTCTTCCCCTTGGTCTCTTCCCTTCGATCTTGCCAGTTATCACCAAGTTCTCCAATTCATTTCTTCTCATAACATGCCCAAAAATATTTGACTGTTTACGTCTAATGTCTCTAATCAGTTTACGATCTTCATTTGTTTCTTGTAGGACTTGTTCATTAATTTTTCTGTCTGCCCATGGTATTCTTTGCATTTTCTCAGAAACCACATTTCTACAGCCATCAGATGTTTTTCAGCTTGTCTGCTCATTGTCCACGCTTCACATCCATAAATAGTATAGGTTCTATGTAGCACTTCAACACTCTTTTTTCTCGTTTCAGTTGATATCATTTGATTGGTCAGTATGTTTTTCATCTTGCAAAAGGCTACCTTCTCTATGGCAATTCTTGTTCTAATCTCTTCAAGGCATCTCCCATCAAATGTTATGACTGTTCCGAGATAGCTGTACCGATTCACTTGTTTCAGAATATGCCCATTTACTTGTATATTACATTGTGGTATTTCCTCCTTCCTAGTGAAGTCCATAATCTGTATCTTCTTACAATTCAATTCTAACCCTAGTTGTTCACTGTGTGCAACAACCACATCTACTAAATATTGTAAGTCCTGTTCATTGTCTGCAATCAAGACTATATCATCTGCAAATCTAATGTTATTGATGAATCCTCCCCCAATGTTGATTCTTTCCATATCTTCTACATTTCTGTCCATCCACACAGAAAACAATGCGTGCGTGAACAGAAGTGACCTCTACGACCTGCTGAAGAAAGCCGTGGTGGACAGTGAGATTGTTAACTATGTAGTGGACAACAAGACACACCTGGACAGATGGGACTTCAGTGGCGCTTTTGGATTCGTTGTATCTGTGGTGACCACAATAGGTAAATATGTGTCCAGTGTTTGTGCAAGAAAGGGTGACTTCTTTGTATTTAAGAACAGACGCCGTAAGTAAAATATAGCATGATTTATTGCCGGCTCCGTGGCTAAAGGCTTGCGAACGCGGTTCGTGAGCCGGGTACCAGGCGTTCGAAGCTCAGCTGCGACCGATTTGTGCAGCAGACCGTGTCGCGTTGTGTTATAACGTGCTGGTACGGGAGCCGGTCGTTCAGACAGCAATGGCAAACTACTGAACGTAACACTTGCCTAGTACATCAACAACAGCTGAAAAATGCTGGTGTTGACTGCAACGTTCCGTAAGGGATACGCAACAAATTATATTATATTACCTGGCATATTTCGCCACATCTCGTCAGGTGCATACTGCAGTGATATATCACATGATGTGAAGTAATAAATGATACTTTGACTGAAATGTGATGTCGCTGGTATTATTCTAGTGTGTAGAACGTCACGGAATTAAGTGCACTTCTTTGTAATTGTCTGCTTGTGGCTGAGAGGTTTAACACACTTAAACTCTGTCTTCTGACAGTGGCCTAGTGTGTTCATTCAACACACCGGTCAGTTGAACTTAAGTGTTGACATCTCGTTCTTGACTTGGGGATGTGAATTACAAGAACCTGAGAAGTCGGAGAAGAGTTTGCCTGATGGCGAGGGACACGGGTAATATGGAAAGCTAACTCTCACTCATTTCAGGCTTACAAGAAACAAATTTTAAAAAAGTAAATAGATCAGAGAAATTAGACGTAGACGGTCAATATTTTTTGTGCACGTTATGAAAAGAAATAAACTGGAGAACTTGGTGACAACTGAAAAGATTGAGGGAAAAAACAAGGGGAAGGCAGAGAGATCCATATCTAGATGGCTTGGCCACACGGCATATTCAAGACAAGAAGACAGAGCTGATCCACGACTCTGGTGATCATGTGAAATGGCGAAACATGACCTCCCACGCTTATCGGCATGGCACATGATGATGATGATTTCAGCCTTCAAGACATGTTGGTGTTTAAGAGCCAGTTCTCTACCTAAATGGCTCACTTCGCTTGAGGTCACAGATTGTGAGAGTTGTATGGATTTGTTGCCCTGGCCATGCGGGAGTGCGGGGGAATGAACAGGCTGTATGCTGGCAGGGAATGCACCTCTTAGTGGTAGATTACCTATGAACAAGGCAGAGGTGGTCGTGTGCCTGTGGGACCAGGTAGAGAAAGTGGAAGAACAGATTGAGAACTCGTATGTGGAAAGAATGAGATTGCGGGGGATTGGTAGGGGTTCTGGTAGAATCTCAAAACTGAGAGGGAAGACCAGGAGAACTTTCAATCAGATAGCGGTAGGAACAATTAGTAGTGTCACTTTTCGCTGGCCGAGGGGACGGGGCGTGTATGGGAATGTCCTGACTGCCGTGATGTCGGTTCTTAACTCAACTCAACACAACTCAACTCAACACAACAACTCAGTTCTCTACAATGTTTACATAGTGTAGAGTGTAGGTGTGTGTCTGCTGCTGTACCCTTGGTATTCTATATATTTGACTGCCTGCTGCTGCACCCCTGGTATTATATACATATATATATATATATATTTGTCTGTCTGCTGCTGTACCCCTAGTATAATATATATTTGATTATGTGGTTGTTTCGGGATTTGAAATTTAAATATTGAGCACAACCCACTACTGGCAACGCCGATCGCATTCCGGTATGAACCTAAGGCCTATCCACGTCAATATGGAAGCACTATACTCGAGTTTCGCCCTCGTTTGAGCTCGTCAGTAGTGCATATCCCTGACCGGATCCGGAAACAGTCCCGGATCACGCGTGTGAAGCGGGTGTGTAACCACGCGGCACACACTGGACACACCAAATTATCACAATAGAATACCACAACGCTACCCATCGTAGGCTATGCTCAAGATAGGTAGAGTGTGCCGCGTGGTTACACACCCGCTTCACACACGTGATCCGGGACTGTTTCCGGATCCGGTCAGGGATATGCACTACTGACGAGCTCAAACGAGGGCGAAACTCGAGTATAGTGCTTCCATATTGACGTGGATAGGCCTTAGGTTCATACCAGAATGCGATCGGCGTTGCCAGTAGTGGGTTGTGCTCAATATTTTAATATATATTTGTCTGTCTGCTGCTGTACCCCTGGTATTATATGTATTTGTCTGTCTGCTGCTGTACCCCTGGTATTATATGTATTTGTCTGTCTGCTGCTGTACCCCTGGTATTATATGTATTTGTCTGTCTGCTGCTGTACCCCTGGTAATATATGTATTTGTCTGTCTGCTGCTGTACCCCTGGTATTATATGTATTTGTCTGTCTGCTGCTGTACCCCTGGTATTATATGTATTTGTCTGTCTGCTGCTGTACCCCTGGTATTATATGTATTTGTCTGTCTGCTGCTGTACCCCTGGTAATATATGTATTTGTCTGTCTGCTGCTGTACCCCTGGTATTATATGTATTTGTCTGTCTGCTGCTGTACCCCTGGTATTATATGTATTTGTCTGTCTGCTGCTGCACCTCTGGTATTATATGTATTTGTCTGTCTGCTGCTGCACCTCTGGTATTATATGTATTTGTCTGTCTGCTGCTGTACCCCTGGTATTATATGTATTTGTCTGTCTGCTGCTGTACCCCTGGTATTATATGTATTTGTCTGTCTGCTGCTGTACCCCTGGTATTATATGTATTTGTCTGTCTGCTGCTGTACCCCTGGTATTATATGTATTTGTCTGTCTGCTACTGTACCCCTGGTATTATATGTATTTGTCTGTCTGCTGCTGTACCCCTGGTATTATATGTATTTGTCTGTCTGCTGCTGTACCCCTGGTATTATATGTATTTGTCTGTCTGCTGCTGTACCCCTGGTATTATATGTATTTGTCTGTCTGCTGCTGTACCCCTGGTATTATATGTATTTGTCTGTCTGCTGCTGTGCCCCTGGTATTATATGTATTTGTCTGTCTGCTGCTGTACCCCTGGTATTATATGTATTTGTCTGTCTGCTGCTGTACCCCTGGTATTATATGTATTTGTCTGTCTGCTGCTGTACCCCTGGTATTCTATGTATTTGTCTGTCTGCTGCTGTACCCCTGGTATTATATGTATTTGTCTGTCTGCTGCTGTACCCCTGGTATTATATGTATTTGTCTGTCTGCTGCTGTACCCCTGGTATTATATGTATTTGTCTGTCTGCTGCTGTGCCCCTGGTATTCGATGTATTTGTCTGTCTGCTGCTGTACCCCTGGTATTATATGTATTTGTCTGTCTGCTGCTGTACCCCTGGTATTATATGTATTTGTCTGTCTGCTGCTGTACCCCTGGTATTATATGTATTTGTCTGTCTGCTGCTGTACCCCTGGTATTATATGTATTTGTCTGTCTGCTGCTGTACCCCTGGTATTCGATGTATTTGTCTGTCTGCTGCTGTACCCCTGGTATTATATGTATTTGTCTGTCTGCTGCTGTACCCCTGGTATTATATGTATTTGTCTGTCTGCTGCTGTACCCTTGGTATTCTATATATTTGACTGCCTGCTGCTGCACCCCTGGTATTATATACATATATATATATTTGTCTGTCTGCTGCTGTACCCCTAGTATAATATATATTTGATTATGTGGTTGTTTCGGGATTTGAAATTTAAATATTGAGCACAACCCACTACTGGCAACGCCGATCGCATTCCGGTATGAACCTAAGGCCTATCCACGTCAATATGGAAGCACTATACTCGAGTTTCGCCCTCGTTTGAGCTCGTCAGTAGTGCATGTCCCTGACCGGATCCGGAAACAGTCCCGGATCACGCGTGTGAAGCGGGTGTGTAACCACGCGGCACACACTGGACACACCAAATTATCACAACAGAATACCACAACGCTACCCATCGTAGGCTATGCTCAAGATAGGTAGAGTGTGCCGCGTGGTTACACACCCGCTTCACACACGTGATCCGGGACTGTTTCCGGATCCGGTCAGGGATATGCACTACTGACGAGCTCAAACGAGGGCGAAACTCGAGTATAGTGCTTCCATATTGACGTGGATAGGCCTTAGGTTCATACCAGAATGCGATCGGCGTTGCCAGTAGTGGGTTGTGCTCAATATTTTAATATATATTTGTCTGTCTGCTGCTGTACCCCTGGTATTATATGTATTTGTCTGTCTGCTGCTGTACCCCTGGTATTATATGTATTTGTCTGTCTGCTGCTGTACCCCTGGTATTATATGTATTTGTCTGTCTGCTGCTGTACCCCTGGTAATATATGTATTTGTCTGTCTGCTGCTGTACCCCTGGTATTATATGTATTTGTCTGTCTGCTGCTGTACCCCTGGTATTATATGTATTTGTCTGTCTGCTGCTGTACCCCTGGTATTATATGTATTTGTCTGTCTGCTGCTGTACCCCTGGTAATATATGTATTTGTCTGTCTGCTGCTGTACCCCTGGTATTATATGTATTTGTCTGTCTGCTGCTGTACCCCTGGTATTATATGTATTTGTCTGTCTGCTGCTGCACCTCTGGTATTATATGTATTTGTCTGTCTGCTGCTGCACCTCTGGTATTATATGTATTTGTCTGTCTGCTGCTGTACCCCTGGTATTATATGTATTTGTCTGTCTGCTGCTGTACCCCTGGTATTATATGTATTTGTCTGTCTGCTGCTGTACCCCTGGTATTATATGTATTTGTCTGTCTGCTGCTGTACCCCTGGTATTATATGTATTTGTCTGTCTGCTACTGTACCCCTGGTATTATATGTATTTGTCTGTCTGCTGCTGTACCCCTGGTATTATATGTATTTGTCTGTCTGCTGCTGTACCCCTGGTATTATATGTATTTGTCTGTCTGCTGCTGTACCCCTGGTATTATATGTATTTGTCTGTCTGCTGCTGTACCCCTGGTATTATATGTATTTGTCTGTCTGCTGCTGTGCCCCTGGTATTATATGTATTTGTCTGTCTGCTGCTGTACCCCTGGTATTATATGTATTTGTCTGTCTGCTGCTGTACCCCTGGTATTATATGTATTTGTCTGTCTGCTGCTGTACCCCTGGTATTCTATGTATTTGTCTGTCTGCTGCTGTACCCCTGGTATTATATGTATTTGTCTGTCTGCTGCTGTACCCCTGGTATTATATGTATTTGTCTGTCTGCTGCTGTACCCCTGGTATTATATGTATTTGTCTGTCTGCTGCTGTGCCCCTGGTATTCGATGTATTTGTCTGTCTGCTGCTGTACCCCTGGTATTATATGTATTTGTCTGTCTGCTGCTGTACCCCTGGTATTATATGTATTTGTCTGTCTGCTGCTGTACCCCTGGTATTATATGTATTTGTCTGTCTGCTGCTGTACCCCTGGTATTATATGTATTTGTCTGTCTGCTGCTGTACCCCTGGTATTCGATGTATTTGTCTGTCTGCTGCTGTACCCCTGGTATTATATGTATTTGTCTGTCTGCTGCTGTACCCCTGGTATTATATGTATTTGTCTGTCTGCTGCTGTACCCCTGGTATTCTATGTATTTGTCTGTCTGCTGCTGTACCCCTGATATTCGATGTATTTGTCTGTCTGCTGCTGTACCCTTAGTATTATATACATATATATATTTGTCTGCCTGCTGCTGTACCTCTGGTATTATATGTATTTGTCTGTCTGCTGCTGTACCCCTGGTATTCGATGTATTTGTCTGTCTGCTGCTGTACCCCTAGTATTATATATATATATATATATATTTGTCTGCCTGCTGCTGTACCTCTGGTATTATATGTATTTGTCTGTCTGCTGCTGTACCCCTGGTATTATATGTATTTGTCTGTCTGCTGCTGTACCCCTGGTATTATATGTATTTGTCTGTCTGCTGCTGTGCCCCTGGTATTCGATGTATTTGTCTGTCTGCTGCTGTACCCCTGGTATTATATGTATTTGTCTGTCTGCTGCTGTACCCCTGGTATTATATGTATTTGTCTGTCTGCTGCTGTACCCCTGGTATTATATGTATTTGTCTGCCTGCTGCTGTACATCTGGTATTATATGTATTTGTCTGTCTGCTGCTGTACCCCTGGTATTCGATGTATTTGTCTGTCTGCTGCTGTGCCCCTGGTATTATATGTATTTGTCTGTCTGCTGCTGTACCCCTGGTATTATATGTATTTGTCTGTCTGCTGTTGTACCCCTGGTATTATATGTATTTGTCTGTCTGCTGCTGTACCCCTGGTATTCTATGTATTTGTCTGTCTGCTGCTGTACCCTTGGTATTATATGTATTTGTCTGTCTGCTGCTGTACCCCTGGTATTATATGTATTTGTCTGTCTGCTGCTGTACCCCTGGTATTATATGTATTTGTCTGTCTGCTGCTGTGCCCCTGGTATTCGATGTATTTGTCTGTCTGCTGCTGTACCCCTGGTATTATATGTATTTGTCTGTCTGCTGCTGTACCCCTGGTATTATATGTATTTGTCTGTCTGCTGCTGTACCCCTGGTATTATATGTATTTGTCTGTCTGCTGCTGTACCCCTGGTATTATATGTATTTGTCTGTCTGCTGCTGTACCCCTGGTATTCGATGTATTTGTCTGTCTGCTGCTGTACCCCTGGTATTATATGTATTTGTCTGTCTGCTGCTGTACCCCTGGTATTATATGTATTTGTCTGTCTGCTGCTGTACCCCTGGTATTCTATGTATTTGTCTGTCTGCTGCTGTACCCCTGATATTCGATGTATTTGTCTGTCTGCTGCTGTACCCTTAGTATTATATACATATATATATTTGTCTGCCTGCTGCTGTACCTCTGGTATTATATGTATTTGTCTGTCTGCTGCTGTACCCCTGGTATTCGATGTATTTGTCTGTCTGCTGCTGTACCCCTAGTATTATATATATATATATATATATTTGTCTGCCTGCTGCTGTACCTCTGGTATTATATGTATTTGTCTGTCTGCTGCTGTACCCCTGGTATTATATGTATTTGTCTGTCTGCTGCTGTACCCCTGGTATTATATGTATTTGTCTGTCTGCTGCTGTGCCCTTGGTATTCGATGTATTTGTCTGTCTGCTGCTGTACCCCTGGTATTATATGTATTTGTCTGTCTGCTGCTGTACCCCTGGTATTATATGTATTTGTCTGTCTGCTGCTGTACCCCTGGTATTATATGTATTTGTCTGCCTGCTGCTGTACATCTGGTATTATATGTATTTGTCTGTCTGCTGCTGTACCCCTGGTATTCGATGTATTTGTCTGTCTGCTGCTGTACCCCTGGTATTATATGTATTTGTCTGTCTGCTGCTGTACCCCTGGTATTATATGTATTTGTCTGTCTGCTGCTGTACCCCTGGTATTCTATGTATTTGTCTGTCTGCTGCTGTACCCCTGATATTCGATGTATTTGTCTGTCTGCTGCTGTACCCTTAGTATTATATACATATATATATTTGTCTGCCTGCTGCTGTACCTCTGGTATTATATGTATTTGTCTGTCTGCTGCTGTACCCCTGGTATTCGATGTATTTGTCTGTCTGCTGCTGTACCCCTAGTATTATATATATATATATATATTTGTCTGCCTGCTGCTGTACCTCTGGTATTATATGTATTTGTCTGTCTGTTGCTGTACCCCTGGTATTATATGTATTTGTCTGTCTGCTGCTGTACCCCTGGTATTATATGTATTTGTCTGTCTGCTGCTGTACCCCTGGTATTATATGTATTTGTCTGTCTGCTGCTGTGCCCCTGGTATTCGATGTATTTGTCTGTCTGCTGCTGTACCCCTGGTATTATATGTATTTGTCTGTCTGCTGCTGTACCCCTGGTATTATATGTATTTGTCTGTCTGCTGCTGTACCCCTGGTATTATATGTATTTGTCTGTCTGCTGCTGTACCCCTGGTATTATATGTATTTGTCTGTCTGCTGCTGTACCCCTGGTATTATATGTATTTGTCTGTCTGCTGCTGTACCCCTGGTATTCGATGTATTTGTCTGTCTGCTGCTGTACCCCTGGTATTATATGTATTTGTCTGTCTGCTGCTGTACCCCTGGTATTATATGTATTTGTCTGTCTGCTGCTGTACCCCTGGTATTCTATGTATTTGTCTGTCTGCTGCTGTACCCCTGATATTCGATGTATTTGTCTGTCTGCTGCTGTACCCTTAGTATTATATACATATATATATTTGTCTGCCTGCTGCTGTACCTCTGGTATTATATGTATTTGTCTGTCTGCTGCTGTACCCCTGGTATTATATGTATTTGTCTGTCTGCTGCCGTACCCCTGATATTCGATGTATTTGTCTGCCTGCTGCTGTACCCCAAGTATTATATATATATATATATATATATATATATATATATATATATATATATATATATATATATTTGTCTGTCTGCTGCTGTACCTCTGGTATTATATGTATTTGTCTGTCTGCTGCTGTAGCCCTGATATTCGATGTATTTGTCTGTCTGCTGCTGTACCCCTGGTATTCGATGTATTTGTCTGTCTGCTGCTGTACCCCTGGTATTCGATGTATTTGTCTGTCTGCTGCTGTACCCCTGGTATTATATGTATTTGTCTGTCTGCTGCTGTACCCCTGGTATTCGATGTATTTGTCTGTCTGCTGCTGTACCCCTGGTATTATATGTATTTGTCTGTCTGCTGCTGTACCCCTGATATTCGATGTATTTGTCTGTAACTTTTAAGTGTTTGAACCTCAATTTTCTTCTTTAGTGATTGTGAGGAGCGGCTGGCCGAGTGATTAAGAATGTCGGGTTTTCCATTCGGGTGACCCGGAGTCGAATCCTCGGTAAGGTGTGGCTTTTTAATGTCGGGGTAAACAAAAAGCCCCAACCTGCACAGTTCGCGGCGACTGCACTAGCCAGGCGGCCTTAATTCCCCAGACTCAAGACCCCCCCCCCCCCCCGTCCTACACGGCAAGGTGCTACAGACAGTAGATGACAGTGACAGTGATTGTGATACGGTCCATAACTGACATCAGTATGTGGTCACAAGACTTTGCCAATATGTGATGTATGTGGCTAGCACCAGATACCCAAACACGCCTCATGTTGTGGATGTGTGTCCTTTACTTCACTTCTAGTTTTACGTTTGTTCCTTTGGCTATGTGGCTTCCACAGAAAGGATGTTCTGTTAACAGATGTTTTTCAATGCATGTTGAATTGAGTTGAGTTTAGTTGAGTTGAGTTGAGTTGAGTTGAGTTAGTTGAGTTGAGTTGAGTTGATTGAATCAAAACCAACATCATAGCACTCGGGACATTCCCTGACATGCTCCGTCCTCACATTCAACAGCCAGCGAAGAGTACCAATATTAATGGTACCAGTAGCCGTTTGATTATATGTCCAGCCTAATTATTAAAAGAAGTCTTAAACGTCGACAGATTAGACTTCATTGCGCCTGGTGTTATCCCATATGGCTCGGTCTGTTTCCGTAGGGCGGCTTGCCGAAAGCATCGCACAAAGCAAGCACTCCGTAGCTCCAGCGACGACCCACAGGAGTCTCCGAGAAAAATGCACTTGTGAACCGAAAGACGTAGCCCGGAATCGACCCACAACCTTTGGGGCACCAGGCAGACGGCTTGACCACTTAGCCACGGAGATTCCCTAGTCTAATTATTAATTTATATGTAGCATTTCCTGAGTATGTATGTGTCGTTGTATGTGTGTTATTTCATATCTTTATATGATCTCATGTGGGATGTTACCATGTATGTCACTTTGCAGGTTTCGGGAACATGTCTCCATTCACTCTTGAAGGAAAGGCCGTCTGTGTCCTGTATGCCTTGTTTGGGATCCCTCTGACACTGCTGGTTCTCGGCGGCCTGGGCGAGACCATGCTGTCCTGCATTACACGGATCAAGAAATGTAGAAACCCCATGTGCGATCACACACCCCGGGTATGTATTCGATAGCTTGTTTCTCTGCATTAGTAAACAATATAAAATAACACAAAGTAATGGAGCTTTACAGAACGGGATTAATACACATGCAGGATGTTGCGGCGACTAGCCTTCATCAGCAAACAAATGCATTCACAAAACACAACATATAGTCACGAAGACCTTCCGGTGACAACAATAAGGCATAAGGACGGGATGAGAAGAATAAAAATATGAAGGAAAAAAATGAAATTAATGAAGAGAAAATGAAAACTTGAAAAGAAATTGCTGTTACTTATCTCAGAACCCCAAGCTGTGTACTAACACTAGACGAAGCGGAATTTTTTTAACCAAAGAGGTCACTGCATTAGGACACATTAGTAGCCTGGGTAGGGTAGTGGCTGGCAGGCTCGTCTGTCGGTCCTGTGGATATGTGTTTGAATCCACCCTCACGACTGGTAGTTTTTTTTTAAATTAGTCTGGACTTCCAGGTCGACTTAGCCTAAAATGTGTACTAGGAAATTTAGTGGAAAGTAAAGGCGGCGGTTGTGATTTAACTAGATTACACTCTGAATGTTGACCTGGTCTATGGAATATTAGGCTACCACCATATAAGCAACAGACTTCAATGTTTGAAATACTGTCCCTTTCGTAAAGATGGCATATCCTACTGCAAAGCTGGAGGTTCTCGCTCTCTCTTTATCCCTCCTTTTCTCCCTCTCTGTCTCTCTCTCTTTCTCTCTCTTTGTCTCTCTCTCTCTCTCTTTCTCTTTCTCTCTTGTTCTCCCTTCATTTCTCCCTCCCTCTCTCTCGTTCTCTCTATGTCTCCCTCTCTCTCTCTTTCTTTCTCTCTCTCTCTTTCTCTCTCTCTTTCTCCCTCTCTCTCTCTGTTTCTCATTATGTCACTCTCTGTCCCTATCAATTCCTCTCTCTCTTTTTTTTTCTTTCTTTCTCTCTCTGTATGTGCATATGGTGTGTGTGTGTGTGTGTGTGTGTGTGTATGTGTGTGTGTGCGCGCGCGTGCATGTGTGTGCTGTGATAAAAAGAGAGACATAACAACAACCAGCCCCCCCCCCTCCCCAAATGTAAATAAAATCAAATTATTCACGCTACGCCCCACACCTGCCATATTTGCCCAGACTATATCAATAACCAAGTATGCCGACATCACTCAGCCGCCACAGTGCAGTCAACGCGACATGGATGTCACAGGCACTAATTGAAAGGGGAAAAAAGAATACGGGAAACACCATCCTTAGAGCAAACATCGGACAAGTTAGAAAATCATCTCTGAAAAAGTGGTATACACTTACTTTCACAGTTCGTCACACTGTGCGCATGAAACTCCGCTTGTACAGACCAATGCTGAATCATCGTCGCACTCTATGGTACAGAGAGGCGGCCGAATCAGGCGGCACCGTAGAATGCTTCAGAAAGGGACGGTATTTTCAAAGAAACAAACGAGGCGCGTCATTTCGAAGACTTGCATCTTACTGAGAAAATCTACCGCCCGGTCCTGTGTGTGTGTGTTTGTGTGTGTGTGTGTGTGTTTGTGTGTGTGTGTGTGTGTGTGTGTGTGTGTGTGTGTATGTGTGGTGCCTTGTGACCAAAGGAGACAAAAAAAGAGACCTCAAATTGTAAATGAAACCGTCAAATTATTCATGCAATTTTCCATATTTGACCAGACTGTATCAACAACGAAGCAGGACGGCGTCACACAGCCATGACGGTGCAGTAATTGCGGCATCGATGTCTCAAGTACTAACCAAAACACCCCAAACTACCCCTTTTTGTGAGCAAACAGCAGGCAAATCAGAATCCCCTCACGAAATAAAAAGATGTACACGTATACAGTTCATCATACCGAGCGCAAGAAACTACGTTTATACAGACCAAAGCTGAACTTTCGTCACGCTTATCAATATAATCTTCATTGATAAAACATAAATTTTAAAAATCTAATTGCAGCGAAATCTCTAATCAATAAGATAACCCGCGGAACTAAGTGCGTATAAATAGTTCCTGCCAGATATCCTTCCACTCTGCGTGGCCCAATCGTATTTGTTCTAGCATGCTTGCTTTCCACCGTGGTAAATGAGCAGCCATTACCGAGGTTTCTTGTCTGTTATTTTGGTTACTGAAGTTCAATAAAATCAACAGAAGTGATAAAAGCATTTAAGACGCGCTAAAACATTGGCAAATTATGTTTTCACGCGGATAATAAAGAAACCACCCAAGGATACTGAGGACGTTCTATGCTTGTGGCATCGGCGACCGTTGTTAAACTTTGATGAATGTACATTTGTTCTATTGTTGTGGCAATCGCTTCTGTGTCGTTTGATCGTGGTCTTAGTCTTAGGGCAAATTTATCGCGGGCAAGTGAGGGTAATTGGGGAAACCCGGAAACCAGTGTTGACCGTGTTGGTTGGGAAAATCAAAGATAGGAGTGGTTCCCACACTAGGTGGGGAAGCCATGAAACCAATTATTTCCATAATAATCGATAAAACCCCAAAATCAGTTATCTGTAAACTAACTGGTGAAACCATGAAACCAGTGATTGATTTATACACTAAAGGGTGAAATTACGAAACTTGTGGTTTACTCACTAATTGGTGAAACGCTGAAACCAGTGGTTCCCACTCTAGCTGGAGAAACCCTGAAACCAGTGGCATTTAGACTAATTAGTGAAACATTGGCTAGAATAGACTACTTAGGAGAACCCTGAAATCATTAGCTCATAGACTACTTAGAGAAACCCTGAAACCATTGGCTCCAAGACTAGTTAGCGAAATATTGAAACCTGTGTCTCCTAGAATAATTACAGAAACCTTGAAAGTATTGGCTCCTAGGCAAATTAGAGAAACACTGAAACCATTTTTCCTAGACTAGTTAGAGAAACCTCGAAACCGTTTTCTCCTAGACTAGTTATAGAAACCTTGAAACTATTGGCTCCTAGACAAGTTAGAGAAACCTGAAACTATTTTCTCCTAGACTAATTAGAGAAACCCTGAAACCGTTTTCTCCTAGACTAGTTAGCGAAATATTGAAACCTGTGTCTCCTAGAATAATTACAGAAACCTTGAAACTATTGGCTCCTAGACAAATTAGAGAAACCCTGAAATCAGAGGCTCCTAGATTAAATGGAGAAACTCTGAAACCAGTCGCTCCTGGACTAGATAAGGAAACCCTGAAACCATTGGCTCCCAGATTAGTTAGTAAATTCCTGAAACCAGTGGTTCCTAGATTAGTTAGGGAAATTCCAAAAATCGGTGGTTCCTAGATTGGTTAGGGAAATCCTTGAAAACAGTGGTTCCTAGATTAGTTAAGGAAATCTCTGAAACAAGTGGTTCTTAGATTGGTTAGGGAAACCCATGAAAACAGTGGTTCCTAGATTACTTAGGGAAATCTATTAGTTAGAGAAATCCCGAAACCTGTGGTTTCTTTACTAATCATGGACATCTCCATATTAGTTTGGGATAGCTGAAATCAGTGGCTCCCACACTTTTCTATACGCACTTGGACAATTATAATGTGTGTGAAATAATCATTGATGGGTGCTGAGGCGCTGATGTGCCTGAATAAGAGTTTCTATTTGTCTCTTAAGCTTCACGAGATCCTTCCTGAGCATCATCATTCAAGTTAGTGAGTGGGACCGTGGATGGGCGTGGTAAACGCATTGCCATTATAAAGATAAAGCAGGATGACCCAGCGAGACGATGCTGGACAGCTGGGAATCATGGCATGGAGGTTTATCTGATTCAGAAAGGATTGACAGTCCACGAGATCAGATTGTGGTGAGACATAAGGACCAGCGTCGTCGGGCATGGACTAAAAGAAGAAGCTCGTTGCTGCCATGTTTACTATCTGATCTGATCAACAAATCACCTCAGTAGTATTTGTGGGTATGTGACAACGGAGGCATCAACACTTTAAACAAAATGAGTTGCATATCCCTTACATGACGTTGCAGTAAACCCAAGAATTTCTTGAGCTGTTTGTGATTTCTTGGCAAGTTTACATTCATTAGTTCACCATTGCTTTCTGGCCTACCGGTACACATGCCTAGGTATGAAAACCAGCGCAAGGTGGTCAAATCATCCGCAGTTGTATATCGAAGGTGGTGTGCGGGATTATGAATTGCGTCCGCAGCCCTTTGGCCCCTAAGGCCCTTCAATTTTGTTGATCCTTGAAGACACGTCTTAAATGTTGAGTGTCCTTTGAAGGATGTTACAATCAACCCCCCCCCCCCCCCCCACCCCCCACCCCCAGTGCGACTTATAAGGCAATTTTACGTTCAGTAGTTTGCCATTGCGTTCTGAACGACAAGTCAACGTAGACGTCCAACTGGCTGACTGGCGTGTGAATTGAACCCACAACCCCGTCGTCAGGGCAAAGGCAGTTTCAGCGCAAAAGTTTTAAACCATGCAGCCACGCTGACATCTTGACGACACTATCAGTGCCAAAATATCAGAGTTCGCTCACTGTGTTTGTTTGTTTGTGTTTTTTAACTAATTCAGTGCGAAACAAAAGATAGGTTTGGACCAAATATGGTACACAATCAAATGAACAAGTATTGTAATGTACGTTTCAAGTCAATGAACATTAAAACTGCGGAAGCTACCACGAAACAAAACAACTAATATAACACGATGACCCAAGTATGGCGATATATTAGCCTTCTGTCCAAATGGGGAGTCACATTTCGCGATATACTATCCTTCGCTACTGACTCAGTTAAGTTGAGTTTAGTTGAGTTAAGAACCGACATCACTGCACTCAGGACATTCCCGTACGTACTCCGTCCCCTCGTTCAAGCGCCAGCGAAGAGTCATACTACTAATCGTTCCCACCGCTATCTGATTTAAAGTTCTCCTTGTCTTTCCTCTCAGTTTTGAGACTCTTCCAGAACCCCTGCCAATCCCCCACAATCTCATTCTTTCTACATACGGGTTCTCAATCTGTACCCCCGCCTTCTCCACCTGATCCCACAAGCGCACGACCACCCCGCCACGCCCCCGCCCCCCCCCCCTTTGTCCATAGGTAATCTACCACCAAGATGTGCATTCCCTGCCAGACTATCATTCCCCCGCACCCCCGCATGGTCAGGGCAAATTAGCCATACAGTTCTCTCAATCTATGACCTCTGAAGCGACGATAGTCATTCCACACGAAACATTCCTTTCTCCACCTTACTAAGCATACTCGTTGAATCCGTAATGATTACAATGTGTGCTGCAGTCGTCTTCTCTAAGCAGCGGAATGCCGCTGTTACTGATACCACCTCCAATCTCATACTGGAGGTCGTAGTCTCATATGCCAGACTCTCCTTTTTCAAGACTCGCTCATTAGCCTTTGCAATGAAACCCCAACCACTACGTCTGTTTCTCACCACTGACCCATCGTTAACTTTTTCGTTAACTTTCGTTAACTTTCGTTTAACTTTCGTTAACTTTTTCGTTAACTTTTTCGCGTAGGGGATGGATTTATTCATCTCTTGCGTGTAATTGGTGTGCCAGGATGTAAAACCAGGAGTTTCTACTCAAGATCTGCGCGGGTGCAACGGAGTTCGTGCATCGAGCGAAGCCATCCTTGAGTAAATTTTCAGCAGCGTGTGTGGTTCTCAGCAGTGTGTGTTTACGTTTTTTCAACATGGCGGAAGAACGTGTTTTTTCCGAGCGGTCAGCAGTCAACATAACGAAGCGGCGTGGTAGCCGCGCAGGGACAAAGAAACAAGGTAAGCGCGGTGGTTTGAGACGTTTTAGACTCAAGTGTCACCGTCTAGGACTCAGGAACATCCGTATTCTATATTGGAACTGTGCCAGTGTAAAACAACGGGGCTCTATTTTAGAAACCCTAGTTTACAGGAACGACATTGTAGCACTCCAGGAGACGAGACTGGGCGATTAGCTACTCCGAATTGCCGGCTTCAAATGTTTCTACAACAGACGACATCTGGGAACGGCGATTCTCGTTCGCGACAGCATGGTGGCGTCAGAGCTAGACATGTCCAGTTGGGACAGTGACGATATACAAATACAGGCGTTGAGAGTTCATTCCAGTACACCATTCGTGGTGGTTAATGTTTATGCCCGCAATGCGAGTGTGGACGCCCAGAAGTGGCAGTGCTTAAGTGGCATATTAGGCCACGAGAGAAATGTTATTTTCTGTGGTGACTTCAACGCTAAAGGCAGATCATGGGGAAACACTTCCTCCAATACACAGGGGGAGGAGCTCGAGACTGCACTGGAAACCATCAACCTGGTTTGTATCAACAGTGGCTGTGTCACCAGGACAGCAAGCCGTCCGGGCGATGAGGACAGTGCTATTGATCTGGCGCTAGTTTCACCTTCACTCACTACAGTGTGTAGATGGGGTGTCCTAGGACACCATGGCAGCGACCACCACCCTTGCAGCATATTGGTGGAGAAAGGCAGAACCAGGCAGCACAGGCTAAAGGTAAAGACGTTCCAGTATGACAGTACAGGGAAAGATGTGGTGAGTAAAATAAGACGTGACAAGCGCAGAACGTTTCAGGGCAGAAAAAAAAGCTGGGAGCAGCCACCGTGGTGGAGTCTCGAGGTGGGGAAGGCTTGGGTGGATAAGCGTAGTGCTGTAAGGAGATGGCAAAATGCCAAGAAAAACAGAGCTGGTCATCCTAGTCCCTGCTTGCACTTAGAAAGAGAGATGCACACAAAAGTAAGCTATTTCAAAAAACTGGTCAAGGTGGTTAAAAGCGAAAAATGGGCAGAGGTGTGTCAAAGAGTAAGCACAGACAAGTCACTGAAATTGTTCTGGCGACTACATAAAAGCATGAGTGGTGTAGTCAAGAATAAGAGCATTTCAGACTTCCAAGGTGCTGACCTCACCTGGCAGAGGACTGACGAGGACAAGGGCAAAGCCCTCTTTGAACGCTACCTTGAGCAGGGCAACCAGACAGACATGGGAGGCCGAAATCTGGGCAAGGATGTCACCTTAGACAGATGCAAGGCCCAGAACACTTCGGAGGAGGACATAGTGACAGTGAAAGAAATCAAGGCTTCGACGATCAAAAAACAGTGCTCCAGGTCCTGATGGCATAAGATACGACGACATAAATAGGTGTACCGACAATGAGCTAGAGAAACTAGCAGACATGTACAACAACAGTATAGGGAGTGCTAGCATCAAGGAGGAATGGTTACACAGCTATCTGATTCCCTTGCCGAAGCCTGACAAAGACCACACAAAAATTCAGGGATATCGAATTATAACCATGCAGAATACAATAGGCAAGCTGCTGGAGAAGGTAATTGCCAGGAAAATATCAAGCCAACTAGAGAGGCAAGGTGTTTTCCCACCTACCCTGGGTGGGTACCGTCCAAAAAGAGAAACCTGGACCAATGCAGCAGTCTTTGCCCATGATGTCTATGAAGGTTTCCACACAGGCACTGAAACCGTTGCTGCAGCGATTGATCTTGAGGATGCATACAACAGAGTACCACTGGATTTTTTAATGTTTCAGCTTCTTGAACTAAACATAAGTCCATTCCTCCTTAGTTGGATCGCTGCAGCCCTCTACCAACGGAAAGTAGTTTTTAGATGTGGCAGTTGGACTTCGGAACCAACAACAATATATCCTGGCCTACCACAGGGATCACCATTATCTCCGGTACTGTTCAACGCCTACACAGTGAGAATCACCAGTGAGCAGATCACTGGACCTGGCAGGACATTGTCGTATGCCGATGATGTTTTAGTGTATCGTCAGGGTAAGGATAGAGAGGAGGTTGCTGTGGAACTACAAACCGAACTCAATCGCATAAGTACTTGGTGTGATGAAGCTGGGGCAATGGTCAACCCAACAAAGGCAACAGTGACTTGGTTCTCGTTGAATAATCATATTGTCAACAATCCAACACCAACTGTAATGCTGTGTTCAGAGACGGTGGAAAGAACGCAGGCAATGAATTACCTGGGGATACGGTTTGATCGAAGCCTTGCTTATAATGTGCACATAGACCAGGTGATAACAAAGGCCAAGCGGGGTTTGGCAGCGATGCGGGTGATGGCGGCAGCAAACTGTGAGCAGCGCCATCTATGTCTTCTGTAGAGGGGCTGGTCATGTCTGGTTTGGAGTATGCAATGGCAATCCTGACTCTCAGCCATAAGCAGATAGAAAGGATGGAAAGGATACAGAATGAAGCTATGCGCATTATTCTTGGATGTACAAGAGATACAGCATGCAGGGCGATGCGCTACCTTCTTGATTTTCCAACCATTGAAGAAAGAATACAAGTTTGCAGGGCACGCGCCTACCTCAGAATTAACGCAAACACACAACATCCACTGCATAGTGAAATTAGGAAGGTGAAGGGCAGCAGGTTAAAAAGAGGACGGTCGTGGATGGGTCAAGCCGAAGACATTCTTCAACAGGTGTGTTCACTTGAGGACTTAGAACCTGGCGAGGAGTGGGTGCAAGTGCCAACAGACTTCTGCACATCCTTTTCAGTTTGCATCCAACTAGATAGAAAATGCAGACAAGAAAATCCGGCTGCTGTTGAGGCTGAAGTACAAGCGTTGATTTTCGAGAATTCGCTAGACGGTGACGCGGTCATCTACACAGATGGGTCGGTCGTCCGACATGTGAGAAGCTCATGGGCCTTTACAGCTCGGGCCGGAGGGAGAATTGTGAAGGAGGACTCTGGTGCTTTCACTGAAACCACAAGTAGCCTGACCATGGAAGTCATGGCAGTAAGTAAAGCAATAACATGGCTCGAGACACAGACATTCACTAGGGCTTGTTTCCTTAGCGACTCAATGAACATGATCAAGAGGATAGAGGAGGGGTCGATCCGAAGAGAATGGTTGCTGCCTCTGAAGCGGTCTCGGCTGGCAAAGATTAGTTTCATCTTCGTGCCAGGTCATGCGGGAGTACAAGGAAATGAGCGGGCTGACAAGCTCGCAGGTGAGGCTACTGTGGAGGGCGGACGCGCCATGGACCAGGCTGACATTCTGAATGCTCTACGAGAAGTGAGACTTTTGCGAGAACCAAGTGATGACTGTGAATCTACAACAATGGCCAGACTGCAGGAGCAGCAAATTAAAAGAGGGGTGGCCAAACAAGAACACTACGCAGGAAGCCAAAGAAGATTGATAAACCAACACAGAACTGGCGTCGTTAGCCGCTACACGCTGCGGGATTTGCTGAGGAGGGGATCCGAGCACTTATGGACTGAATGGTTCGATGTGCAACGAGGATGATTTGTCGACTAACTAACTGACCCATCGGTGTAGATGACTATGTCACCTTGATGTGTGTTACTCTGGATCAGCTGTTGCACTTCAAACTCAGTGCGGCCCGCTGCCCATTCACTGCACTCACGACCCAGTGTTACTATTACATTGTGCCAGTCCGTCATGTCTTCCGCAACTTCAACCCACTATTTTCACGATTGATGGTCTCTAGATCACACACCTGACGTATAGATAGTTAAGTTCCCAGTGTGGGGTTGTCTTTGGTTTCGTGTTTTCAACCGTGGCATGAACACTTCTAATGGGAGCCACTAAGGGCCACACGGCCAAACCAGACAAGCAGCGGCACTCCACTATTGATAGAGGTGGTCAATTCTGTACTCTAGCCTTTGTTCTATTTTGGGAGTCGATGTGGTGCAGTCGCTAGTACACTTGCCTACCCCCAGGCGGTCATGTGTTTGAATCTCCACAGCGACGAGGCTGTTAAAATAACTTGGACTCCCGGGTCGAGCCAGCCAAAGACTGGTACCAGGAAATGATTTGGGAAATAAAGGCGATGGGTGAGATACCAACTATATCACCCACTGAGTTCCGTTTGATCTATTAAAATGTCTGCCTAACTCCAAATACCCAATGCGCCTTGGAGGTGTAAAAGGTAATTTTATTTACGTATATGTATAGATGTATCTAAACTACTGAGCATGATCTTGCCAAGAAATCAACAGCAGCGGTAAAATGCTGGGCTGGTGTTGACAGCGATGTCCTGTAAAGGATATGCGGAAAAAAAAATAGATGTCTCTATCATGTCTTTGTTGGAGTGGTCTTGAAACTCAAGCGTGATTCCTTACATTGCTTCAGAGGCTGGCTTTGTTTGTTGTTTTTGTTTTTCGTGGTTCTATGTTGGCGTCAAATTCACAGACCACTGTTTGATGTTGAGCTCATCATCATCATGTGCCATGCCGATAAGTGTGAACGGGTATGTTTCGCCATGTCACACAATCACCAGGCGTAGATCAGTTGTGTGTTCTTGTCTCGACCATGCCCCGTGGCCAAGCCATCCAGATATTTACTTCTCTGCCTTCCCCTTGTTCTTTCACACTCAATCTTGTCAGTTGTCACCAAGTTCTTTAGCATATTTCTTCTCATAACGTATCCAAAAGATCTTGACTATCTACGACTAATTTCTGTAACCAGTTTACGATGTTCATTTGTTTCTTGTAGGGCTTGCTCATTAGCTTTTCTATCTGTCCATGGTATTCTTTGCATTTTCTTCAGAAACCAAATTCCCACTGCTAATATACGTTTTTCAGCTTGTCTGCTCATTGTCCACTTTTCACATCCATACGAAAGGAACTTATGCCCCTACAAATAAAGCCAAGGACATGGTTCAGTACTCTGTCAATCTGCGCTCACGAGTATTTAATTGGTGTAGTTTCCTAGGTAGCCACAAGAGCGTTTAGATGGTGTAGCCTCCAAGGTAGCCAGCAAACACGAGCATTTAGATGGTGTAGCTCCCAGGGTAGCAACAGGGGGAGTCAGTAAGCTGTCGCCAAAAACAACCAGGCATTTAAAAAGTGTAAAACAGCTGCATTCAGCAATGGGTGTCCCGCGTGGTTTAGGCAAAACTGGAAGTTCTGTATGCAAATATATAACAGCCAAATGTGCTTCACGGACGGGCACAGAGAGGGGGAGGGAGGGAGGGGAACGAGAGGGGTGAGAGAGAGGGGGTGAGAGGGAAAGAGAGGGGGGACGAGAGAAAGAGAGAAGGAATGAGAGGGAACGAGATAGAGAGGGGGAATGAGAGGAGACGAGAGAGTGACAGAGAAAGCCATCAGAGAGGTCGAGAGGAGAGAGAGAGAGAGAGAGAGAGAGAGAGAGAGAGAGAGAGAGAGAGAGAAGGGGATTAGAGGAGAGACAGACAGAGAGGGCGCGAGAAAGAGAGAGAGAACGAACGAATGAACGAACTTTAGTTTGAGAAAGAGGGAGAGGCAGACAGAGCAAGAGCATGAAAAAAAAAAAGTAAACGGGCATAGAGAGAGAGGCGGAGAGGGGATAGAGATAGACAGGGTAAGAAAACAAAAGAAAAACAGAGTTAAAGATTTCATTAACGGATCTTTCACTTCTAACTGGAAAAATAAAAATTAGAAGGAAGGTCGGCCCGACTGCCACAATACTGAACAGAAAAAAATGGGTTCTATTAAAGGGAATTACACCCAGGCCACTGACTTGATGAGTAAATGAGTAAAGCGCTATGTAACGCATCAATCTCCATGCCTGTTCGAAATCAATAAATGTCAGGATTATTTATAGCACACATCTATTTATAGTTAATTGTATGTTTGACACCCCAAACAGAACCTCATCCGTCTTCTGTAACTACATGCATGCAAGCGTTGTGGCGCAGGTTTTTCTTTCTTTGTGCAGCCGTTTGCTGTCTCATGTTATAGGTTGTCGTGTTTTGTTGTGTTTGTTTGCTGATGAAGGCTTGTCGCCGATTTATTTTCAGTAATTGTGTTTCTTCTTCTTCTTCTTCTTCTTCTTGTTCTTCTTCTTCTTCTTCTTCTTCTTCTTCTTCTTCTTCTTCTTCTTCTTTTTCTTCTTCTTCTTCTTCTTCTTCTTCTTCTTCTTCTTCTTCTTCTTCTTCTTCTTCTTCTTCTTCTTCTTCTTCTTCTTCTTCTTCGTTCATCCGGAGATATTTTTTCCCGGACGTGATTGCGTTGTCCCTGTTTACAGCAGAGATGCGTTCTTGCGCCGTTAGGCCGACACCTCCGACTTCTGCGAGAATTTTGTGACAGGGTTTAAAAAAAAAACGTCGTATTAGTTTTGTTTTTTGTTTTTTTTAAATATTATTTACAATTCCACAGCTTCAACTAATTTTATTCACACTTTCTAGTGATTTGCGATGAGATGGGTTGGGTTGGGGTGGGTTGGGTTGGGTTGAGTTGAGTTGAGTTGAACTGAGTCAATCAACAACATAATGCACTCAGGACATTCCCAAACGTGCTCCGTCCAAAACCTAATGCTACCAGCTGTAGACTGATTATGTTGGTTGGTTAGTTAGTTAGTTAGTTAGTTAGTTAGTTAGTTAGTTAGTTAGTTAGTTAGTTAGTTAGTTGGTTGGTTGGTTGGTTGGTTGGTTGGCTGGTTGGCTGGCTGGTTGGTTGGTTGGCTGGCTGGTTGGTTGGTTGGTTGGTTGTCTGGCTGGTTGGTTGGTTGGTTGGTTGGTTGGTTGGTTAGTTAGTTGACAGATCATCCTCATTGCACATGAACAATTCATTCCGTAAGTGCTCCGATCCCCTCTACAGTAAATACCACAGCGTGTACACTGATTATGTGTCCGTATGAACTTTCCTCGGAGTAGTGAGTGCCGGGCAGATCCTCTAGTCACTCCCTGCCGCTCCATTCTATGTAGGCTGTAATCATGTATCTGTTCTTTCACGCTACACTGAGACTGATCACATGACTGGCCGAGTGCCGGGTGATCACATGACTGGCCGAGTGCTGGGTGATCACATGACTGGCGGAGTGCCGGGTGATCACATGACTGGCCGAGTGCCGGGTGGGGTCTGTACAGATATGGGTCTACCGCAACATGCTCAATGCGTCTTACGGCGTGTAACAAGGGGCCTTTAATGTTGTTGTACAGTGTCTGTCTGTCTGTCTGTCTGTCTGCCAGAGCAGCCTGCTAGTCTGACTGTCTGTCTGTCTGTCTGTCTGTCTGTCTGTCTGTATGTCTGTCTGTGAGTGTGTGTGGGTTGCGGGATGTGTGGGTGGGTGGGGGGGGGGAGATTGTGTGGGTGGGGGATGTGTGTAAGTGAGGGATGTGTGTAAGTGGGGGATATGTGTGGGTGCGGTATGTGTGTGTGGGTATGTACGGGATGTTTGGGTGGGTGGGTGATGTGTCTCATAACATGGTAATATGCATTGTTTATGTTTACAAAATTCATTTGACAATGTTTTTTCCTATGTGAATCTAGCATGCACTATTGATGAACGAAAGATGAGTGACAGGAAGGACCGAATGTAAGACGGGCCTATGTGCCCAATTTGTTACCCTTTGAAAATAAAGTTTGTTCGTTCGTTCGTTCGTCCCTCAGTCCGTGTGTGTGTGTGTGCGCGCGCGTGTGTGTGTGTGTGTGCAATATGGTCAACCATTACAGGCACACACTCGTGCATTGTATGGACATCCAGAGGGGCCCTCCTTCCTAGGTTTCACTCTCACCCCATCATCATATCCCCATTGTTTCCCGCCTTACCTTCCTCCCTCCCCGTCTTCATGTACCTCTTCCGCGCATTTACCCGGAATCTTCACTGGACCGTTCCCATCTCCTACGCCTGTTCCTATTACATCACAAACTCTCACGATTGTCTGTATAAAAGTATCAACGTCGAGATTCATGTTCCTATCACAGCCTGGGATTCTGAGATAAGAAGCGTATTTTGTTCATTGTTTCATTTTCTGTTCAATGTTCTCATTATTTTCATCTTTCCATTCAGTTATTACACCTGACTGAAGTCACTGTAGTGTCTTCACCGTGTTTATACGTTGTGTTTTGTGTATTTCTTTGCTGATAAAGACTAGTCACTGCAACGTCCTGTTTTCCATTATTGTGTTCAGTAAAGCTGCATTACCTCTTGTTATTTTAAATTGCTTATAAAACGCATTCAACATATGGAGCTAGAACTACACTGTTATAGACAAACCGGCACTCAGTGGGTCAAGTTGTTGCTATCATGCTGGCCGCTTTTATGTCCCAAAACATTTCCCGGTACCCGGTGTTGACTGAGTTAACCCGGGGAACCAAGATCAATTCTAACAATACAAAACTGCTCTGATGCGGCTCAAACCCCAGACCACGGGTATGACAGGCGAGCGTCTATAAATAATGTAAACATAAAGTGTTTTAAAGACCAGAGGTTCGAATTCATTGCACCGGGTGTCGTCCCATATGGTTCGGTCTCTTTCCCCAGGGCGGCCTGCTGAAAGCCGCGCACAAAGCTCGAACTCCGCAACCCCAGCCTCGTGTGTCTCTAACAGGCATTTTGGTATAACGGTTAGGACGATTGATACGAGCTCTCGTTGTTCCCATCGGGAGTGAAGACTGGCCAGTAGTATAGAACGACAAAAGCCGCTCGTTTTGAGGTGGAAATCGATTTCCACCTCAAAGGGCGATAACTCCGGTTAATTTCCACCTCAAAGGGCGATAACTCTGGTTAATTTCCACCTCAAAGGCCGATAACTGTTTTTTTTAAAGTCAAGTGCGATAACTCCGGGTTTTTGAAAAAGTAGGCGTGGTCAGAGTAGGTGGTCTAGTGACGTTAGGTACAACATAAAAAAAATACAAAATAACAAACGACTCAAGTAAGGTATATGTTTTTTATTACATCATATATAGACAATACAAGGCATATTAAATAAGTAGTGGCATAGTGGGAAAGTCTGGCAGGTAGTACCGGGGAGTTATACGTCGGCAAGTGTGGGAAAATCTCCAGCGGGTGTGACGGTGGTCGGTTCATAACAGACGTGGAGGGGTGCATATGGAAAAGTAATTAAGTAACGGGTTGTAAAAACGGGGGTGAGTGGTATGTTAAAGTATTTTGAACTGTTAGCACATTGGTGGTATACATTAGTACGAATAAAAGGAATAGATGCGGTGGGGATAGTAGTGGGTATGGGTTAGTGCAATTAGTTGATAAGGGTGGTTATTAGTGCTATGTAGATGTTCATAGTAGCTTATTCACTAACATCACACGTGTTACAAATGAAACCTTGAAAGCTAAAGATCGTTGATTGCAATGGATATGGTGTAGTGTCATTCGATGGTAAGGGGTGGGTACCAGGTATTAGTGGTCAAGCAGTGGTCAAGCAGTGGTCAGGTGGTGGTCAAGTGAGAAAATTTTAGGGAAAAGTGATTGTAATGATATGGTGACGATTAAAGGATGGTAAATTAGTGGTCAAGCAGTGGTCAAGCGGTGGGCAAGTAAGGAAAATTTTTGGGGAAAGTGGTTGTAATGATATGGTGACGATTAAAGAGTGGTAAATTAGTGGTCAAGCAGTGGTCAAGTAATGGTCAAGTGGTGGTCAAGTGAGGAAATTTTAGGGGAAAGTAGTTGTAATGATATGGTGACGATTAAAGAGTGGTAAATTAATGGTCACGTAGTGGTCAAGTGAGAAAATTTTAGGGAAAAGTAGTTGTAATGATATGGTGATGATTAAAGAGTGGTAAATTAGTGGTCAAGCAGTGGTCAACCAGTGGTCAGGTGGTGGTCAAGTGAGAAAATTTTAGGGTAAAAGTAGTTGTAATGATATGGTGATGATTAAAGGATGGTAAATTAGTGGTCAAGCAGTGGTCAAGTAGTGGTCAAGTAGTGGTCAAGTGAGAAAATTTTAGGGGAAAAGTAGTTGTAATGATATGGTGATGATTAAAGAGTGGTAAATTAGTGGTCAAGCAGTGGTCAACCAGTGGTCAGGTGGTGGTCAAGGGAGAAAATTTTAGGGGAAAAGTAGTTGTAATGATATGGTGATGATTAAAGGATGGTAAATTAGTGGTCAAGCAGTGGTCAAGTAGTGGTCAAGTAGTGGTCAAGTGAGAAAATTTTAGGGGAAAAGTGATTGTAATGATATGGTGATGAATAAAGGGTGATAAATTAGTGGTCAAGTAGTGGTCAAGTGAGAAAATTTTAGGGTAAAAGTAGTTGTAATGATATGGTGATGATTAAAGGATGGTAAATTAGTGGTCAAGCAGTGGTCAAGCAACGGTCAAGTGGTGGTAATGAGATGGTGATGATTAAAGAGTGGTAAATTAGTGGTCAATCAGTGGTCAAGGAGTGGTCAAGTGGTCAAGTAAGGAAAATTTTAGGGAAAATTGGTCGTAGTGACATGGTGATGATTAAATTAGTGGTAAATTAGTGATCAAGTAGTGGTCAAGTAGTGGTCAAGCAGTGGTCAAGTAGTGCTCAACCAGTGGTCAACCGCTCAAGTGAGAAAATTGTAGGGTATGGTACGTGTAGTGAAACAGAGATGGATAAATTAAGTAGTGACGTTGTCAAGTAGTGATCAAGTAGCGGGCAAGTACTGGTCAAATGGTCAAGTGACCACTTAAATTGTAAGGGAAAGTACGTGTAGTGAACCTGTGTTGGTTAAAGTGATCGATGACGTGCTCAAGTAGTGGCCAAGTAGTGGTAAATGGTCGAGTGACTACTTAAATTGTCGGTGAAAGTAGGTATAGTGACATGGTGATGATCAAGAGTTGGTCAAGTAGTGCTCAACCAGTGGTCAACCGCTCAAGTGAGAAACTTGTAGGGTATGGTACGTGTAGTGAAACAGAGATGGATAAATTAAGTAGTGACGTTGTCAAGTAGTGATCAAGTAACGACAAGTACTGGTCAAATGGTCGAGTGACCACTTACATTGTAAGGGAAAGTAGGTATAGTGACATGGTGATGATCAAGAGTTGGTCAAGTGGTGCTCAAATAGTGGTCAAGTAGTGGCCAAGTAGTGGTAAATGGTCGAGTGACTACTTAAATTGTCGGTGAAAGTAGGTACAGTGACATGGTGATGATCAAGAGTTGGTCAAGTGGTGTTAAAATAGTGGTCAAGTGGTGTTCAAATAGTGGTCAAGTAGTGGTCAAGTAGTCGAATGACCACTTAAATTATAGGGTATGGTACGTGTAGTGAAACGGTGATGGTAAAATAAGTAAGGACATAGTCAAATAGGGTCAAGTACTGGTGAAGTAGTGATCAAGTGGTCGAATGATCCCTTAGATTGTAGGGTATAGTATGTGTAGTGACATGATGATGGTTAAAGTGATCGATGAAATGATCAAGACGTTATGCCGACGGCTAAGTTCAGAAAGTAATGTCCTTACTATCGACAATTTCCCTGACAGGAGCGCCTCGAGCACTGATTTTGTATTGATCAATAGCACCTAGTGGTACAGTCAACACACATGGACAATAGTTACATCCGGTCAAAGATGGCGTCGCACCCTATCACACATGGGTAATTGCTACAACCAAACTACGTCTCATTCACTAAAACTGGTCAAATATGGTGTCACATCCGGTCACAGGGGTAATGGGACATCTGAGACACGTGGTTAAGAGGGAAACTATAGAAAAAGGGTGTCCTATCGGTTGTCGAGTCAGGGAACCTAACGTATGATGATCACTGTGTATAGGAGTGAATACACTGCATCATCAACATTGCATCATCAACACTGCATCCGAAGGGTAAAAGGGTCACCCCCTTCTCTCTTTTCTATAATCGTGTAGTCGTAGTGTTATCCGGTTACACCAAAGGACACCCGAGCATCAACACAACAAACTGCCCCGATTCAACCTTAGGCAATGCACGTAACATGACAGGTCACGTGTCCGCCGTCATAACCAGCGACGTTATCACGTATCAAATTAGACATCCACACTTTCATTTCCTTTCTATGTGGCCATAGTGTCTTTACATCTTTCTCCAGAAAGCCATTTCCAAGACCAATATATGTTTTTTCAGTGTACCTGCTCAGTGCCACACTTCACAACCAGACAAAAGTACACCTTCTATGTACCACTTCAACCATCAAATAAGAAAATATGTTAGACAAAATATTAAAATTATTTGTCAAATACAGAAATATATCACCCAAACTTATAAAAAGTAGGAACATATGTTAACCAAATGGAAAATATCTTAGCCAAATAGGAAAATTTGTTAGCCAAATAGAAAAAAATATTGACCACGTAACGATATATCTTGTCCACACTTATGAAAAGTAGGAACATTTGTCAGCCAAATGGGGAAAAGGTCGGCCAAATACAGAAATATCGCAATCAAACTTATAAAAAGAAGGAAAATATTGACCAAGTAACGAAATACCTCGTCGAAACTTATAAAAATATAGGAAACTTTGTTAACTAAATGTGAAAAAAACAAAACAAATATTGATCAAGTAAAGAAATAACTCCTCCAAATCTATGAAAAGTACGAAACCTTGGTACCCAAATCCGACAAATATAGGTCAAATACTGAAATATTTCATCCAAATTTATGAAAGGTAGAAAATTGTCTTAACCAACTGGGGTAAATATTGCTCAAATTAAGAAACATGTCGACCGAAGTAGGAAATTACGTGAACCAAAGTAATAAAATTGTTGGCCAAATACGAAAAAGTATCGGTCAAACTTATAGATGTCTCGTTTAAACTTATAACATGTATGAACATTTGTTAGGTAAAGGTGAAAGATATTGGCCAAGTAATGAAATATCGCATCCGAACTTATAAACTGTACGAGCTAACCAAAGGCAAAAAGGCCAAAATACGAAATGTCTCGACCAAGCTTATAAAAATCTAGGAAAAAAATATTACAACTAAAATATTGATCAAAAATTATAACTTCAAACATTATAAAAAATAACCAAATGTGAAAAACATCATCCAAAGACAGAAATATTTCAACTAAACTTATAAATAAGTCACCAAAAGGGAAAAGGGCAAGTACAGAAATAGCTATGGAAAAAGTAAGTCCATAAAACTAAGAAGAAAAAAAAATGTAACTTCTGTAGTCAAATGTGTCTTGAAGTTTTATCTGAAAAGACATTTCACAATACATAATCAGCACCATTTTCCTTGTTTTACGTTACCGAAGGCCTTCACCGTATCTGGTACAGAAACCCTTATACATCACTCATCTCTCCACACTCTTGGTTTCTTTCTAATACAAAGTGGTCACATCACCAAGAACTTCAAACCTCCATTGTACACGTGCTCCATTGAAACACCCATGACAGTTAACAATATGTATGGCCATGTAATCTGTGAGTCCATCGGGATAGTTCATCCGAGTATTCATCACCAAAGATCCATTTCCCATGGCTGACAGCTTCAACTTGGTATATCACATCTTATTCTAACATATACTCTACATGAAATTTCCCAAATGTGGGGATCTATTAAAGAATACGTAATGAGATACACAAAGACACCAAGAACATATCAGACAAAACAACTCACAAACCAGACTTAGAACTAAAACTTAAACCATATCAGATGAACCACCCAACAAGTACTACTAGAACTCAAAACATAACGATATTAAGGAAACGCATACTAGTTTATTTCTGTTTATAACTGTTTAATATGGCAGAGAGAAACATGGTAATTAGACTATATCTGCCTTCTTCACTGCTGTCCTTTGTTCGATGACTTTTCTTCTTTGCTTGTCCTTCAGAACGGGATTCAATTTTTGTTTTCCAAGTCTTGTACACGCCTTTCAAAAGGCTCACGTTCTCTGATTACATGGTGCCAGTTACCATGGCGTTCTTCGGTGCCAACAGTATGGACTGTCAAGAAGTGAGGTTCTGGTGCAAAATTAACCTGTGGAGGGTAAATAAAACACATTGAAACTTACAAGACGGCCACACATACTACTTCACTAAAGAAAAAACAGTTAAAAAAAAAAAATTCATGATAAGTGGTAAAAGGCATCAAAAAACAGACTGTCGACATTCTATTGGGCACGTCTTGAGAAAAGGTAAAGGTATAGTCACTGATGGTTTGTAGTATAGAGAGATGTACATAGAAAACATGTATACCAACTAGGTCTTCTGTATTAGACATGTTTACAAAAAATACACATGTGAACTATGATCATTACTACCCATACTCACCTTATTCGTCGATAACGAACACCTTCGGACACCGACAGTAGGATAGTTTTCGTTCCACAACACATTAATTTTCTTGAGAGACTCTGGGGCATGACTACTATCCAAAAGGTAAATATCTTCATCTGAAGACGAATCATCACCCCAAGCAAAGGTTGTCTCTGGTACATCTAAAGCTGGCTGGGTGCCACGAGTAGGTTTCTGGCAGAACATTTTTTTTTCGATTGATTATTTTTTATAAGTGTGGTTGAAATATTTCTTATTTTGGTCTTTTCATACTTGGTTAACTCCTACTTCTTATACATTTGACTGAAATATTTCTGTATTTGTCATAACTTCTTCTAAGACTTTGTTCATGTCTGGTAATGTAAGCTCTGTTCCAGAGAAAAAAGACAACGTCGTGAACACAACCCACTAAAGTAAATCAACAAAAAATCTTGATTTCAATATTTTTATCACCAAAATATGTATGTCATTGATTCTTTCTTACGATATATCACTAAACTGTTTTGATGAATAAATATTGAAACCAAGATTTTTTGTTGATTTACTTTAGTGGGTTGTGTTCACGACGTTGTCTTTTTTCTCTGGAACAGAGCTTACATTACCAGACATGAACAAAGTCTTAGAAGAAGTTATGACAAATACAGAAATATTTCAGTCAAATGTATAAGAAGTAGGAGTTAACCAAGTATGAAAAGACCAAAATAAGAAATATTTCAACCACACTTATAAAAAATAATCAATCGAAAAAAAAATGTTCTGCCAGAAACCTACTCGTGGCACCCAGCCAGCTTTAGATGTACCAGAGACAACCTTTGCTTGGGGTGATGATTCGTCTTCAGATGAAGATATTTACCTTTTGGATAGTAGTCATGCCCCAGAGTCTCTCAAGAAAATTAATGTGTTGTGGAACGAAAACTATCCTACTGTCGGTGTCCGAAGGTGTTCGTTATCGACGAATAAGGTGAGTATGGGTAGTAATGATCATAGTTCACATGTGTATTTTTTGTAAACATGTCTAATACAGAAGACCTAGTTGGTATACATGTTTTCTATGTACATCTCTCTATACTACAAACCATCAGTGACTATACCTTTACCTTTTCTCAAGACGTGCCCAATAGAATGTCGACAGTCTGTTTTTTGATGCCTTTTACCACTTATCATGAATTTTTTTTTTTTACTGTTTTTTCTTTAGTGAAGTAGTATGTGTGGCCGTCTTGTAAGATTCAATGTGTTTTATTTACCCTCCACAGGTTAATTTTGCACCAGAACCTCACTTCTTGACAGTCCATACTGTTGGCACCGAAGAACGCCATGGTAACTGGCACCATGTAATCAGAGAACGTGAGCCTTTTGAAAGGCGTGTACAAGACTTGGAAAACAAAAATTGAATCCCGTTCTGAAGGACAAGCAAAGAAGAAAAGTCATCGAACAAAGGACAGCAGTGAAGAAGGCAGATATAGTCTAATTACCATGTTTCTCTCTGCCATATTAAACAGTTATAAACAGAAATAAACTAGTATGCGTTTCCTTAATATCGTTATGTTTTGAGTTCTAGTAGTACTTGTTGGGTGGTTCATCTGATATGGTTTAAGTTTTAGTTCTAAGTCTGGTTTGTGAGTTGTTTTGTCTGATATGTTCTTGGTGTCTTTGTGTATCTCATTACGTATTCTTTAATAGATCCCCACATTTGGGAAATTTCATGTAGAGTATATGTTAGAATAAGATGTGATATACCAAGTTGAAGCTGTCAGCCATGGGAAATGGATCTTTGGTGATGAATACTCGGATGAACTATCCCGATGGACTCACAGATTACATGGCCATACATATTGTTAACTGTCATGGGTGTTTCAATGGAGCACGTGTACAATGGAGGTTTGAAGTTCTTGGTGATGTGACCACTTTGTATTAGAAAGAAACCAAGAGTGTGGAGAGATGAGTGATGTATAAGGGTTTCTGTACCAGATACGGTGAAGGCCTTCGGTAACGTAAAACAAGGAAAATGGTGCTGATTATGTATTGTGAAATGTCTTTTCAGATAAAACTTCAAGACACATTTGACTACAGAAGTTACATTTTTTTTTTTCTTAGTTTTATGAACTTACTTTTTCCATAGCTATTTCTGTACTTGCCCTTTTCCCTTTTGGTGACTTATTTATAAGTTTAGTTGAAATATTTCTGTCTTTGGATGATGTTTTTCACATTTGGTTATTTTTTATAATGTTTGAAGTTATAATTTTTGATCAATATTTTAGTTGTAATATTTTTTTCCTAGATTTTTATAAGCTTGGTCGAGACATTTCGTATTTTGGCCTTTTTGCCTTTGGTTAACTCGTACAGTTTATAAGTTCGGATGCGATATTTCATTACCTGGCCAATATCTTTCACCTTTACCTAACAAATGTTCATACATGTTATAAGTTTAAACGAGACATCTATAAGTTTGACCGATACTTTTTCGTATTTGGCCAACAATTTTATTACTTTGGTTCACGTAATTTCCTACTTCGGTCGACATGTTTCTTAATTTGAGCAATATTTACCCCAGTTGGTTAAGACAATTTTCTACCTTTCATAAATTTGGATGAAATATTTCAGTATTTGACCTATATTTGTCGGATTTGGGTACCAAGGTTTCGTACTTTTCATAGATTTGGAGGAGTTATTTCTTTACTTGATCAATATTTGTTTTGTTTTTTCACATTTAGTTAACAAAGTTTCCTATATTTTTATAAGTTTCGACGAGGTATTTCGTTACTTGGTCAATATTTTCCTTCTTTTTATAAGTTTGATTGCGATATTTCTGTATTTGGCCGACCTTTTCCCCATTTGGCTGACAAATGTTCCTACTTTTCATAAGTGTGGACAAGATATATCGTTACGTGGTCAATATTTTTTTCTATTTGGCTAACAAATTTTCCTATTTGGCTAAGATATTTTCCATTTGGTTAACATATGTTCCTACTTTTTATAAGTTTGGGTGATATATTTCTGTATTTGACAAATAATTTTAATATTTTGTCTAACATATTTTCTTATTTGATGGTTGAAGTGGTACATAGAAGGTGTACTTTTGTCTGGTTGTGAAGTGTGGCACTGAGCAGGTACACTGAAAAAACATATATTGGTCTTGGAAATGGCTTTCTGGAGAAAGATGTAAAGACACTATGGCCACATAGAAAGGAAATGAAAGTGTGGATGTCTAATTTGATACGTGATAACGTCGCTGGTTATGACGGCGGACACGTGACCTGTCATGTTACGTGCATTGCCTAAGGTTGAATCGGGGCAGTTTGTTGTGTTGATGCTCGGGTGTCCTTTGGTGTAACCGGATAACACTACGACTACACGATTATAGAAAAGAGAGAAGGGGGTGACCGTTTTACCCTTCGGATGCAGTGTTGATGATGCAATGTTGATGATGCAGTGTATTCACTCCTATACACAGTGATCATCATACGTTAGGTTCCCTGACTCGACAACCGATAGGACACCCTTTTTCTATAGTTTCCCTCTTAACCACGTGTCTCAGATGTCCCATTACCCATGTGACCGGATGTGACACCATATTTGACCAGTTTTAGTGAATGAGACGTAGTTTGGTTGTAGCAATTACCCATGTGGGATAGGGTGCGACGCCATCTTTGACCGGATGTAACTATTGTCCATGTGTGTTGACTGTACCACTAGGTGCTATTGATCAATACAAAATCAGTGCTCGAGGCGCTCCTGTCAGGGAAATTGTCGATAGTAAGGACATTACTTTCTGAACTTAGCCGTCGGCATAACGTCTTGATCATTTCATCGATCACTTTAACCATCATCATGTCACTACACATACTATACCCTACAATCTAAGGGATCATTCGACCACTTGATCACTACTTCACCAGTACTTGACCCTATTTGACTATGTCCTTACTTATTTTACCATCACCGTTTCACTACACGTACCATACCCTATAATTTAAGTGGTCATTCGACTACTTGACCACTACTTGACCACTATTTGAACACCACTTGACCACTATTTTAACACCACTTGACCAACTCTTGATCATCACCATGTCACTGTACCTACTTTCACCGACAATTTAAGTAGTCACTCGACCATTTACCACTACTTGGCCACTACTTGACCACTATTTGAGCACCACTTGACCAACTCTTGATCATCACCATGTCACTATACCTACTTTCCCTTACAATGTAAGTGGTCACTCGACCATTTGACCAGTACTTGTCGCTACTTGATCACTACTTGACAACGTCACTACTTAATTTATCCATCTCTGTTTCACTACACGTACCATACCCTACAAGTTTCTCACTTGAGCGGTTGACCACTGGTTGAGCACTACTTGACCAACTCTTGATCATCACCATGTCACTATACCTACTTTCACCGACAATTTAAGTAGTCACTCGACCATTTACCACTACTTGGCCACTACTTGAGCACGTCATCGATCACTTTAACCAACACAGGTTCACTACACGTACTTTCCCTTACAATTTAAGTGGTCACTTGACCATTTGACCAGTACTTGCCCGCTACTTGATCACTACTTGACAACGTCACTACTTAATTTATCCATCTCTGTTTCACTACACGTACCATACCCTACAATTTTCTCACTTGAGCGGTTGACCACTGGTTGAGCACTACTTGACCACTGCTTGACCACTACTTGACCACTACTTGATCACTAATTTACCACTAATTTAATCATCACCATGTCACTACGACCAATTTTCCCTAAAATTTTCCTTACTTGACCACTCCTTGACCACTGATTGACCACTAATTTACCACTCTTTAATCATCACCATCTCATTACCACCACTTGACCGTTGCTTGACCACTGCTTGACCACTAATTTACCATCCTTTAATCATCACCATATCATTACAACTACTTTTCCCCTAAAATTTTCTTACTTGACCACTAATTTATCACCCTTTATTCATCACCATATCATTACAATCACTTTTCCCCTAAAATTTTCTCACTTGACCACTACTTGACCACTACTTGACCACTGCTTGACCACTAATTTACCATCCTTTAATCATCACCATATCATTACAACTACTTTTCCCCTAAAATTTTCTCCCTTGACCACCACCTGACCACTGGTTGACCACTGCTTGACCACTAATTTACCACTCTTTAATCATCACCATATCATTACAACTACTTTTCCCTAAAATTTTCTCACTTGACCACTACGTGACCACTGCTTGACCATTAATTTACCACTCTTTAATCGTCACCATATCATTACAACTACTTTCCCCTAAAATTTCCTCACTTGACCATTACTTGACCACTGCTTGACCACTAATTTACCACTCTTTAATCGTCACCATATCATTACAACCACTTTCCCCAAAAATTTTCCTTACTTGCCCACTGCTTGACCACTAATTTACCATCCTTTAATCGTCACCATATCATTACAATCACTTTTCCCTAAAATTTTCTCACTTGACCACCACCTGACCACTGCTTGACCACTGCTTGACCACTAATACCTGGTACCCACCCCTTACCACCGAATGACACTACACCATATCCATTGCAATCAATGATCTTTAGCTTTCAAGGTTTCATTTGTAACACGTGTGATGTTAGTGAATAAGCTACTATGAACATCTACATAGCACTAATAACCACCCTTATCAACTAATTGCACTAACCCATACCCACTACTATCCCCACCGCATCTATTCCTTTTATTCGTACTAATGTATACCACCAATGTGCTAACAGTTCAAAATACTTTAACATACCACTCACCCCCGTTTTTACAACCCGTTACTTAATTACTTTTCCATATGCACCCCTCCACGTCTGTTATGAACCGACCACCGTCACACCCGCTGGAGATTTTCCCACACTTGCCGACGTATAACTCCCCGGTACTACCTGCCAGACTTTCCCACTATGCCACTACTTATTTAATATGCCTTGTATTGTCTATATATGATGTAATAAAAAACATATACCTTACTTGAGTCGTTTGTTATTTTGTATTTTTTTTATGTTGTACCTAACGTCACTAGACCACCTACTCTGACCACGCCTACTTTTTCAAAAACCCGGAGTTATCGCACTTGACTTTAAAAAAACAGTTATCGGCCTTTGAGGTGGAAATTAACCAGAGTTATCGCCCTTTGAGGTGGAAATTAACCGGAGTTATCGCCCTTTGAGGTGGAAATCGATTTCCACCTCAAAACGAGCGGCTTTTGTCGTTCTATACTACTGGCCAGTCTTCACTCCCGATGGGAACAACGAGAGCTCGTATCAATCGTCCTAACCGTTATACCAAAATGCCTGTTAGAGACACACGAGGCTGGGGTTGCGGAGTTCGAGCTTTGTGCGCGGCTTTCAGCAGGCCGCCCTGGGGAAAGAGACCGAACCATATGGGACGACACCCGGTGCAATGAATTCGAACCTCTGGTCTTTAAAACACTTTATGTTTACATTATTTATAGACGCTCGCCTGTCATACCCGTGGTCTGGGGTTTGAGCCGCATCAGAGCAGTTTTGTATTGTTAGAATTGATCTTGGTTCCCCGGGTTAACTCAGTCAACACCGGGTACCGGGAAATGTTTTGGGACATAAAAGCGGCCAGCATGATAGCAACAACTTGACCCACTGAGTGCCGGTTTGTCCATAACAGTGTAGTTCTAGCTCCATATGTTGAATGCGTTTTATAAGCAATTTAAAATAACAAGAGGTAATACAGCTTTACTGAACACAATAATGGAAAACAGGACGTTGCAGTGACTAGTCTTTATCAGCAAAGAAATACACAAAACACAACGTATAAACACGGTGAAGACACTACAGTGACTTCAGTCAGGTGTAATAACTGAATGGAAAGATGAAAATAATGAGAACATTGAACAGAAAATGAAACAATGAACAAAATACGCTTCTTATCTCAGAATCCCAGGCTGTGATAGGAACATGAATCTCGACGTTGATACTTTTATACAGACAATCGTGAGAGTTTGTGATGTAATAGGAACAGGCGTAGGAGATGGGAACGGTCCAGTGAAGATTCCGGGTAAATGCGCGGAAGAGGTACATGAAGACGGGGAGGGAGGAAGGTAAGGCGGGAAACAATGGGGATATGATGATGGGGTGAGAGTGAAACCTAGGAAGGAGGGCCCCTCTGAATGTCCATACAATGCACGAGTGTGTGCCTGTAATGGTTGACCATATTGCACACACACACACACACGCGCGCGCGCACACACACACACGGACTGAGGGACGAACGAACGAACGAACAAACTTTATTTTCAAAGGGTAACAAATTGGGCACATAGGCCCGTCTTACATTCGGTCCTTCCTGTCACTCATCTTTCGTTCATCAATAGTGCATGCTAGATTCACATAGGAAAAAACATTGTCAAATGAATTTTGTAAACATAAACAATGCATATTACCATGTTATGAGACACATCACCCACCCACCCAAACATCCCGTACATACCCACACACACATACCGCACCCACACATATCCCCCACTTACACACATCCCTCACTTACACACATCCCCCACCCACACAATCTCCCCCCCCACCCACCCACACATCCCGCAACCCACACACACTCACAGACAGACATACAGACAGACAGACAGACAGACAGACAGACAGCCATGGGAAATGGATCTTTGGTGATGAATACTCGGATGAACTATCCCGATGGACTCACAGATTACATGGCCATACATATTGTTAACTGTCATGGGTGTTTCAATGGAGCACGTGTACAATGGAGGTTTGAAGTTCTTGGTGATGTGACCACTTTGTATTAGAAAGAAACCAAGAGTGTGGAGAGATGAGTGATGTATAAGGGTTTCTGTACCAGATACGGTGAAGGCCTTCGGTAACGTAAAACAAGGAAAATGGTGCTGATTATGTATTGTGAAATGTCTTTTCAGATAAAACTTCAAGACACATTTGACTACAGAAGTTACATTTTTTTTTCTTCTTAGTTTTATGGACTTACTTTTTCCATAGCTATTTCTGTACTTGCCCTTTTCCCTTTTGGTGACTTATTTATAAGTTTAGTTGAAATATTTCTGTCTTTGGATGATGTTTTTCACATTTGGTTATTTTTTATAATGTTTGAAGTTATAATTTTTGATCAATATTTTAGTTGTAATATTTTTTTCCTAGATTTTTATAAGCTTGGTCGAGACATTTCGTATTTTGGCCTTTTTGCCTTTGGTTAACTCGTACAGTTTATAAGTTCGGATGCGATATTTCATTACTTGGCCAATATCTTTCACCTTTACCTAACAAATGTTCATACATGTTATAAGTTTAAACGAGACATCTATAAGTTTGACCGATACTTTTTCGTATTTGGCCAACAATTTTATTACTTTGGTTCACGTAATTTCCTACTTCGGTCGACATGTTTCTTAATTTGAGCAATATTTACCCCAGTTGGTTAAGACAATTTTCTACCTTTCATAAATTTGGATGAAATATTTCAGTATTTGACCTATATTTGTCGGATTTGGGTACCAAGGTTTCGTACTTTTCATAGATTTGGAGGAGTTATTTCTTTACTTGATCAATATTTGTTTTGTTTTTTCACATTTAGTTAACAAAGTTTCCTATATTTTTATAAGTTTCGACGAGGTATTTCGTTACTTGGTCAATATTTTCCTTCTTTTTATAAGTTTGATTGCGATATTTCTGTATTTGGCCGACCTTTTCCCCATTTGGCTGACAAATGTTCCTACTTTTCATAAGTGTGGACAAGATATATCGTTACGTGGTCAATATTTTTTTCTATTTGGCTAACAAATTTTCCTATTTGGCTAAGATATTTTCCATTTGGTTAACATATGTTCCTACTTTTTATAAGTTTGGGTGATATATTTCTGTATTTGACAAATAATTTTAATATTTTGTCTAACATATTTTCTTATTTGATGGTTGAAGTGGTACATAGAAGGTGTACTTTTGTCTGGTTGTGAAGTGTGGCACTGAGCAGGTACACTGAAAAAACATATATTGATCTTGGAAATGGCTTTCTGGAGAAAGATGTAAAGACACTATGGCCACATAGAAAGGAAATGAAAGTGTGGATGTCTAATTTGATACGTGATAACGTCGCTGGTTATGACGGCGGACACGTGACCTGTCATGTTACGTGCATTGCCTAAGGTTGAATCGGGGCAGTTTGTTGTGTTGATGCTCGGGTGTCCTTTGGTGTAACCGGATAACACTACGACTACACGATTATAGAAAAGAGAGAAGGGGGTGACCGTTTTACCCTTCGGATGCAGTGTTGATGATGCAATGTTGATGATGCAGTGTATTCACTCCTATACACAGTGATCATCATACGTTAGGTTCCCTGACTCGACAACCGATAGGACACCCTTTTTCTATAGTTTCCCTCTTAACCACGTGTCTCAGATGTCCCATTACCCCTGTGACCGGATGTGACACCATATTTGACCAGTTTTAGTGAATGAGACGTAGTTTGGTTGTAGCAATTACCCATGTGTGATAGGGTGCGACGCCATCTTTGACTGGATGTAACTATTGTCCATGTGTGTTGACTGTACCACTAGGTGCTATTGATCAATACAAAATCAGTGCTCGAGGCGCTCCTGTCAGGGAAATTGTCGATAGTAAGGACATTACTTTCTGAACTTAGCCGTCGGCATAACGTCTTGATCATTTCATCGATCACTTTAACCATCATCATGTCACTACACATACTATACCCTACAATCTAAGGGATCATTCGACCACTTGATCACTACTTCACCAGTACTTGACCCTATTTGACTATGTCCTTACTTATTTTACCATCACCGTTTCACTACACGTACCATACCCTATAATTTAAGTGGTCATTCGACTACTTGACCACTACTTGACCACTATTTGAACACCACTTGACCACTATTTTAACACCACTTGACCAACTCTTGATCATCACCATGTCACTGTACCTACTTTCACCGACAATTTAAGTAGTCACTCGACCATTTACCACTACTTGGCCACTACTTGACCACTATTTGAGCACCACTTGACCAACTCTTGATCATCACCATGTCACTATACCTACTTTCCCTTACAATGTAAGTGGTCACTCGACCATTTGACCAGTACTTGTCGCTACTTGATCACTACTTGACAACGTCTCTACTTAATTTATCCATCTCTGTTTCACTACACGTACCATATCCTACAAGTTTCTCACTTGAGCGGTTGACCACTGGTTGAGCACTACTTGACCAACTCTTGATCATCACCATGTCACTATACCTACTTTCACCGACAATTTAAGTAGTCACTCGACCATTTACCACTACTTGGCCACTACTTGAGCACGTCATCGATCACTTTAACCAACACAGGTTCACTACACGTACTTTCCCTTACAATTTAAGTGGTCACTTGACCATTTGACCAGTACTTGCCCGCTACTTGATCACTACTTGACAACGTCACTACTTAATTTATCCATCTCTGTTTCACTACACGTACCATACCCTACAATTTTCTCACTTGAGCGGTTGACCACTGGTTGAGCACTACTTGACCACTGCTTGACCACTACTTGACCACTACTTGATCACTAATTTACCACTAATTTAATCATCACCATGTCACTACGACCAATTTTCCCTAAAATTTTCCTTACTTGACCACTTGACCACTCCTTGACCACTGATTGACCACTAATTTACCACTCTTTAATCATCACCATCTCATTACCACCACTTGACCGTTGCTTGACCACTGCTTGACCACTAATTTACCATCCTTTAATCATCACCATATCATTACAACTACTTTTCCCCTAAAATTTTCTCACTTGACCACTACTTGACCACTAATTTATCACCCTTTATTCATCACCATATCATTACAATCACTTTTCCCCTAAAATTTTCTCACTTGACCACTACTTGACCACTGCTTGACCACTAATTTACCATCCTTTAATCATCACCATATCATTACAACTACTTTTCCCCTAAAATTTTCTCCCTTGACCACCACCTGACCACTGGTTGACCACTGCTTGACCACTAATTTACCACTCTTTAATCATCACCATATCATTACAACTACTTTTCCCCTAAAATTTTCTCACTTGACCACTACTTGACCACTAATTTATCACCCTTTATTCATCACCATATCATTACAATCACTTTTCCCCTAAAATTTTCTCACTTGACCACTACTTGACCACTGCTTGACCACTAATTTACCATCCTTTAATCATCACCATATCATTACAACTACTTTTCCCCTAAAATTTTCTCACTTGACCACCACCTGACCACTGGTTGACCACTAATTTACCACTCTTTAATCATCACCATATCATTACAACTACTTTTCCCTAAAATTTTCTCACTTGACCACTACGTGACCACTGCTTGACCATTAATTTACCACTCTTTAATCGTCACCATATCATTACAACTACTTTCCCCTAAAATTTCCTCACTTGACCATTACTTGACCACTGCTTGACCACTAATTTACCACTCTTTAATCGTCACCATATCATTACAACCACTTTCCCCTAAAATTTTCCTTACTTGCCCACCGCTTGACCACTGCTTGACCACTAATTTACCATCCTTTAATCGTCACCATATCATTACAATCACTTTTCCCTAAAATTTTCTCACTTGACCACCACCTGACCACTGCTTGACCACTGCTTGACCACTAATACCTGGTACCCACCCCTTACCACCGAATGACACTACACCATATCCATTGCAATCAACGATCTTTAGCTTTCAAGGTTTCATTTGTAACACGTGTGATGTTAGTGAATAAGCTACTATGAACATCTACATAGCACTAATAACCACCCTTATCAACTAATTGCACTAACCCATACCCACTACTATCCCCACCGCATCTATTCCTTTTATTCGTACTAATGTATACCACCAATGTGCTAACAGTTCAAAATACTTTAACATACCACTCACCCCCGTTTTTACAACCCGTTACTTAATTACTTTTCCATATGCACCCCTCCACGTCTGTTATGAACCGACCACCGTCACACCCGCTGGAGATTTTCCCACACTTGCCGACGTATAACTCCCCGGTACTACCTGCCAGACTTTCCCACTATGCCACTACTTATTTAATATGCCTTGTATTGTCTATATATGATGTAATAAAAAAACATATACCTTACTTGAGTCGTTTGTTATTTTGTATTTTTTTTATGTTGTACCTAACGTCACTAGACCACCTACTCTGACCACGCCTACTTTTTCAAAAACCCGGAGTTATCGCACTTGACTTTAAAAAAACAGTTATCGGCCTTTGAGGTGAAAATGTAAAAGCCCGGAGAGTTATCACCCTTTGAGGTGGAAATTAACCGGAGTTATCGCCCTTTGAGGTGGAAATCGATTTCCACCTCAAAACGAGCGGCTTTTGTCGTTCTATACTACTCTGGCCGCCTACCCCTCCATGCGCTGAGACCTACGGAAAAGTGAATGTCCTAGCACCTGACATACCCATCACTCCTTCCTGCTACAAACAAGTGAATATCCTAGCACTTGACATACCCACCGCTCCTTCCTGCTACAAACAAGTGAATGTCCTAGCACCTGACATACCCATCGCTCCTTCCTGCTACAAACAAGTGAATGTCCTAGCACTTGACATACCCATCGCTCCTTCCTGCTACAAACAAGTGAATGTCCTAGCACCTGACATACCCATCGCTCCTTCCTGCTACAAACAAGTGAATGTCCTAGCACCTGACATATCCACTGCTCCTTCCTGCTACAAACAAGCGAATGTCCTAGCACCTGACATACCCACCGCTCCTTCCTGCTACAAAATGAATGTCCTAGCACCTGACATACCCACCACTCCTTCCTGCTACAAACAAGTAAATGTCCTAGCAATGTCCTAGCACCTGACATACCCACCTCTCCTTCCTGCTACAAACAAGTGAATGTCCTAGCACCTGACATATCCACCGCTCCTTCCTGCTACAAAATGAATGTCCTAGCACCTGACATACCCACCACTCCTTCCTGCTACAAACAAGTGAATGTCCTAGCACCTGACATACCCACCGCTCCTTCCTGCTACAAACAAGTGAATGTCCTAGCACCTGACATACCCACCGCTCCTTCCTGCTACAAACAAGTGAATGTCCTAGCACCTGACATACCCATCGCTCCTTCCTGCTACAAACAAGTGAATGTCCTAGCACCTGACATACCCATCGCTCCTTCCTGCTACAAACAAGTGAATGTCCTAGCACCTGACATACCCACCGCTCCTTCCTGCTACAAACAAGTGAATGTCCTAGCACCTGACATACCCATCGCTCCTTCCTGCTACAAACAAGTGAATGTCCTAGCACCTTACATACCCACCGCTCCTTCCTGCTACAAACAAGTGAATGTCCTAGCAATGTCCTAGCACCTGACATACCCACCGCCCCACCCTCCTACGGGGTCTATTTGTGTGCGTGTGTTCTTGCGTGCGTATGTGTGTTTATTTGTGTGTCTGTGTGGGTGTGTGCGTTTATGTGTGTGTCTGTGTGGGTGTGCGCATTTATTTGTGTATCTGTGTGGGTGTGTGTGTGTGTATTTGTGTGTCTGTGATGGTGTGTGTGTTAATGTGTGTATCTGTGCGGGTGTGTGTTTGAATTTGGAAGCAGACCGCCTTACGTTATTTTCACAATCGTGTCAGTCGTTCAGAAAGCAACTGCAGACTACTGAACGTATAATTTTTTTTTCCGCGTTTCCATCCTGTTTCAGGATATTACAGTCAACACCGGCATCTTTCAGCTGTATGTTGATTCCTAGGCTAGATTACGCTCATCAGCACGCCACGACTTTCTGAGCGACTGGCTCCATACTCTCATAAGTCATTTACTAGTGCGACTTGAACCACTTCTAATTCTCGCGCGCTCACGTCAACCACGAGAGTATTCGGGGTTAACGGAGAAAGCTGCTAACTCCTCGGCCAAGGAGCCGGCACTGAACATATAATTGCCTTGAAAAATCACTGGCAGCCAATAAATGCTGGGATTGAATTTGACGCCTTGTACAGGACACTCCACTAACTGTATATATTTATTGATCAGTTCTGTTCTACGATCACTGCACACACCACTTGGCTCTTCAAAAAACTAATATACTGTGCATAATCAGAGAGATCCAAGAGAGGCCAGGAATACGACATGGAGGTTATAATATAAACAATCTACGTTATGACGAGCTGGATGTAAATAATATAAACAATCTACGTTATGATGGTCTGGGGGTTATAATGTAAATAATCTACATTATGCAGATGGCACAGTACTGATAGGCAAAAATGCAAAAAAATCTACAATAATTTTGTAGTAATAATGTTTGCCAAAAAAGGACTTTCGAGGGCATATTAAGACATAGAAACACTGGTTACATCAAAGAAAAAAAGATGACACTGAAACGTGATATATAACAAGTGAAGGGAAAATACTGAACCAAGATGATACATTTAAATACCTAGGGACGATTATAACATCAGATGGAACATAGGTGAGACATATTAAGAGCAGAACAGGTCAAACGCCTGCATTCCAGAAAATTTAAAGTATCTTATATAACAAGTCAGTATCACTGAATTTGAGAAAGCGAATACAGTTGTGTATTATAGAACGTGATTTTCTGTATGGCAATGAATCATGAAACATGAATGAAAAAATTCAGAAGAGCTTGGAAGCAACAAAGAAATAGTTCCTGAGATGAATGTTGCGAATACCTTGGACTGCCAAGGTAACTAACAATGATTGTCTGGGGAGGCTAATGAAACTAGAACATGTTATTCAAATGTGTTGTGCTGTTTATCCATCAAGAATGATGATGACCATTCATTTCATCCAGTGGGGTAAAAAGTATGGAGCCGTGAGTTCTAAGATGGTCGATAAGGCCTATTTTGGCTTGTCATGTTCTTTGACAATGTGGGCAAAGAATGCTTGACGTTCCAGGAGGAGGGTCTCCTGCAGTGGTTTTTCTGTCCAGCCTTTTCTTCAATGCTCTTGCAGTTTGGATGAAGAATGACTTGCGCGATGAATTGGATTAAAGTGAGGAAGAGTTGCGCAATTCGTCGACCTCACTCTCTCGCCTGAGTCCATCTGAGTTCAGTGGCAAGACAAGTCAAGACGATTGGAGAAGAATACAGATGCAGTGGATGACCAGGTGCTCTATGTCCTTGCCGTGCTCAATACGTTCCACAACGCTTTGCAGGTAAACGCCATCTTGCCCGTTAATCATCAATGATTTCTTCCGCGCAGTCTGCCGAATCCTGTCTTCACATGCTGAGTAGGCTGGGTTTGACACCAAATCGGCTACCCACGCCGGGTTTAGCCATTCTCTCACAGCTGTTGCCCGGGGGGTGGCCGGTGTCTATTCAAATGTAAGTATGTTTGGGGGTCATGTGATCAGAAGAGAGATAAAGGTTGAAAATATCAGTGGGAGAAGAGAGACATGATGCTGGATGGTGGCATGGTGGAATATCGTCTCCAAAGTTGACCCAGAACACCTAGGACCGAGATCTGTGCAGAGACATGATCGCCTGCACTCTAGATGTTAACTTCAACATCAGCTTTTTGAGCTGATCGTGATTTACTAGGCAAGTTTACGTTAAGTAGTTTGCCATAGCTTTCTGAACGACCGAAGCCCAAACCATTGCTAAAAGCAACACAAGGTGGTCTACTTCCAAATCGCCTGCAACTTATTTCGAAAGCGGTATGTGGGATTGTGAACTGCGTTCGCTAACCCTCCGTGACAGACTACAGCTAGTCAGACAGTAAACACATTAAAACAGAACAGCTTCAAATGTCTCGCTGAAATAAGACGACAACGCAAGACAACACTTTTCAGCAGGGATATATTTTGAGCTTGATCACACAATTAACTGATTAATTAAGTGAAGTTGTCTTCTTCTTCTTCTTCTTCTTCTTCTTCTTCTTCTTCTTCTTCTTCTTCTTCTTCTTCTTCTTCTTCTTCTTCTTCTTCTTCTTCTTCTTCTTCTTCTTCTTCTTTTCTTTCAGCTTTTCTTGGTCAACATTTCACTCTCTATGACTCACTATGAAAGTATCTGAATTAAAAAATCTAGTTTGACATTTAAATATTCTTAAGTTACTAAGATCAACAGCAGCAAACAAATCAAAGTATAGTTTGTGAGAAGATACATCGTTCTTGTCATGTGGGTGTGGCTTGTGGACTATTTCGCAATCACAAAAGAAGACAACTAGGGATTGTGAGATTAACTTTTACAGAAAACTTCCTAGGATATCGTGAACCAGGAAGCAGACAAATATTGAAAGTCAACAAGATCTGAACATCGAAGAAAACTATCTCATGGACAGTATCATCTCTGGGAAACTAAAATACTATGTCCATAGGAAGGAACGGTAATTGAAGGTATGAAAACTGAAGGAAGAGGCTGGATTTTACCAGTGCGACGACGGGCAGAGGCATTTTAGACCTTGGACTTGAGGGTATGAATTAACAGAAGAAATTGCAAGAGATCGAGAGGCTTTTCGTGATGAGGGCGGCATTCTGCAAAAGGACCAGGTACATAGTGATGACTTTGATTGGCTGTACAAATCCCTGGCTATTGATTCTAGCTGAAGATAAAATCTATAATTTTCTGAGGGTCGAGCAGGTTTCTCTATCCCAGACAACAGAAGAACTGACGTCTCAGCTCCATGCAGGTTTGTTGACACAGCTGGTCGTCGCTTGCACAGCCATATTTATTACAGTCTTGAAGCGTGGCCAGGGGAATCGCGGCACCTGATGACACAATCAACATGAGATGTGAAAACACATGGCACTAAGTAAGATATAATCATCGTTAGTGTCATCACGATTGAGACAAGAACACAGACCTGATCCACGCCTGGTGATCGTGTGAGATGGCCAACCATGGCTGCCCACGCTTACCGGTATGGCTCATGATGATGATGATGACAATGATCATCATCATCATCACATCACTCATCCTTCAGACTAGTGATGAAGTTGTCTGAAAGTGACAACACGTTCTCCGTTGTACTCTTAAGTTCTCCTTTAAGTTAAACTCCAATGATCATAAGTGTCAGTGTGATGTATCCATCTTCTGAAAATCATCTTTTATTGTTTTTCTTGTATTGTTGTGACTGAACTGGTGGTAGAACATAAATATATATATACTCTTGTGTCGTGGCACAGAAGGGGAGTCAACACACGAATGACGTCGGAGATCGTAATTTGTGGAGAAGCACGATCGCCCACGCCAGCCGGCAAGACACTAGATGGCGCGCGTACGCGCACACACACACACACACACACACACACACACACACACATATATATATATATATATATATATATATATATATATATATATATATATATATATATATATATATATATATATATATATGGAAGATGAGACTTTTGTAGCCTACAGAGAGCACGGGGATTACCTCATTTCCACCCAACTTGTATATGTTGGGTTACTCTATTTGCTAATTGTCGTTCCGTTTTACATATGTAAGCTGCTTGTCGCTCACTCTGAAATTGATAAATACCATTGGGACGTTTAGATATTGGGATTATAATTCTACCGAGGCATTGGGGCGTTTAGATATTGGGATTATAATTCTACCGAGGCATTGGGACGTTTAGATATTGGGATTATAATTCAACCGAGCCACTGGGACGTTTAGATATTGGGATTATAATTCTACCGAGCCATTGGGACGTTTAGATATTGGGATTATAATTCTACCGAGCCATTGGGGCGTTGGAATATTGGGATTATAATTCTACCGAGCCATGGGGCGTTTAGATATTGGGATTATAATTCTACCGAGGCATTGGGACGTTTAGATATTGGGATTTAATTCTACCGAGCCATTGGGACGTTTAGATATTGGGATTATAATTCTACCGAGCCATTGGGGCGTTGGAATATTGGGATTATAATTCTACCGAGCCATGGGGCGTTTAGATATTGGGATTATAATTCTACCGAGCCATTGGGACGTTTAAATATTGGGATTATAATTCTACCGAGCCATTGGGGCGTTGGAATATTGGGATTATAATTCTACCGAGCCATGGGACGTTTAGATATTGGGATTATAATTCAACCGAGCCATTGGGACGTTTAGATATTGGGATTATAATTCTACCGAGCCATTGGGACGTTTAGATATTGGGATTATAATTCTACCGAGCCATGGGGCGTTTAGATATTGGGATTATAATTCTACCGAGGCATTGGGACGTTTAGATATTGGGATTATAATTCTACCGAGCCATTGGGACGTTTAGATATTGGGATTATAATTCTACCGAGCCATTGGGGCGTTGGAATATTGGGATTATAATTCTACCGAGCCATGGGGCGTTTAGATATTGGGATTATAATTCTACCGAGCCATGGGACGTTTAGATATTGGGATTATAATTCTACCGAGCCATGGGGCGTTTAGATATTGGGATTATAATTATACCGAACCATTGGGATGTTTAGATATTGGGATTATAATTCTATCGTGTTATTGGGACATTTAGATATTGGGATAATAATTCTATCGAGTCATTGGGATATTTAGATATTTTGATTATAATCCTATTTAGAAAATGGTATATTTTATGTTTAGAAAGTGGTGTGTTTTGTATTTACAAAGTGGTATATTTTGTAGTTAAAAACTAGTATATTTTGTAGTTAGAAAATGGTATATTTTGTAGTTAGAAAGTGGTATGTTTTGTATTTAGAAAGTGGTAAATTTTGTAGTCAGAAACTGGCATATTTTGTGTTCAGAAAGTGGTATGTTTTGTATTTAGAAAGTGGTATGTTTTGTATTTAGAAAGTGGTAAATTTTGTAGTCAGAAACTGGTATATTTTGTGTTTAGAAAGTGGTATGTTTTGTATTTAGAAAGTTGTATGTTTCGTTTTTAGAAAGTGGTATATTTTGTTATACAACACACGAGGAAAGATAATTCCCAGAGTGATAACATGGCTGTCAAAGAAGTGAAAGCTGTTGATGAATTGTGTGTAGAAGCGATAACAAAATTGTTGAATTATATATATAACAGTGGATATGCCTGATGATCTATTGAAAAATATCGTCACAGCTCTACCAAAGAAATCTGGTCCAACGGATTTTGGAGAACATCGCACAATTAAAAAAATGTTGGTCTTGACACTGATGTCCCGTAAAAAGGATATGCACAAAAAAGAAAATTGACTATACTAAGGCTTTTGATAAGGTAAAACACGAAGAAATTATTACATTGTTGGACCTTTCAAGCATTGACGGTTGGTAAAGATCTAAGAATAATAAAGAACATGTCCTGGCAGCAAACAGCAGCCATTAGAACAGACAACCGACTGGGAGGGAACATTTCACCACATTAAAGAAGGTGTTAGACTGGATTGTGTACTATCACCAGATCTGTTCAGTTTTCACAGCGAAATAATATCGAGATCAATACACGACATGCAGTGAATATAACTTGATGGGCATAATACAAACAACCCCCATTATTCTGGACATGTTTTAATGCTAAAGTTCCTCATCTATCTCCTCCTTCTCATCCTTCTCCCAAATATCCCCCATCTCCTCCTCTTTCATCTCCTCCATCCTTTCCTTCTACTTCATCTCCTCTTTCTCCTCCACCTCCGCCTTCTCCTCCCTCTCCCAAATATCCTCCATCTCCTCCTCCTTCATCTCCTCCTTCTCCTCCATCCTCTCCTTCTCCTTCATCTCCTCCTTCTCCTCCATCTCCGCCTTCTCCTCCACATTCCCCTTCTCCTCCATCTCCTCCTTCTCCTCCATCTCCTCCTTCTCCTCTATCTCCTCCTTTTCATCCATCTTTCCTTCTCCTCCATCTCCTCCTTCTCCTCCATCTCCTCCTTTTCATCCATCGTTCCTTCTCCTTCATCTCCACCTTCTCCGTTTCCTCCTTCTCCTCCATCTCCTCCTTCTCCTTCATCTCCTCCTCCTCCTCCTCCTTCCGCCCGTTATCCCCCATTGGTGCATGAGTACTCAACCAGCTCACTCCATGCCTTCCATCCTTTGCTTTCAAATACAGTTCCGTCCGTCTCCTGCCCATTTTATCCATTTCTGTTTCTTCTTCTCTTCTGCATGTGTTTTAGATCTTCCTCCATTTATTGTACCCTGTAGATTCCAGACAAACGCCTGTCTAGTTATGCTATTCTCAGTGTATGTTCTATCCAGGGCCAGCGCTGTTTCTTCACCTCTTGGTTCAATGGTATTTGTCTTGTTCTCTCCATGAACTCTCTACATTGGTGATTCTCTCATACCATTTTATCCCTTCTATTCTACGCAGACACCAAGTAGTCAATGTTTGTAGTTAATTTGTAATCGTGTTAGACTTTCTCCCAAGTTTCTGATCCATGCAGCAGTGAACGTGAAATAATATGGTATCAACCATCTTTCCTGCACCAAGAATGTTCGGGAATGTCATGCACCTGAAAGCAACAAGAATGTTCGGGAATGTCTGTCATGCACCAGAAAGCAACAATAATGTTCGGGAATGTCATGCACCTCAAACTAACTACAGCACTTATTGAGGTCATTAACGTGGTTTTGGGGGGGGGGGGGGGGAGGGGGGGGGAAAGGGGGGTGTCTGATTGCGAACGAGGAAACAGAAGAACTCCACACTCCGAGTTGCATGTGTCGTCACCTGATTGTGTGTACCTTTGTTAAGAAAGGAAAGTTTGAGAAGCCACAAGCAATATGTTGCACGAGTTATTGCCTGGCATATTTCGCTGCATCTCACCAGGTGCATACTGTAGAGTCATGACGTGAATACATGAATAATACTTAAAGCTGAATTATACTTGGACTGAAATGCTTAAAACACATGGTCTCTTAAATGTGGAGCATTTGTTAGTTAGTTAGTTATTCGTGGTTGCAACTTCATGGCAACGGTTCGTCCCCACATTGCTCTGTTCCTGTGCCAGTGAATATCACACAAAATGCTCCTCACTGCCCCATGTGAACAATGGAATAGACAGGAGTATCAGCAAGCCAACAGCCCGCACAGGTACACTGTGCATAATGCCGCTGCCAGAATGCCAACACAAAAGTCCTCCACGAAAATTACAGTTCATCGTCGATGGAAACAGCAGTCACCAGAAAGACTTCATTGACCCGGGTTTTATCCCATATGGCTCAGTCTCTTTGCGCAGGACGACCCCCCGAAAGCACCTCACAAAGCACGAACTCTGTAGCTCCAGCGGTGACTCCCAGGAGTCTCCTGAAAAATGCACTCGTGAGCCGAAAAGGCAAACCAGTCAATCCAGCAACAGCCGGCCGCCATCGTTCCGAACATGCAGTTCACGCTACACACAACCGTGTACAGATGTAAAAGCATTCCACGCGAAACTCACAGCTCACAGTGTCGCGCCACGCACTCACTCAGTAGCAGGGCGACGGAACCATATCCTCCTTAGTCGCCTCTTACGACGTGCATGGTAGGCAACAGTGTTACTATTCTTTGCTCCCCCGTATGGGCCCCGGCATTTGTTATCCTCACGGTAATTATAAATTTAAAATGAAGTCTCTCTATCAGCACAACACTGGTCGGAACCGCCTAATTCTTGAAACCACTGAATATCTGAGCAATCGCATTGCTTAAATATGCAGATACTTCAGAAATGATGTGGTTGTAACCAGTGCTGTGCCATGTTTAAATTCACTTTCACTAAGAAAATGCATTGTTTTAAAATAACAGTTAGACTAACCTTCTACAAGCATCAAATAAGAACACCACAGCGCCAGAAAAGCGAATATTAGAAAACACTTCATCTCGGAAACGATGTCACTTGTCTGTCTGGAGATTTCAGTATTCTTTAACTGAGATTCTTCTTCTTCTTTCGTTCGCTTGAAATATGTCTATAACTGCAATGTTGGCTCTTGTATGAATCTAACAGTCTTTTTTAGTTCACTCAGCGGTCTTTAACTGAGATAAATAAATACGTCATAAAATAGGTCTTCTTATTCTGTTTAGGCCACATAAACCAAACTTTGGTCTGTAAATATGTTGAGAAAATATTATGTAAACCAGATGGCGCGATCTCAATTCAGGATATGATTTAACCTTGACAAATGACAGAGTTTAGGAATATAGGTATGCTAGTTTGATTTGAAGTTAGGGATAGTTCTATGCATATTTCTCCTTGATTGACGACACTCCAATTTAATGATGTGGTTGGTGTGGATGTGCTTCTCGTTAAGTGTCGCACTCTTTCTTTCTCAGTACATCATGGAAGTGTCTTCATCTTCTTCTTTCCTTCATCTCTTATTGAAGCATATGTCCTCAAGCAATTCACACCAGTCCATATTATCTCGTGCTGTCTCCAGTATATCGTTCCGTGGCATCTCCGCATTAATTATCTTTGTGGTAGAGGAGAACGGGGAACTGAGATGTTACTGTGTCCGCCTTACGCTCAGAAGGCACAGTTGCTATAACAGCAGAGGGCTGAGAATTTTCCCAAGAAATATTGGGATCTAGTGATATCACATGTCCCCTTGATCTGTTGGGTAATGGCAACAGATACCCAAACCTTCTCGGGTAATGACGAAATAAAAACGAAAGAAATCAGGACGCTCGGTGTCCAAGTCGTGGACGTTACAAATTCCACGGCAGTTGGAAATCGCACAGAGTAGGTCAAAAGGTCCCTGCCATGACAAAATTGTTAGAAAAGAAAACCTATTTATGGGTTGAGAGAGCCCATTACTGTGGGTGGAGATGTCTAGTCTAGGAGTCTCCGTGGTGAAGTGTTCAAGCCGTCTGACTCGGGCTCCGAATGTTGTGGGTTCGATTCCGGGCAACGTTCTTCGGTTCAATTGTGCATTTGTTCGGAGACTCCTGAGGATCGTCGCTTGAGCTACGGAGTTCCTGCATTGTGCGACCCTTTCCACACTGCGGAAAGAGACTGCGCCATATGGGATAAAACCACGGCGCAATGCAGTCGACCCTGTCGACTTTTAAGTGACTTTTTGGGTGGAGTCTGCCTATAGAAAAGAAACCTAACACAAATGCATAGCGATGTGGGACACACGTACTTTCCGTGTGCAGAACCAGGTCTGACAAGCTAGCCTCGAGAGAGAGAAGGGACGAAGAAGAAGAAGAAATAAGATGAATAATTCATTCCCATGTATCCTGTTCTCTTCTCCGTGTGTGTTATGTCCCGCTCGTTTTCGTTTGCCCTGTGGATTAGAGAAAAAGGACTTCGTGACAATGTCCGCTTGTTTAAACATCAGCATCACGAGGTTGTATTTCCCCCTACATCCTGGGAAGACAAAGCGAGACACGGGACGAGACACGAGAGAGAAACAAGGGAGACGAACGAGGCAAGAGAGAGAGAGAGAGAGAGAGAGAGAGAGAGAGAGAGAGAGAGAGAGAGAGAGAGAGAGAGAGAGAGAGAGAGAGAGAGAGAGAGAGAGAGAGATCTGGAGACATTAAATACCCCTGTTGTAATCTCTTCTGACTGATACTTCATTATCAAGTTTTATGGCAACGTCTTATTTCAAATCTATATTCTTTGCAAGTCTAATGTCTTTTCTGGCAATGTGAAGATTTGCAACTGTCTTTCTCTATCAAAAGACTTTGTGAAGCCAATGAAGCAAAAATGTTGTTCTTTGTTTAGTTCTAGCAAAAGTTCTTTTAATGTACTCAGAAATATGAGTTTATAGAACGAGCTGAGTTGAGTGTAGTTAAATCCAGAATTGACATCACAATTCTCGGTACGTTCCCATACGTGTTAAGTTCTCATATTAAACAGCCAGCGAAGAGTCTCAGTACTATTTGTCCCAGTTGCAGTCTGATTATGTATCACGTATGGCCTTTCCTCGGAGTACTGAGTGTCGGCCAGATCCTCTGGTCACTGCCTGCAGCATCATTGTCTCCAAGCTATAAAGATGCATCTGACCTTTCACAATATACAATAGAGAATTAAACAAACAGGTATGCTGGGATCCTGTGGAAAATCAATCAATGAATCACCAAAAAACGAGAATTAGATTGTGAGCTTTACTGAAACACGATTACAAGAAACAAATTGGACGTTGCGGCCAAAGCCTTCGTCAGCACAGATCAAAACAAACTCAAACATACACAAAACTACATGAAACATACTACATGACAATATTAAGAGTACTTATCTGAATCTGTATCCTAGCTTGGAGCGACTGGCGCGCGTTAGTCGATTATCAGTGGATTGTATGAACCGGATGTGAGAATCAACAAGAGAGAGTGTAGCTGAACCCAGAACTGATAGAGATGTGGAGAATCAACAAACATAAGTATCTGTACATACCTTGTAATTACACTCAGGTCAGATGAACACAAATCACAA
>OY992894.1:12499156-12696656 GCA_963921405.1 Cepaea hortensis
ATTGACAGCGGCAGGGTTCTGCTCTCTGCACCGTCTGTCAAGTGTGATAATGCAGGAGAAGGTACACTTAAAAGCTGGAGGCACCGGCACCCATTCCTTGCCGGGGTTGATACTGGTAAGACTGCAGACCTGTCTGACGACATCTTCCGCCCGACCCATCCATGATTTGCCTCTCTTTAGCCTGTCACCCTTTTCTCTGAATATAGCGTCATGCAGAGGGTTCTGCTCATCTGCACTTATTTTTAAGTATGCACGACCTCTCGAGATTTTGATCCTGTGTTCATTGTCGGGAAGTCAAGGAGGTATCTCATTGCTACACAGCTGGTGTCTCTCGTGCAGCCCAAAATGATGCGCATGGCTTCGTTTTGTACCTTTTCATGTCTTCCAATCTGTGTAGGGCTGACAGTGAGGATGGCCAGGGCATACTCGATGCGTGAAAGCACAAGTCCTTGGAACAGAAGTATTAGCAGTCTTTGCTCGATATTGGCAGTCGCCATGACTCTCATTGCTGACAAACCTTTTCGAGCCTTCGTTATGACATAATCGACATGATCTCTGAAGGACAGGCTACGATCAAGCCTCACGCCAAGATATGTCATTGACTGGGTTCTACTCAAAATGCTCCCATCCATTCTTACTGCTGGCAGGTCTGTTTTCACAATATGGTTGTTTAGGGAGAACCATGTAACCGTTGCCTTTGCAGGGTTGACAAGTTTCTCCATATCTTATTATCTCAAATGAAATGGATCAGTTCATATGTTGGCTTCCTTCCATGCCATGACATAAGACTGTCAAGAATTTTCTCACGCCGCCTTCCTCTATCTCTCTTTATATAAATCTGTCCGTTTGTCACCACATTTTCCACTTTTTGTCTTCTCATAATACAGCAATAAATTATGGCTGCCTCTTTTAGATGCCTGTTCCCGTGTCTTTGCGATTTAGCCTCCCTCAAAGTGTCAAGATCGCTCATTTTGGCTGTTCAATGGCAAACTACTGAACGTAAACTTGCCAAGAAATCACGCACAGCCAAAAAATATTCTGATTGACTGCGACGTCCTGTAAAGATTTTGCAACTAACTTTTTTAAATGCATTTTCAGGATTGGTCTATAAACCACATCTTTACGGCTTCCGGGGATTCGTTCGCTTTTTTACTAATTGTCCATGATTCGCAGCCGTATGTTATAACTGATACTACGTAACATGCAATGATTCTATTTATAACTTCAAATGACAATGACTTATTGCACAAAATGTTCTTCAATTGATAGAATGCAGTTTCTGCTTGTCCTATTCTATTATTCATCTCTATAATGCATCTTCAGACTGATGTTATCCATGTACCTAGATATCTGAATCTCACAACATCAGCAAACGCATACAAGTTAATTTTTTTAGAGTATCCATTTTTCCCGTGAATGCAAAAACCAAAACACGAGAAGTCGACTGTAATCATTACTAGAACAAGATCACAAGTATCCAAATGGGCTTTGTGGCCAAAGCCTTCGTCAGCTCACAAACAACATACACACATCGATACAACTACATGCAAAACTACATTAAAATACGAGTATATATACAGGGTGTTTGTAAAGTCTTACTACATTTATTATATAGAACAACTGTTTGTTGAAGAGTATGTTTTCCGTCTTCCAAACGGAAAACATACTCTTCAATATACAGCTTTTCTAGATACAAAGTGCAGTGAGACTTTACAAACACCCTGTATAAAAGTTACTCATTTGTTTCCTTGTGCTGTGGACTGGTCTCGTGAGATCAAATAGCCCGTGTATAATACCTGAGGCTGATAGGCTGGCAGGGAATGCACATCTTGGTGGTAGATTATCTATGGACAAAAGAGAGTAGGTCGAGCACCTTTGGGATCAGGTAATACAGGCGGGGGAACAGATTGAGAACACGTGTGTGGAAAGAATGAGATTGCGGGGGGGGGGGGGGATTGGCAGGGGTTCTGAGAGGGAAGACCAGGAGAACTTTCAATCAGATAGCGGCGGGAACGATTAGTAGTATACTCTTGGCTGGCTGATGAACGAGGGGACGGAGCACTTATGGGAATGTCCTGAGTGCAGTAATGTCGGTTTTTAGCCCTACTCAACTGAAATCAACTACCCGTAGCAACATACGGATGTGAGTCATGGACAAATTTGCAAACATTAAAAAAGAAAATGGGGGAGTTTGGAATGAAGCGTTAAAGAAACATTCCTAAAATACAGTGGAAACAAGAAGAAGAGATGCACTGACATTCTGCAGGATAGGAACTTCCAAGAACACTGGCTGAAATGTAGCATCAATTGGCGGGAACTGAAATACCTTGGCCAAGCTATAAGTGACAACGGTTTAGAACTAGCGGTGATGGAAGACATGTTTCATGGAATACTAGGCAGCCGTCCACCAGCAAGAGAGGGGAGCGGTCCACCAGCAAGAGAGGGGAGCGGTCCACCAGCAAGAGAGGGGAGCTGTCCACCAGCAAGAAGAGGGATACAGGACATTGAAGATGCCTCGAGCATGAGGGTGTAGTTTCGTTTTAGTTTAGTTTAGTCGAAGGACCAACATCACGGCACACGGGTGTAACCCATAAGTACTCCGTTCTCCTCCAAACTCAAGCCTGACTCCGGAGAAACTCAGCTCAGTGCACGAACTCCGTTGCACCGGCGAGGATCCTGAAATACTTTGGGTAGATTTTTAAACTCGAAATTTTGCCCGGGCAGCGCCGTTATGATACTCTTTTTTTTCGATTTCCAGCTGCCAGGGGATGTTTTACGTGCGCAACAATACACACGGGCGTCCGATCTCACTACCCAGAGACCAGGGGTAAATGTTATTACTAGAAGTCCACGTGAAAAAAATCCCGGTCCTCACCGGGGCTTGAACTCGGGACCTCCAGCACTGTGCACTGAGGGTGTAGGAGTCAGGTTACAGTCAATACATCACACTCTGGTTTATGTTCCGTGTATTTTCCAATTTTATCTTGAAGCATGATTATCTTGGGAAATATACAGCAAGGGTTTCCCCTGGCCTTCCGCCGGTTTGTATCTGGTTGACTCCATTAGCCTTTGTCTAAAAAGACAGAATTTGCAAAGCAGCAGGAGATAGATGTAAAGGGGGAGAGGGGGGGGGGAGGGTATAGCACCTCGTTCCCGCCGACGGCCACGTCATAGAGGTATTTTACAGAGCTAGCTGAAAATGAGAGAACATTCTAGACAATCTTGTGTCACGGCACGGAAGGGACTCAAAATATGAACTGATAAATCCCGTTGGAGATCGCAGTTTATGGAGAAGCATGATCGCCCACGTCAGTCAGCACGGCACTTGGTGATGATTGTCCCATTGGAGCATTTATCAATACCTGATTAATATCGCCCGCACCGTTAACACTTTCCGTAACAGTCAAGCTGGAATCCAGTTTACAATGGATCGAACTGGAAGTTCCAAGTCAATGGAAACATCGTCTCCGTGGAGACTCGAACACATTTTTGTTATTGCTTTTATGCGTTCGCTCGCTTTGAGCTCAAGCGTAGTGTACACACACTACTTCCAGTAGTGCGGGACTGAATTTTACATGTGGATTAGCTTTCCCTATTAACAGTGTCCCTCGCCATCAGGCGAACCCACTCTGACTTCAGATGTACTTGTAATTTACGTCCCCAAGTCAAGGACGACAGATCAACAGTTAAGTCCAATTGTCCAGTGTAGGGATTGAACCCCTTACCTCGGAATCAGCACTCCGGATGTTTAAGAAGACGCGTTCGTATCCTTTCAGTCATACTGAACTCCATTTGAACACATGCCCACGAGGCCTACAGGTCGTCGCGCCAACTACTGTGCCACCAGGTCTCCCCACCATGCTTGAAACAACACGTTATTGTTTATAAATATACTTCTATACGCAGCTCTCATGTTGTCTCCCTTTATTTCGTTAAGTGACTATTTTGTAATCAGACAACCTAGTCTAGTGGCTAGACTCCCGCCTGCTGGCCAATGGTCATGTATTCCTACACGCGTTGGGGCGGGTTTTATAAATGTTTAGGTCCACTTCGAGGAGGGGATTAAGTTTCAATGAGTTTGACTTCCTGCGCTGAATAATAATAATAACAACAACAACAACAACAACAACAACAACAATAATAATAATAATAATAATAATAATAATAATAATAATAATAATAATAATAATAATAATAATAATAATAAGTTCTCCCGAAGCAGGTGAGTTTTATGGGCATAAACACATTTTGTAGACCTGAATGCCGGTAAGCGTGGGTAGTCATGTTTCAACATCTTACACAATCACTAGAGTCGTGGATATTCTCTGTACTCAACATTCCCCTAGTTATCCCTCCCCCCCCCCCCCAAATCTTGCCAGTTGTCACCAAATTCTCCATTTAATCTCTTCTCAAAACGTCCTCACACAAAATAGTCGCTTGTTAAATATCACAGAAGCCATCATGATTAATCTGTACAGACCAGTTTTCTGCAAACAGAAAGACATGATAGTCAGACAATTGAAATTACTGTGCGAATATGTGTATATTTCAGCTTGAAGAATCTATATAGTTACATTATTTTGTGTTGTGTGATTTCTGCAGTATGTATGTACCTGACGAGATGCAGCGAAATATGCCAGGCAAAAATCGTGTAATCTATTGTTCGTGTCTTCGTTATTCAAATTCTCATAACGTACCCCAAACACACTGTGTCTGCTTACTTCTAGTTTCTCTAATCAGTTTACGGTTTTTATTTGCTTCTTTTAGGGCATGCATGTAAGCGAAAACAACAACCACAACATAATTCTTTTAGTCTTCCCAGTTCACAAAATGCAACTACAGAACCCACCCTACGCAAACAACACCAGAAGACGAGATGTTGTCTATATAGTATTTCACCCTTAACAATGTCAACCACAAAACTTGATCCTTCATCGGAGATTTCAAGAATGTTCGACAATTTCCGCATCCAGCGACATGTTAAAGTCGGTGCATCATGCGACGCTAAAAGCTTTCGTGGACACAAATCCGGGAGACAGCCACAAACCATCATCACCGATCTTTGACACGCGAACCGCGTCTCCTAGGAATGGCAACGCATTTCCCGTTGACCTGAGAAGTGTAGTTCCCCTGAGCTGTCGCCACGGTAACAGTGTTACAGGCACTATTCTAAGACAGCAGATGACAGAACAGTGTGCAGTTCGGGATACAATATCCTCTCCACAATTATTCTTCTTCTTCTTCTTCTTCTTCTTCTTCTTCTTCTTCTTCTTCTTCTTCTTCTTCTTCTTCTTCTTCTTCTTCTTCTTCTTCTTCTTCTTCTTCTTCTTTTCCTTCTTCTCCTCCTCCTATTCTTCTTCTTCAGCACAGTCAGTGTATGTGTGCGCGTGTGTGTGTGCATGTGAAATATACTCGACAGCGTGGTCTAGTGTGTCTCTGTACCCAGTTAACAACAGTGTGCACGTAAGACAGACAGCAATAGCATGACTGTCTTCCTACAAATGTTTCCCCCGAAATCTCCTCTAAAAGTAGTAGAGATTTTTGGGAAATATCACTATGATCTCATAACTCGAGAAAGGGAACATTCGAGCCGCACTTCCCAGGGGTAGAGGATGGGAAACACACCACGGTGTGGCAAACGTAGCTCAGGTGACCTAGTATCCACCGGGATAAGTGGACAACTCAGCAGCTGAGCAGTGCAGGACTCTTGTTGTGACAGCCGGAAATTGTTACCAAAGGAAGAAATAAAATATCCCGGCGTAGTTTCAGGGGAAGCTACCACGTTATCATCCTTGGATTTCATGGAATTTTACAAACATAAAACATTATATGCAACTAAAAGAATGAGAAACACTTTTGGAAAGAGAGATGGAGGAAGACAGCGTGAGACAGTCTTGTTTCATGGTACGGAAAGGAGATCGCAATTTGTGGAGAAGAGTGATTGCCCTCGCCAGCCGGCAAGGTATTGGATGATGATGATGATGATGATGATGACGACGACGATGATGATGATGTTGATGATGATGATGATGATGATGATGATGATGATGATGATGATGAACATGATGATGATGATGATTGATGATGATGATGATGATGATGATGATGATGATGATGATGATGATGATGATGATGATGATGATGATGATGATGATGATGATGATGATGATGATGGTGATGGTGAGAACGATGCAAACTGCGTTCTTTGGTCACATAATCAGAAGAGAGGCACCGCTAAACTTTCGGATATCTGGGAAGATCAGTGGAGGAAGAGGCAAAGGCAGACAGAAATAAATGGTATTGGATGGACTGAGACGGTGATATGGAGGAATATCAGCTGTAAAGTCGGTTCAGAACACCAAGGACCAAGTTCTATGGAGAGACATGAACACCTACGCCAGCTGGAAGGGCACATGATAGCGACGATACTTCCGATATAGCACATAATTATATCGATAACAAGGTTAGTTGCATATCCTTTACAGGATTTTACAGCAGCCAATCCCAGAATTATTTGCTGGCTGCGATCTCATGGCAAGTTTACGTTCACTAGTTTGCCATTGCTTTCTGAACGACTAGCACTCATACCATTTCGTAAAAATCGAAAGCAAGGCGGGTTGCTGTCAAATCGCCCGCAGCTGTGTTTCGAACGCGGTATGCCGGATTATGAAATAAGTCTGTAACGCCTTCGCCACGGAGCAGGTAATAACATGGATACACGCCAGTAATTTACTTAGCCCCGTGTGGTTGCCAGCGTGTATATCAAGTAAAAGAAACAGTTATCTTTTCTCCAAACTGGCATAGTGGTAAACTGTATAAGACAGTATCTTATGCAATAAGTCACTATCATTGAATGTAAGAAAGAGAGTGCTGAAATGCTATATAGAACCAGTTTTGCTGTATGGCAGTGAATCTTGGAATGTAAATGAACAAATTTGGAAGATCTTTGAAGCAACAGAGAGTGGTTCCTGAGACGAATGTTGCAAATTGTTGATCTGCTAGAGTAACTAACAACGATTGTCTGAAATAAGGTATTAAAACTAGAACATTATTTAAAACAATAAGAATGAGACAAACACATTTCTTTGGTCATGTGATAAGAAGAGAGGAGAACATAGTGAGGACTGGAAATATCACGGGGAACAGAGGCAGAGACAGACCAAGAGAAATTATGCTGGATGGATTCAGATTGTAGCAAGGAGGAATATTATCAGCAGAGTTGATCAGAACATCAGAGACTGAGATCAATGGAGAGACATGAACTCCTACGCCAGCTGGCAAGGCACTTAAAGGTAAGGGTATAAAAGAAGTGGCTAAAGTAACAACAACAAAGTAATGTCACAAATAATGTAAGCAATTAGTGTTGAGAAGGATTGTTCGCAGCTCGATCGTTCCAGAGCATTCCCTGACAAAACAATTCACTACACGTAAATTGCTTCTAATGTTCCTTTCATATATAATTTCAAATTGCTAATTCAAATTGCCTATTCAAATTACTGACTGCCATCAATTGCTGTCCACAGCCAGACTTTGGCAAGAACCATAGCAAGACTACCAGCCCAGCCTCCTCGACCTCCTCGTCTCGAGCCAGCAGCCCAGAGAGCTATCGCCGCTACAAGAGCTCCATTCACCGAGAGGACACGGAGCTCATTTGTGAGATTGAGCTCCCCATGCCTCGGCCGTTGTCTCTACCAATAATTGGCGCGCAAACTTCAGTTTAATCGCTGGTTCTCAAACATGTGCCTAGGTGGCAGGGTGTGTGGAATGGAAAAGTTATTTAGTCACAAAGCGTCTTTTAGAGATCGATATTAATTATTCATATTTTGTCCCTAGGCAGTTTCGTGCTCTGGGTCCGTGATGGATAGTGTCATCACATTGTGTTATCCTGGATGCACGAAGGAACAGGTGACCAGTCTTTCACTCACTTTCGCAGTCGACGAGCCCCGGCGTCGAACACATGACATTGTCCGTGCGATTCGCTCAATGTGACAGTAAAGTCAATTTACATGTTTAAGTGATTCAGTGCCGTAGGATAGTATATCGCCAAATGTGACGTCAAATTTGGACAGACGGACGATATATCGCCATATCGACATTTCTGTCTCTCGTGGTTTGTTTTCAATTCACAGACCTTCTTCTAGTGTAAAACGTCATTTACAGGGATTTAAAATTAAGGAAGATACTCGAAATGAAACAAATAATGAACTGTCAAGATCTTGTCACTGAAACGCTGTATGGGATCCAACGTTGAGATCATTAGTCACTGAAACGGCGCATGGCACTGAATCAGTTAGGCGATTTCCCAAATCTGCTATGAGCTTATATATCGGCAAAATGTTGTCTCAATTAAAATATCAATACAGTGGTTTTCCTGTGTAAGCCCCTTTAATGTGATATATAATACAACACGTCTGCTGCCATTTTAACAACTTGTATGTCATAACTGTGACCACCCCTACTTCCCATTTTCCGCCATCCATTTTTGCTCTGCTCAAACACCTACTTTTTGTTTGGCACTGAATCTGTTAAACCAGTGGTTCTCAACCGGTGGGGAATTTCTCTCTCTCCCCCCCCCCAGGTTTCCAGGGGGGGGGGGTTAAGATTATTTCAAGATCGCATAAATACAAGAACCAGTTACCGTTCTGTACTTCTCGCCCTAATGAAGTTCGTTTTATAACGTAAGTAGACCCGCAAATCACGTTTTATTTAGATGTCTAGACTTGTTCTAGTATGTGTTGTTAAATTTAGCTTCCATTTTTATATATACTGTGAAAGGGTGGGGGATTTATAGGGAGAAAATTCGAAAAGGGGGGTGGGAATGACGTTCTGAACATATGGTAAAGGGAGGCATGGGCCAAAAAAGGTTGAGAACCACTGTGTTAAACCATCTCATGACCATGTGGTAGTGTATAGGTGGAGGAGGGGGATGTTTGGCCTCCTCGGATAACGGCAAAAATCTAGGAGACAATGTGTGCAGGCTAAACATTTTGATAATTGGAAATAGAAAAGCGTGGGGAGAACAGGCTGTTGCCAAGACTAGATTTACACACTAGAAAACTGACCCTCAGAAATGTATGCATACCGTAGGCAGTTCTGGTATTCGCACATTTAGAATCTCACCGGCGCAAGAGAAGTTCGTGCACTCTGTTGAGAAACTTACTGTGTTGCTGAAGTCTTTAACACGGAATATGTGTGCAGTGAATGGGGGTGTGTGCAACCGATACCTAGCTAATACAAGCATCAATGAAGCAGCAATGGGAGCAATGAGAACGATGGAAATCACTGCTCTGCCGTATATCCCAGGTGTATGTTTACTTCCGCATAATGTTCTCGTAGATTCTTAAATATGTGTATTTTTTCATATCCCCTACAGGACGTTGTAGTCAGCACTTTTCATCTGCCGTTGATGTACTAGGCAAGATTACGCTCAGTAGTTTGCCATTGCTTTCTGAACGACCGGCTCATAAATATGTGTATATAATGTTACAATGTTGCTGTAGAGTCACGGATACACTGGGGTATTCATACTTTAAAACAAGGTATTCCTTTCGTGAATTTAAACACAGGCGCCAAAAACAATACATTTCATGATTTATTGCCTGGCATATCTCGCTGCACCGGTATGCACCTGACGAGATGCGGCCAAATATGCCAGGCAATAAATCGTGCAACATATCGTTTGTGATTTCTGTGTTTAAATATGAATACTCTAGCCGCATCTGTTCCGCGGGCCGTATACTAAATGCCCTATTATAGTGTCTTCGTGTGAACTGGAAGAGTAAAACTGCTATTTAGACTGACTGCTCTTTACTCACTTGTGTTTTACGTTCAGAGTTCTCATCTGTGTATTTAGTTATTAGTAAGGATCATCATCATCTCACAGCGGACATGTCCATGGGTGCCCCGATCTCCCCCTTAGCATCCCTGCCAGCGTATATCGATTGATCTCACCATTTCTGTGTTGGTTAATCAAATATCTTGTGCTCTTGACCAAATGTTCATGTCGAGCTGCTCCCCGCCGCACTCCCATCTCCCTCACTCTGAACAAGGAAGCAGATTCCCAGGTTTTCTTAAAGTCACCTGTTCGTCCAGCATCTCTTACGGCGTTGATGATGCCTGGTCCATCCATTGCTTGCTGTTCTCACTCACTTTCAATAGACAGCATATGCTGGTGTGGTGGGAAGCGAGCATGTGGACACATTTACTAGGTCTGCATCGCTGGATGGGGTATTTTGCATGATATGGCAGACGTGGTCTGGGTCCTTTAAGATCGTGTGTATAGTGCAGAAGAACAGATACATCATCACAGCTTGGAGAGAATGGTGCTGCAGGGAGTGATTAGAGGATCTGGCTGACACTCAGGTCTCAGAGGAAAGACCAGACGGACACATAATCAGACAGCTACGGGCATCATTAGTGTTGGGACTCATCTCTGGTTGTGGAAGATGAGGACGGAGCACTATGGGAAAGTCTCCAGTGCTGTTATGTCGGTTCTTGACTCAACTCATTTTCAATTAGTTGTGATCTTAAAACGAACATGCTCAACTAATCATAAAGAATAAAAAGTGACATTTATAGGAGCATAACAACGGTAGACATTGATTAAGAAATAAGTTAATGTGGGGTAAATACCAGACAAGAGAGGCAGAGAAACATAAAGTAACACGTATGTGGAAATTTTAAACATTTGGGCAACATACGTCAACTTTATCAAAATAGCAAGTGACACACATGAGTGGAGAGTCGTTGTCGTCAATGCCTGCTCCAGACCAAGCACTTGAAAAAGAAGAAGAGACACAAGTTAGTTAGCTTATCATCTGTGCACTCCGGACATGTCCATGGGTGCTCAGACCCTTCCCCAACATATGCATCAGTGTCCGGCGGCTAATAGTTCCAGTTCTGTGTTGGTTGACGAGACCCCTCAATCTCCCCATGTGCTTCTCGTGTCTGTCCGTGCCGGTTCTGTGTTGGTTGACGAGACCCCTCATTCTCCCCATGTGCCTCTCGTGTCTGTCTGTACCAATTCTTACTCCCAAATCTCTCACTCTAGACAACGATGGGGATTCACTGGTGTAAAAACCCTCCACTCTCATCTATCTAAAGACATTAATAACATCGGCACTATCCATGGGCTGGCTACCAGCAGGGGTTGTAGAGCTAGCAAGTTTATCAGCTCGTTCATTTCCCTCAACTCCCGCATTTCCCGGAACGAAGATGTAGGTAACTCTACGAACAGCAGACTTCTGCAGCGATTCAATCCACTATCTGCGTATAGAGCCCATCTCGCTCCTTAGGATCATGCTCATTGAATCGCTTAGGACACAAACGTGGGTATAATTCTGTTATTCCAGTCCCATGAGAGGCAGAAGTACGTCAGGCCAACCATCTTTTCGCTATGCAGAGATTACCTATGCCTCTTCTTTGTGGTGTATTTTTAACTGTATTGATATCAAACTGAATTAATAATTTCACGATCAACTTATGATTAATCGACTAATTTCATCGATTGATTCATTGATCATATAATTAGTTGAATTCACGGGAAATTCCATATCTAGCCGAGTTCATAGGTCGTCTTTAATACACCCTACATTACCCGTTAGCTTTGCAACGTCCTGCTTTTTATGACAATAGGACATGTTCAGTTCAGCATATGAATTAACGTTGCTTAATTACCGGTATGTGTATATTCGGATCCACAAATTTTGTACAGATTTCATGTTTTAAATTATGTCATGGTAGTGGGGCTTTACCAGCTGAGGTACATTTTCCAAGTCAGTAAAGAATCCGATCACGGGCCTTGTGGTTATTTGGTATAATGTACTAGCGCCATAATTTATAGACCAATCGGTGAAGGATGTGGTCACTATCACGCCAGCCGCCTTTATTTCCAAAGACATTTCTTACAGCCCATTAACGATTTGATCGATCTGAGAACCCGGGTGAATTTAGTGCAAATCTACGTCGATGGGGGTTGGACCATATGGCCACCGGGCAAGCATGCAAGCGTGCTAACTACTGCATCACAGCGACTTGCGACTTCTAAGAGGTGAAAGATTGTTGTGGTGGTAAACTTGCATACGTGACTTTTTATTTCTCAACCAATATCCGAGAAAACAAATCATCAGAACAACTGCCCATAGCTCAAGGATGAATTAAAATAACCCTGGTTTCCATTTCTTTTCTACTTCCCCAACAACTGGATTCAGATCTCGTACCGCACGCCCTTAAAGCTACAGCAACCGTAAATCAACACCAGTCGCTGGACCTCAAAGTTGATCTCTCTTTCAGAAAGTAATGACAAACTACAGAACTTCCGGTCCAATAAGGCGGATAGGCTGTCAAGCTGTTAACGCCTCTGATGTGTTTGTGCTCGTGGCTACAGTTTGCTTACGCATTTTCCCTCATTTAGGAATGGAAGTACATGTTTCCGTCGCCCGGATACTGAGTTAAGTGCGTGGAGCGACACAGTAGGTGTGGATTTCATCGTTCGTCTATCCGCTGTGGTTTGTGTTGTGATGAACTGCATACATGCTTCGAAAAATGGCGACAAGCCGTTTGCTGAACTAGCTGGTTTTGCCTTATGCAATAATGTGTGTGCAACTGCTGGTTTTCTAATGACTACCGCTTCCATTGATGGTGAACTGTAATTTTAGTGGCAGACTGTTGTGATGGCTTTCTGGCGGCGGCCTTATGTATGTATGCCAGTGCGTGCTGTTGGTTTGTAGAGACTGCTGTCTGTTCCAGATTTCACGTGGGGCAGTGAGGAGCATTTCGTGTTATATTCACTGGCACAGGAACGAAGAATTATGGGGCAAACCTTTGCCGTCATGTTGGAATCGCGACTAAAGACAACTGAATGTAAAATTGCCTAGTTAATGAACCTAAGGTTGGGGTACATCGCAACCACCTGCAAAGAACATGAAACAATGTTATTGCTTGTTCTGTCATTATTGTCATTGCTGTCATTACTGTCATTACTGTCATTGCTGCTTATAGAACCTTACGATGTAAGACTGGTCTTTAGACCTGAGGAATTAAAGCCGCCTTGCATGTTAGACTCTGTTAGAGCTTTAATTTTTTTCCCCAGGCAGATGTGATGAAGGCCCTCTGGGAGCATGTGAATGACGCAGAGGAACGGTTAGACAATCATGGTCTAGATATAATGCGGCAGCGAGGGGTGGTCATAGGATCTAGTCGACAGTCGTCACTCAGGGATAAAACAAGTCGGACATATAGTCAGATTGCAACCGACACCATTAGCATTGGAACTCTTTGCTGGCTTCACGCTTAAGGAAATGCCCCGGGTGCAATGATGTCGGTTCTTAATTCAAGTCAACCCAACCCACGGCAGAAAAAATATCCATCTTCTTACAGAGGAATTGATTCTGGGTCTCCCATACGGGAACTGTCGTTCTAGCCAATCGGTCAGGCGTTTCTCGTTTGTATTTAAACCATCAAACGCAGATAATTTAAACGTGCTTGATCTACTCGAAATCCCAAGGACGCCCACGCTTTATTAATTTTATTAACGTGCTTTTTCAAATGTATTCTCACTTTACGAGCGAGCAGTTGGCCTCTTCTTGTGTTCAAATCCAACAACAACATAGTCAAAACATCTGTTGTACTGTATGGTGTTCGTGGCCCGCTCAGTTCTCATCTTCTTCTTTTCTTGACCTGTGGTGTCTGACCAGGAACTTCTCATACACGGTCCAAGCTACTGTGGACTTTACCTACAATCAATCTCAGTTCAACACTCACAGTTGATTCATCCCTGAAAGCAGCCAACTGGTATTTGTCTTCCAGGGGCTGACGTTCATAGACCACAGTTATCTGCTGCATAGGCAGGTTTTCATCAGACCAGTTGTGCTGTATGGCTCTGAAACCTGGAGTACAACGAAAGGAGACGAAGCCTTGTTACAAACCTTTGAGAAAAAAATTTTAAGACGCATCTTTGGACCCATTAGGGATACACAAAGTGGAGAGTGGAAAAGAAGAAGTAACAAAGACATTTATGATCTGTTTAAGTCCCCGCTAATCACTGGTATCATGAAGGCTAATAGACTACAATGGCTGGGGCATATAGAAAGAATGGAAGATAATAGGGAAACAAAACTCGCTTACACTCAGGAAATAAATGACCGTAGACCCCGAGGTAGACCAAGAAGGCGGTGGAGAGATAATACATGTACAGACCTACAAGCACTTGGAATCAACGACTGGCAAGAGAAGGTCCACCAGAGAGACGAATGGAGACGGATTGTATCTGCTGCAAAGAACCTCAATGGCTCGGAAAGCTGAAGAAGAAGAAGAAGATAGGCAGGTTTTCATTTTCTGACACCAAGGTCTCAAAATCTCCAGCAGCTTTCAGCTGGGACAGATCTACGGCATGGGTTTGAAAACATCTCACGAAGAGTGGCATCTTGAGTTGTTTTTCTCTCTACCACGTTGTGGCCAAGGACACCCATGCACCGCATTATTTACAAACCAGCACATAAGATCAATATACAGCAGTAATAATTCTGATTGGTTCTAATCAATAAAGCAATGGCGTTTTTAATTTAATGCTAGATGTGTACAAGTTAGTAGAGCTTTCTTTTCATCTGTGGTCATATTGATTGCATCTTCGACCTATAAATATTCAAACGTGAGTGCTTGTTTGTTAAATCTCCGATTCTTGAATTTATAAATACGTTCATATTTTGCAATCGTACAAATAATGCAAACTGCGCGGCATTTCTGATTACGTCCCTTGTTAGAATGATCGCTTTAACAAGAAAGGAAGAGAGGTCAACATGATCCAATGGATAAGACCGTTCGTTCTTAAACATCCGGTGTGCTGGTGCTCAGATAGCGGGTTCAACCACTACACCGGTCAGTTGGAAGTACCTCTGAAATCGCCTGAGGACGAAGGACACTGGTAATAGGGAAAGCTATTCCACAGGGAAAGTTGTTCCACACGCAAAGTTCAGGGCAGTGCTACTATAAGTAGCCTATATAGACCTCACTTGAGTTCAAAGCGAGCGAGGCAAAAAAGGTCAATTTTATAGGCTTCGGAACGGTGTTAGAGCCATATTTGGAGCAACCAATCGGTACTCGTAGTGATGTGGTTAGTATCACACCAGTGTCTTTTACTTCCCAGAGTATTCTAGGTACCCATTTTTGGCTGAGTCGACCAGGGAACCCAGGTGAATTTGTAAAAATACGAATCCGCCCGGCTGAGGATCGAACCCACGACCACCAGGTCAGCACAACGCCACCGTGGCTTGATGCTACCCACGACCACCAGGTCAGCACAACGCTACCGTGGATTGATGCTACCCACGACCACCTGGTCAGCACAACGCTACCGTGGCTTGATGCTACCCACGTCCACCAGGTCAGCACAACGCTACCGTGGCTTGATGCTACCCACGACCACCTGGTCAGCACAACGCTACCGTGGCTTGATGCTACCCACGTCCACCAGGTCAGCACAACGTTACCGTGGGTTGATGCTACCCACGACCACCAGGTCAGCACAACGCTACCGTGGCTTGATGCTACCCACGACCACCTGGTCAGCACAACGCTACCGTGGCTTGATGCTACCCACGTCCACCAGGTCAGCACAACGCTACCGTGGCTTGATGCTACCCACGACCACCTGGTCAGCACAACGCTACCGTGGCTTGATGCTACCCACGTCCACCAGGTCAGCACAACGTTACCGTGGCTTGATGCTACCCACGACCACCAGGTCAGCACAAGGCTACCGTGGCTTAATGCTATCCACGACCACCAGGTCAGCATAACGCTACCATGGCTTGATGCTACCCACGACCACCAGGTCAGCATAACGCTAGCGTGGCTTGATGCTACCCACGACCACCAGGTCAGCACAACGCTAGCCTGGCTTGATGCTACCCACGACCACCAGGTCAGCATAACGCTACCGTGGCTTGATGCTACCCACGACCACCAGGTCAGCATAACGCTACCGTGGCTTGATGCTACCCACGACCACCAGGTCATGATAACGCTACCGTGGCTTGATGCTACCCACGACCACCAGGTCAGCATAACGCTACCATGGCTTGATGCTACCCACGACCACCAGGTCAGCATAACGCTAGCGTGGCTTGATGCTACCCACGACCACCAGGTCAGCACAACGCTAGCCTGGCTTGATGCTACCCACGACCACCAGGTCAGCATAACGCTACCGTGGCTTGATGCTACCCACGACCACCAGGTCATGATAACGCTACCGTGGCTTGATGCTACCCACGACCACCAGGCCAGCATAACGCTACCGTGGCTTGATGCTACCCACGACCACCAGGTCAGCACAACGCTAGCGTGGCTTGATGCTACCCACGACCACCAGGTCAGCACAACGCTAGCCTGGCTTGATGCTACCCACGACCACCAGGTCAGCATAACGCTACCGTGGCTTGATGCTACCCACGACCACCAGGTCAGCATAACGCTACCGTGGCTTGATGCTACCCACGACCACCAGGTCATGATAACGCTACCGTGGCTTGATGCTACCCACGACCACCAGGTCAGCATAACGCTACCATGGCTTGATGCTACCCACGACCACCAGGTCAGCATAACGCTAGCGTGGCTTGATGCTACCCACGACCACCAGGTCAGCACAACGCTAGCGTGGCTTGATGCTACCCACGACCACCAGGCCAGCACAGCGCTACCGTGGCTTGATGCTACCCACGACCACCAGGTCAGTATAACGCTACCGCTGCCAGACGCCAGTCCAGAGCACAATCATTCCCAGATGTAAGCGGGGATGGGAAAGCTAGATTGTGGGTTTGGGTATGAGGGTTCAGGATTGCTCACCTCACGAGAGCTGGCTTGTGGGTTTGGGTATAAGGACTTAGGACGGAATGAAGCAGGAGTTAATTATGTTGCAGTAACAGAGAAAGGACGATGGACTTCATTGCAGCGGAAAGGATATGATCAATGACTAGAACGGCAATGATAAAGAAGAATAAGTAGTAGTAGTAGTAGTAGTAGTAGTAGTAGTAGTAGTAGTAGTAGTAGTAGTAGTAGTAGTAGTAGTAGTAGCAGCAGCAGCAGCAGCAGGAGTAGTAGTAGTCGTAGTAGTAGTAGTAGTGGTGGTGGTTGTGGTGGTCATGGTGGTCGTGGTAGTGGTGGTGGTGGTAGCAGAGAAGGAAGAAGACGATGGTGATGATGATGATGGTTGTGAAGAAGACGACGATGATGATAATGTTTCTGAAGAAGATGAAGAAGGAATGCGGAATCGGTAGGAGTAGGAGGAGGAAGATGACAGGAGGACGGGGAGAATGAAAATGAAGAAGAAGAAGAAGAAGAAGAAGAAGAAGAAGAAGAAGAAGAAGAAGAAGAAGAAGAAGAAGAAGAAGAAGAAGAAGAAGAAGAAGAAGAAGAAGAAGAAGAAGAAGAAGAAGAAGATCAACAACAACAACCAGAAACAGCACCACCACCCGCAATACAACATCCCAAATGCCCCTCGAATGTTTTATGAGACCACACAAAACGTGTCCTCTTGTTTGTGTCAAGTTTCTCGTTTTCTGGAGATCAAATAAACATGCACTCACGCGACGATTGGTTGTCTCAACGGGTTCCATGTTTGGTTACACTGCCAGTAGCTGGCGGGGTGGATGACCTGGTTTTATGTACATTTCAAATGCATGAGTTATGTTGAAGAATTAAACGAGGTTTCGTTAACGTCAGCCTTGTTGTGGCAGTTTTACGTCACACTTGAGTGAGAGAGACAGAGGCAGAGAGGAGACTACAGATAGAGATACAGAAAGAGAAACAGAGAGGGGGTGAGGGAAAGGGAAGAAGAAAGACAGTAAGAGACCAAGATAGAGAGGCATAGTGACAAAGAGAAAGACACTGACAGGTGCAGTAAGATAAAGAGAAAGACACACAGAAACAGAGGAAGATAACGAGAGGCAGTGAGAGAGAGAGAGAGAGAGAGAGAGAGAGAGAGAGAGAGAGAGAGAGAGAGAGAGAGAGAGTTACGGGCGGACACAGAGAGAGACAAACAAAATCAGACAGAAAGACAAAATAAAGGCATAGAAAGACAGAGAGACTGTGAGATAGACGGAGTGGCAGAGGAGGGGAGACAGAGTGAGATAGCACGAAGATGGCAAATATAGCTTTTCTATACAGCTGTGTTCAGACTAACCATTAACGTGTTCTGTGACTAGTGCTACTCAAGCTCTACGAATAAACTGGATATATATGAGAATCAAAGACCCGTGGTACCACAGTGGCCAGGTAGCGTAGTGGTCAGGTAGCGCAGTGGCCTGGTTACAACGCAGTGGCCAGGTAGCGCAGTGGTCTGGTAGCGTAGCGATCTGATAGTGCAGTGGTTTGGTAGCGAAGTGGCCAGGTAGAGCCATGATCTGGTAGCGCAGTGGCCAGGTAGTGAAGTAGCCAGGTAGTGAAGTGGCCAGGCAGTGAAGTGGCCAGGTAGTGAAGTGGCCAGGCAGTGAAGTAGCCAGGTAGTGAAGTGGCCAGGTAGAGCCATGGTCTGGTAGCGCAATGGTCAGATAGCGAAGTGGCCAGGTAGTGAAGAGGCCAGGTAGCGCAGTGGCAGGCAGCTCAGTGGTCTGGTAGCGCACTGGCCTAGTAGCGCAGTGGCCAGATAGAGGTCAGTGAGAGTATTGGCCTGGTAGCGCAGTGGCCAGATAGAGGTCAGTGAGAGTATTGGCCTGGTAGCGAAGTGGCCAGATATGAGATAGAGGTCAGTGAGAGTATTGGCCTGGTAGCGCAGTGGCCAGATAGAGGTCAGTGAGAGTATTGGCCTGGTAGCGAAGTGGCCAGATAGAGGTCAGTGAGAGTATTGGCCTGGTAGCGCAGTGGCTATATAGAGGTCAGTGAGAGTATTGGCCTGGTAGCGCAGTGGCCAGATAGAGGTCAGTGAGAGTATTGGCCTGGTAGCGCAGTGGCCAGATAGAGGTCAGTGAGAGTATTGGCCTGGTAGCGAAGTGGCCAGATAGAGAAGAGGTCAGTGAGAGTATTGGCCTGGTAGCGCAGTGGTCTGGTAGTGAAGTGGCCAGGTAGCGCAATGGCCAGCACGTTTGCCTGCCATCCCAGCGGTCATATGTTCGAATCCCCGTCAAGGCAGATGTGTTCACACTGACCAGGACTCAGATCTAGCCTAAAATGGCTCCCTGGCCATTTCCTAGCAACACGGTTGGCATGACATTACCCGAATCACTCATCACCCAGTGCTGTGCCGGCTGACGTGGGCGATCGTGCTTCTCCACAAATTATGATCCCCGACGGCGTGGATCAATTCATGTGTTGACTCTCTTCCGTGCCATGACACACGACTGTCAAGAATTGTCTTTCGCTGTCTTCCTCTAACACATTTTCCACAAATCTTTCCGGTTGTCACATGATCCAATTTTTTTCTTCTCATAATGTGGCCCAACAAAATGATGACTGCTTCTTTCTGATTTTTGTGATAAGTTGTCTTTGCGACTTAGCCTCCCTCAAATTGTTCAAATTACTCATTTTGGCTGTTCAGGGATTGTCAGTATTCTTCTATAAAAGAGTACCAACAGACACCAATTACAAGAACAAAAGGCTAAGAAGCAGGAAGCTGCTGTGGGTCTGACATTGCAAGACCATCATATTCTGTGTGCCTGGATCTCCAGAGGAATGAGTGGCCGTCTGTCCCTCTCTTAGTGGACGATGAACGCAGAGACAACTTATCACAAAAATCAGAAAGAGCCAGTCATAATTTTTTTGGCCAGATGACATCATCGGCATAACCTCCTACGATTACACCCACAATCCACGGCCAACTGGTCGATACAAATGTGTCGCCCGCACTATATACTCAATAAGCCTCAATGCGTGTACAAGGATCCTCAATGTGTGTACAAGGATCCTCAATGTGTGTACAAGGATCCTTAATGCATGTACAAGGATCCTCAATGTGTGTACAATGATTCTCATGTGTGTACAATGATCCTCAATGTGTACAAGGATCCTCAATGCGTGTACAAGGATCCTCAATGTGTGTACAAGGATCCTCAATGTGTGTACAAGGATTCTCAATGCGTGTACAAGGATCCTCAATGTGTGTACAAGGATCCTCAATGCATGTACAAGGATCCTCAATGCGTGTACAAGGATCCTCAGTGTGTGTACAAGGATCCTCAATGTGTGTACAAGGATCCTCAATGTGTGTACAAGGATCCTCAATGTGTGTACAAGGATCCTCAATGCGTGTACAAGGATCCTCAATGTGTGTACAAGGATCCTCAATGTGTGTACAAGGATCCTCAATGCATGTACAAGGATCCTCAATGCATGTACAAGGATCCTCAGTGTGTGTACAAGGATCCTCAATGTGTGTACAAGGATCCTCAATGCATGTACAAGGATCCTCAATGTGTGTACAAGGATCCTCAATGCATGTACAGGGATCCTCAATGTGTGTACAAATATCCTCAACTATTTATCTTACCTACCCAGCTCCAGAGTTTGTGTAGCACTACACCTTGGTCACGTGACGATAAGTACAGGGGACTTGTGATTCTTAATCTCACATGATCATCATCATCATATGCCATGCCAATGAGTGTGGGCGGTCATGTTTCACCATCTCATACGATCACCAGAGTCGTGGATCAGCTCTGTGTTCTTGTCTCGATTAAGCCATGTGGCCAAGCCATCCAGGTATTTACTTCTCTTCCTTCCCCTTGTTCTTTTCGTCTCAACCTTGCCAGTTGTCACCAAGTTCTCCAGTTTATTTCTTCTCATAACGTGCCCACAAAATCTTGACTGTCTATGTCCAATTCCTCTAAAGCAGTTTGTGATTTTAATTTGTCTCCTGTAGGACTTGCTCGTCGGTTTTTCTATCTGCCCATGGTATTCTCTGCATTTTCCACAGAAACCACATTTCCACTGTCATTAGATATTTTTCATCTTGTCTGCTCATTGTTCACATCTCACATCCATACAAAAGTATACATTCCTTCAACACTTTTTCTCGTTGCAGCTGCCATCTTTTCATTGCTCAGTGTGTTTTCCATTTTGCAAATGGCTACTTTTACCATACTCACATGATTACCGATCTCAAATAAGATCTGTACCTGACCCGATTGTGTCATTTTGCCAAGCCATCTAGTTGTTTAACTTATCTTCTCTTCCCATCAAATACAAATCATTCATTCATTAGCATGTCCTTTGCAGAACCTCACTCCCATAACAGCCTTCTGGAATGCTTCTCTGTCATAAGCAAGATGCCCCGCGTTCGATACACCCATCTGGAGATCATCTGCCACATCCTGCACCCATCTTCTCTTTGGCCTTCCTCTTCCTCTCTTCCCGGGCATATACCCCTCCATGATTGTTCTCTCCAAACTTTCGTGACGTTTCAAGTGACAGAAATATTTCAATTTTCTTTGTTTTATCGTCTTTAATAGCCAACCTTCCTCAATATTCAGCTCTTGTTGTTTTTAATACACTGGCTAGGGCGTGTATCGTGTCTTAGTAAATATTTGACAGAAGTAGGAAGTTCAGAGCACAAAAAACAACGGAAAACTACAAAATGAACACTCTGATTTGAACATCCCACCTCCAAATTACGATAGATATTTCTGAAGGTGTGTACTTTGTTAGTTACAAAACCTTTACAGGATGTTGCAGTCAACCCCTACATTGTTTGTGATTTCTTAACAATTTACGTATGAAACCAGCTCTAGATATTCTACTTTGAAATCGCCTGCAGCTGTGTTTTGAACACAGTATGCAGGATTACGAATCGCGTCTGTAACCTCTTTGCCACAGGCTAGTGTACTTTGACACACAAACTAGAAGAGAAAGACCAGGCCTGTCAAGTATGACTGTGAAATATATTTGACATCAATGGTTCACATAGTTCTTGTGATATTTAGTGCAGACTTCCTGTCTATGACAATTCCCTCCCTGAAGAAACAAAGGAGGCCAGTATGACTCCAACTGCATCACCCACCGAGTGCATCACCCACCGAGTGCATCACCCACCGAGTGCATCACCCACCGAGTGCATCACCCACCGAGTGCATCACCCACCGAGTGCATCCCCCACCGAGTGCATCACCCACCGAGTGCATCACCCACCGAGTGCATCACCCACCGAGTGCATCACCCACCGAGTGCATCACCCACCGAGTGCATCACCCACCGAGTGCATCACCCACCGAGTGCATCACCCACCGAGTGCATCACCCACCGAGTGCATCACCCACCGAGTGCATCACCCACCGAGTGCATCACCCACCGAGTGCATCCCCCACCGAGTGCATCCCCCACCGAGTGCATCACCCACCGAGTGCATCACCCACCGAGTGCATCACCCACCGAGTGCATCACCCACCGAGTGCATCACCCACCGAGTGCATCACCCACCGAGTGCATCCCCCACCGAGTGCATCACCCACCGAGTGCATCACCCACCGAGTGCATCACCCACCGAGTGCATCCCCCACCGAGTGCATCACCCACTGAGAGCTGATTGGTCTATACAAATATGGGTCCAGTAACATATGTCCATTTATGGCATGTGAAAGATGTCCTTCACCTTTGTTACTTACCCTAAAGAAACGAATGTTGCGAACTCCTTGGACTATCAGAGTAACTAACAACGATTGCCTGAAATAGGCTAATGAAACAAGAACACTATATACAACGATAAGAAAGAGACAAACAGCTTTCTTTGGTCATGTGATGAGAAGAGAAGCATTAGAGAACATCGTGACAACTGGAAATGCTAAAGAGAAAACAGGCAGAGGCAAACCAAGAGAAATGATTCTAGATGGACTGAGACGGTGGCATGGAGGAATATCATCAGCAGAATTGACCCAGAACACCAAAGACCGAGATCTGTGGAAAGGCATGAACATCTATGCCAGCTGGCAGGGCACTTGATGATGATGATGACCCTGAAGAAGCAGTAACCAGGTTTATTGAGTGTATGCTGCTAGCCCTATATTTAGAGCAACTAACACTCAATGGGTGACACAGTCCATTTCACACCAACTGTCTTTACTTCCCAGAAATGTCTCTGCTACTCATCTCAGGCCGGGTTGAGCTGGGAGCACCCAGAACATTGAAAAACATCCCTGCCTCAAGAAGGTTTCAAACACATAATCACCGGGCTCGTAGCCAAAGTGCTAGCTACTGCACACCACATGTCATGCTTCTACTGTAGGGCGTATAAGTTCGTGGAAAACTCTGAAGGTTAATGAAATAGCATGAGAAGTAAATCTACAGGCACTGATTGGCACTCACAGAAGCAGAGGAAAGAAGTCCAGTTTTCAGGTAACATTAGGCAATTTAACAACTGAAAGCTACATCATCACACCAGGATTTGACCCTGCTGCCTCCAAATAATGACAGAGCTATAGTCTGTTTACTTTTGTATGCCCCAATATAAAATTCCATATCTCAGTAACCAACTGAGGGAAAATGATGAGATTTAGCATATAACCTTATCATTATGTCCACCCAACAAAAAACATTTTTGTTCTGGAGATTGTACAGTTTGTTTATATGCTTTCCGGCATGGCACATGATTGATTGATTGATTGATAATTTACAGGACAGAGATGAAGTCCATGTTATTAAATGTATTACCTCTTCACACGGAAACATTAGCACTGAATAGTTAATTTTCTCGTGGTTCATAGAATTGGCCTTATGACAAATGCCTCGCATAGAGCCTTGTGTCCTCTTCTGGACTGGTGGAAAATTACTGTAAAACAAGTTTATTAGCGAGAAATCACTAGTTTTTCACCAAAACATCAAAGAAATGTCGCCGCTTTACTTTTGGACCTATCAAAGACATATTCCTTGGGTGGGGGTAAGTATACGATGGCAGGGATAATTTCATAACAATGCAACAGACAGTTTTCAAAATAATTGATCGTGAATGAAGGCATTCATTTCTGGATAGAATGTAAGTGAAGTAACAAAGATAATTTACTGCATTGCCAACTGAATACTCCAAATGACTAGATACAAATGATGTCCATATTAAACAGGTGTAGGTTCAGGTGGATACTAGACCTGGCTAATGATAAAGATACATGTGGTCTTTTGTCTTTCTTTGCTCTCCCTCACTTTGAACTCAAGCGTAGTCCAGACTTACTACTTCTAGTAGCATTGGACAGAATTTTGTGTGTGGATTAGCTTTCCCTATTACTAGTGTCCCTCACCATCAGGTGAACCACTCTGACTTCAGAAGTATTTGTAATTTATGCCCCCAAGTCAAGGGCGATAAGTCAACATTTCAATCCAACTGTCCGGTGTAGGGATTGGACCTGCTACCTCGACATCAGCACACCGGATGTTTGAGAACACTTGCTCTTATCCATGCAGCCATGGTGACCTCCATAATGTGGTCCCACAGCAGACAAGGACACTGGGGTGCAAAGTTTTAGGACCTTACATATTCTAGACTGGGGGGTCTCTGTGATGAAGTAGTTAAACCACTTGCCTTACGTTCCAAAGGTTGTGGGTTTGATTTCAGACTGTCATTGGTGCACAGGTGCAATTTTCTTGAGACTCCTGGGAGTCATTGCTGGAGCTGTGGAGTTCATGCCTTGAGCAACACTTCTGGCAGGCCACTCTACAGAAAGAGCCAGAGAGGATAAAACCTGGTGCAGTCAATTCTCCTGCCTTGTAAATCATTTTTAGTTGTATGTCCTTTAAAGGTTTGAGAACAAAGTTTTAAGATGCATCTTTGGACCCATTTGGGATACACAAAGTGGAGAGTGGAAAAGAAGAAGTAACAAAGACATTTATGATCTGTTTAAGTCCCCGCTAATCACTGATATCATGAATGCTAATAGACTACAATGGCTGGGGCATTTAGAAAGAATGGAAGATAATAAGGAAACAAAACTCGCTTACACTCAGGAAATAAATGACCGTAGACCCCGAGGTAGACCAAGAAGACGGTGGAGAGATAATATACATACAGACCTACAAGCACTTGGAATCAACGACTGGCAAGAGAAGGTCCACCAGAGAGACGAATGGAGACGGCTTGTATCTGCAGCAAAGAACCTCAATGGCTCGGAACGCTGATGAAGAAGAAGAAGAAGAAGAAGAAGAAGAAGAAGAAGAAGAAGAAGAAGAAGAAGAAGAAGAAGAAGAAGAAGAAGAAGAAGAAGAAGAAGAAGAAGAAGAAGAAGAAGAAGAAGAAGAAGAAAAAGAAGAAGAAAAAGAAGAAGAAGAAGAAGATCCTTTAAAGGATGTGGCAGTCAACCCCAGCATTTTTTTCCTGACTGTGATGTTTTGGCAAGTTTATGTTCAAGTAGAGAAGCGGCTGGGCGAGTGGCTAGAATGGTGGATTCTCCTTCGGGAGACCCGGGTTTGAACCCTCAGTAAGGTGTGGAGTTGTTTTCTGTCGGGGGAAAAAACTCTAACCTGCACAGTTTGTGACAACTGCACTAGCCAGGCGGCCTTAATTCTCTCAGGCTCAAGACTCCCCTGCCATACACCGCAGGATACATATTGGCAGTAAATGAAAGTTTTTTTTAAATGTTCAAGTAGTTTGTCATTGCTTTCTGAAAGACCAGCACTCATACTATTGTATGGGAACCAACGCAAGGCAGTCTGCTTACAAATTGCCGGCAGCTGTGTTTCAACCGTGGTATGTGGGATTACAAATTGCACTCGTAGCCCCTTCACCACAGACTGGGTCTCTGGTCAGTCCAATAATCCAAAGACTATCATGCCTGTCCATAGTTGTGATGTCCACTACCAGACCGGCACAACCCAGGGGTTTCCAAGCTTGCAGAGAGGAAGGATAACTCTGCAACATGCTCCCCCCCCCCCCCCCCCCCCATGGAGATGAAATACAAAAACAAGAGGAAACAAATAAACAATCACAATCAAAGTAATGTTTTTCTATTGTAAATATCAATAAAGAAGACATAATCAATTTACACAATTTAATGTCTGATATCAACAAGATTCATTCGTTTGGTTCATGTTATTTATGTCTGTGGCATGCACCTGGTGAGATACAGCAAAATATATGTACAAGTCCCTTCCCCGCCATGAGACATATTTGGTATATGGTTCAAGTACCATATTTTAAAATCGATCAGCAGTTGAGACGGATGATGTGATCAATATCACACGAGCCTTCTTTACGTTCCAGAAAATTCCTGGTGTCCATTTTTTTAAATGGGTCAACCCAGGAACCCAGGTCAGTGATACAGCCTCAAAAGGGGTTCAACCAATGACCCCTGGCATGACCGCTATCTACTTGTGCTACCACAGCTCCTACAGAAAAATACGCCAGGCATTAAATTGTGCAATCTGTTACTTGTATCTTCGTTTAAGTATGACTTTCGTAGGCTCCATCACATTACTTAACTGCAACTAACTACTTGAATCATTCACATGTTCAGAAACATGACCTTCGACTATTAACCCTGTGAACTGTGACCTCTTATATTTCACTACATTACTTAACTGTAACTGTTGGATCATTCACAAGTTCAGAAAAATGACCTTCAACTGTTAACCATGTGAACTGTGACCTCTTATATTCCACTACATTACTTAAATGTACATGTTAAATCATTCACATGTTCAGAAAGAAGACCTTCAACTGTGAACCCTGTGACCTGCATGTTCAATAACTTACACTTGTACAAACAATCACAGCAGCAGCAGAATTTGCATAAAAGACGGGACATTTTCTGGCATCTACTCAAAGTGATCCACGTTACATGACTGGACCTCTCGGATCAACGGGCATTATGCTCCTCTGGTCATCTGCTGACCCACATAACATACAAGACATTTCGTACATCTGAAAGAGATTTCAAATAAACCAATTACTAACAAGTAATTAAGTATCATCATCGTGTGCCATGCCGACAAGCACGGGTGGTCATGTTTTGCATCTTACACAATCAATGACATCTTTTTATTGGTCAGTATTTTTTCTATCTTGCAAACGGCTACCTTCACCATGGTGATTCTTGTTCGGCCTGGATCTCATGCAATCTCAATCCTAGTTTAAGTTTACTATCATATCATCATCATCAAGTGCCTTGTAGATCTTCAAGCATCCTTATCATACCGACACGTCTCACTTTATCGATAGCCTTTGTGTAGTCAATAAAGCAAAGGTCTAGATCTTTGTTTACTTCTATTGAACGTTCAATTACTGTTCTCAGTATATATACAGTATTTACTGTACTCATGCCTTCTACAAATCCACATAGTTCTTCTCCTAATTCAGGTTGTATTTTCTTCCTAACTCTTTGCATGATAATGCTTAGCAAAATCTTCGTGATATGACTCATTATACTAATTGTTCGATTTTGATAACATTCCAAAGCTCCTGATTTCTTTGTTATTGCAATAAATACAGAATTACATAATCCAAAAGGTATATCTCCAGTATCATATATTGTATTCAGCAGTCTGGTAACTTTATCTAATCCATATTCTTCTAAAGCATAAATCATGTCTACTGTGATGCTGTCTGAACCGGGGTTCTTGCCAGATTTCATATGCTTAAGAGCATTCTGAACCTCCATCTTCAAAATTGATGGTCCTTCATTATTATTTTTAATATCATACTGTTCTTCTCTATTATCATCATAAAGGTTCTTCACATAATCTGATCATATATGTAAAATCTAATCTTTTTCTATTATGATTTTTCCATCTTTTGTCTTTAGGCAGTCTGCTGATGTATGTGTTCTTTGATAAGTAAGCTCCTGAATTCTTGTGTGCATTAGTTTGGTATTTTTACTGTTGTGATGTTTTTCAATTTCCATGCAATTTTTCTCGAGCAATGCTTCTTTTGCCGGTCTCTCTGGCTGTGGGGTTACAACACTTTCTCTGTAATCCCGTTTATCACGCAGAGTCTCGTAGCGGAGCGAGAGCTGAGGCAGTTCGACCCCCGCTCGTGACTTGCAGGATACTGAGCCGGCCACTCAGAAAGCAATGGCAAACTACTGAGCGTAATCTTGCCAAGAGATCAACATACAGCTGAAAGATGCTGGTGTTGACAGCTAAGTCCTGTAAAGGATATGCTAAAAAAAAAAAAAAAAAAATGCTTCTTTTGCCTCCTCATATAATGTCCTGACTTTTCTGTGAATTTCTTCATATTTCAAAATATTTGGCAGGATAATGTTTGTTCTGTCTTCTTGTTTCCATTAGTTTTAAATTTCTTCAGTAATCCATGTCTTACGCCCCACTTTCTTTAATTTTGAAATGGTTTTTTCTGCAGCCAAACTGATTGAATTCTTCAACATTTCCCATTGATCATCCACATCTTGAAATAGGATCTCTAGATCAGACAATATATCAGATTTGTTCTTTACTTCTATGTTAAAATTATATTGTATTTCTTTGTCATTTTTCAATTTGCACAAATCATATTCAGTGTTTCCTGTTGTGTACTTGACTTTCTTTAACTTTACCCTCAATGTGCCTGTAATTAATCTGTGATCACTGTAACAGTCTGCATTAGGAACTGTTTTTACAACTGTTAACGCATTTCGAAACCTTCTGCTAATCAGAATGTTATCTATCTGGTTTTTAATTCTGCTGTCTGGACTCCTCCATGTCCATAATCTTGTAGGATGCTGTTTAAACCAGGTGTTTCCTACAACCATTTCTTGTTCTTTTACCCATTCTACAAGTCACTAGCATACAGAAGTAGAATTATGGGTATATTACATGTACTAACATGTAGAAGTAGTATTATGTGCACATGATCACGACTCGCTCGCTCTATCAAGAAAAGATCACAATCTGAGAGTGCAGAGGATGGCTCGCACTAAAAATGCTGCAAAAAGACACGCATTATATGCAGCCAAGAAGAAGAAGACAAGCGGCGAGAAAGGTTGCTGCGACTGCTGAGCCCATTTCTACACACAGCAGTCCTACTCTTACTCAAGCTGAAGCTGTTCCCGTCACTGAAGAGACTACAATTGAAGCCAGCAGCAGCTGGGAAGTCCACAGCAGCATCAAGGAGATGCAGCCAAGATCACCAAAGACATCCACACAGGAGGAAACAACAACTGAGGACTTCACCGGCAAAATCCTGCTAAAACAAACAAGCGTTGGGGAGGCCAAGTTGTCGGCACTACCAACAGACAAGATACTGAGTCTGTTAGATAATGAGCTGGGTAGAAGCAGCATCGACCAGCTGCTCAAGACACCTGATGGAGTAGTGGTCTCCATCAACAAAAACCCAAAGACCACAGCACTTATACAGAAGATAGCACAACAAGAGAAAGCAGTCATCAAGCTTCCCCACGGCATCTTTTTGGAAGCCACCCAGCACCACACAAGCAAACGATGGGTCATCAAACGAGTCAAGACTCATCTCACCAATGACCAGATCAGGGAGATGCTGTCAAGAGAGAACACTCGAGATCACCAGTGCTGAGAGGATCATCTGCAAGAATAACATCGCCTCCACAGTCGCCATTATAACATCACAGGACCGAGTGATCCCTCAACTCATTAGATGGGACAAGAAAGATCAAGCTCCAGAACACTACATACCGAGAGTGCTGCAGTGCTCTAAGTGTCAGAAGTTTTGGCACACACGTGCCACCTGCAAAAGTGAGGTGGAGGTCTGCAGGTACTGCTCTGGACCCCAACCATACAGCCAGTGCCAGCAAGCAAAGACTGATAAGGACTTCAGGAGGCCTAACCCTAACAGAAAGTGCAACCACAGCGCCAGGTACCTCGGCTGCCCCTGCCACCAAGACAGCAAAGCAGCAATGAAGATTGCCATTAAAACTTGCCCTATAAAGAGACAAGGAGGCAGTACGAGATGACCAACCGACTCATAAAAAGTGGCAAAGCGCAACTGGTAGGCCAACTGAAGGACCTGAGATCAAAGTTCAACAACATGGAGGAAAAAAGAGACTAGACACAAGAGATGCAAATAACAGCCGTTCAGCGCATCCTGGATGAAGTGAAGCAAGTTCAGCAGAAGATTGAGCAGGATGTCGCTAGAATGGCTGATATAAAGGCTGAGACAGACGAAACTATCAAAAATACAAGAAGAGAGAGAGAAAATATGGAAGACACTCTTAAACAGATCCAAGAAGAAAGAGAGCAAATACAACGTCTCAAATCAAAGAACAAAACACCTGAACCAGAAAGTACAAAGTCCCAGACAGAAGAAGAAGAAACAGAAAAAGTAGAAGAGGAGGAAGAAAACCAGAATGACAGTGACCAAGAAAAAGAGTGGACAGGGGTCCTGAGAAGAAACTACTCTCCTCCAAGATCGAGGATCAATCCGTCCATGACACAAAGTACTAGAGAAGACCCAGACACTACAAAGATAGACCAAAATGGGGAAACAGGTGGAACCCCAGGAGAGACGATAACTGGTAAAGCTCCCTGAAGGAAACAGCACCATATGACGGGGCGGTACACAATTACTCCAAGCCTTAACAAGTGTGCGGCTCTGTCCAGACATGTAAAACCACAACAAGCAAGTAATTAACACAATCAACCAATCAGAAGTCAGGAAGCAGAAACAAACAGCTGTATCTACGAAAGACGAAAAATAAGATACACTATAAAGATCCCAACTATAACCAAGTCGATAAGTTGAAGGTTGAAAGGGGCCATTCGTCTCAAGAAACTGAAAATCGTGTACAATACATGTACTAACACACAGAAGTAGTATTATGCGTACATTACATGTACAAACATACAGAAGTAGTATTATGTGTACATACATGTACTAACATATAGAAGTAGTATTATGTGTACATTACATGTACTAACATATAGAAGTAGTATTATGCGTACATTACATGTACAAACATACAGAAGTAGTATTATGTGTACATACATGTACTAACATATAGAAGTAGTATTATGTGTACATTACATGTACTAACACATAGAAGTAGTATTATGTGTACATTACATGTACTAACATATAGAAGTAGTATTATGTGTACATTACATGTACTAACATATAGAAGTAGTATTATGTGTACATTACATGCACTAACACACAGAAGTAGTATTTTGTGTACATACATGTACTAACATATAGAAGTAGTATTATGTGTACATTACATGTACTAACACATAGAAGTAGTATTATGTGTACATTACATGTACTAACAAATAGAAGTAGTATTATGTATACATTACATGTACTAACATATAGAAGTAGTATTATGTGTACATTACATGTACTAACATATAGAAGTAGTATTATGGGTACATTACATGTACTAACATATAGAAGTCGTATTATGTGTACATTACATGTACTAACATGTAAAAGTTGTATTATGTGTACATTACACGTACTAACATATAGAAGTAGAATTATGTGTACATTACATGTATCAACCAGGCACATGAGTTCAAGGTTGTAGTTTTTTAGTGTGTGGTTTAACAGACTCATTGAGATATTGGACATGTGATGTTAGCCCTATACAGAGAAAGGTGCACGCTGGCACGCTTCGGGCAGAGTGGCAGGCCTCCATTCAACAATCACAAATACGATGTCATCTGCAGACTGCATTCTTCTGGTTTCTGGAGGAACAGCCTGTGGTGACTGGAAGGCTCAATATACAGAAGTGAGGCTAAGCAGCCATGCGCAGGACGTGAAGATTCCATGGGTGAGCCCAGTACCAGAGCGCTGTGTGTCGGCTCTGCAATTATGGAAGCCTCCTTGGATGGCGAGGAATGCCCATGGTCTGCCCCTGCCTTCCTTTGAGGACTGATCAGGATGTCTTCAGCTGTTCTAAATGGGCCAGCTGGGATGGGGGATGACACCAAAACAGTGAGAGTCAAACGTCCTAAGAAACCCCCGGGAAGGTTAACCCGGTCAACAAATGCCCGCAGAAGTCGGATGTGTTGGCCTAACGGCGCAAGAACGCAGCTCTGCTGTAAACAGGCACAACGCAATCACGTCCGAAAAGAGTCTCCGGATGAACGCCGAAGAAGGATTATTTCCTCAGGACATGCTGGTGTGGTGGGGAAATGAGCCTGCAGACAGATTGGCTGGGTCTGCACTGGTCTGTGAGGTATGAGTGTGTGATAAGGCAGATGTGATCGGGGCCCTTTAGGAACATATGTATAGTGCAGAAGAACAGGTAGATCATTATGTCCTGGAGAAAATGGTGCTGCAGGGAGTGACCAAAGGGTCAGTCCGACATTCAGGATTCAGGAAAGGCCACCGAAGATGAGGACAGAGCCCAAATGGGAATGCCCTGAGTGCTGTGATGTCACTTCTTGACTCACTGCAACTATGTGAAACACTGATTAAGAAAAAAGACAAACCATTTAGTACATGACTCTCTCTCTCTCTCTCTCTCTCTCTCTCTCTCTCTCTCTCTCTCTCTCTCTCTCTCTCTCTCTCTCTCTCTCTCACACACACACACACACACACACACACACACACACACACACACAGAGAGAGAGAGAGAGAGAGAGAGAGAGAGAGAGAGAGAGAGAGAGAGAGAGAGAGAGAGAGAGAGAGAGACAAAGAAAGTTATAGTTTACTTGAAATTCTCCATCCACTTTGAAGGTGTGTTCGTGCTCTGCTATGATATGCTCACAGGTCACACAGATATCTGAGAACAAAGACATAGCTGAACAATACACACCCTACACAAATGATTCTTTTAAATGGTTTTAAATTGCATAAAATAATGGCTCAACTGAGTGAACGAAATGTCAGTTTCAAACGAAAGCATTAAATTAATGTCTCAACTGAAATGTTAGTTTAATAAAACTGCATGAAATTAATGTCTTTACTGAAATGTTAGTTTAATAAAACTGCATGAAATAATCACTGAACTGAAACATTAAGTTTCATAAAACTGCATGAAATAATGGCTCAACTGACTGAATGAAATGTGGTTTATTAAAACTGCATGAAATAATGGCTTAACTGAAATTCTGGTTTAATAAAACTATAAAATAACAGCTCAATTGAAATGTTAATTTAATAAAACTGCATGAAATGATCGCTCAACTAAAATGTTAGTTTAATAAGACTGCATGAAATAATTGCTCCACTGACTGAATGAAATATGGTTAAATAAAACTGCATGAAATGATAGCCGAAGTCACTAAAGCAATGACTCCTTTAACTTTATGAAATTATTCTCTCAATGAAACTATGGTCAATGTATGAAATACATCAACAGCTCAACTGACCATAAACTGATGACTGAAATACTGAATGATAAAGGTAAAGATAATCTCATTACAAACAGTGCTAAAAGCTTTTGAAGTTTTAGGTCTTCACATTTGCTATGTCACAACAGTAGCACAGCCTTGGACAAGAAGCAAGGAACATTGTCTTTTGTGAATTTGATGCTAAAAGGGAATGGACGTACCAACCTACAGATGGAGAAGTTGGATGAAGCGTTGGTAACATCAGACCTAACAAACATCAACAATGGCACAGGGGTGCAGCTGACAAGTCATCCAGATAATTTTGAAGGAGTCAGTGACCTGGTGTCGATGTCTCCTACTTTGGCACCACTGTTTAAGTGGGATGTAGTCACTGTCCGTGCATCATCAGACATCATACACCTGGTGCGGATATCTCCTACTTTGGCGCCACTGTTTAAGTGGGATGTGGTCACTGTCCATGCATCATGAGACATTATACACCTTGTGTGGATGTCTCCTACTTTGGCACCATTGTTTAAGTGGGATGTAGTCAATGTCCGTGCATCATCAGACATCATACACCGTGTGCACTGTGGTAAAGTTCCTTCTTGCTGCATATTTTGAACACTGCTTGGAGGCAGCCAGATTCTTTCCCTCGGCTGCTTAGCCTCAGCTGCAGCGTCCACAGCGGCAACTTGCTACAGTAGCAAGCTGCAGCGTCCACAGCGGCAACTTGCTACAGTAGCACGGATGCTTTCTGTGTTCTCAGTTTATAGCCTCACGGGTCACAACTCTGCATGCTTTGAGATAAAAATGATTATATGACTTAATCAGGCGTATATACTGCAACAGATTAATAATAATGTTGTTTTTGGTTGGCTTACTGTGCTTTTGTTTATGTTAACTGTCAAAACTGTCATTTACTGCCAATATAGTACCTTGTGGTGTATGGCGGGAAGGGGGGGGGGGGGGGGGGGTCTTTGAGCCTGAGGAATTAAGGCTGCCTGGCTAGTGCAGTCGCCGTGAACTATGCAGGTTACAGTTTTCTTTTTACCCCCAACAGCAGAAAAAAATGCCACACCTAGCCAAGGATTAGAACCTGGATCTCCTGATGGCTGATTATGTTAAAAAGATCTACAACAATTGTTGGACATTGTAGTAACAGAGTGCAAAGAAAGGACTCTCCTTGAATATCAAGAAAACAGTAACAATGGTGATATCAAAGAAGAAGGTGACACCAAAATGTGAAATGGAAATAGAAGGGACAATTCTTAACTAAGTGGATAATTTTAGATATCTAGGGACATTTATAAAATTAGATGGAAGATGCATAACAGAGATTAAGAACAGAATAGGGCAAGCAAAAGCTGCATTTCAGAAAATGAAAAGTATCTTGTGCACTAAGTCACTATCACTGAATGTAAGAAAGAGAGTGCTGAAGTGCTATATAGAACCAGTTTTGCTGTATGGTAGTGAATCTTGGAATGTAAATGAACAAATTAGAAAGAATTTGGAAGCAACAGAGATGTGGTTGACGAGACGAATGTTGCAAATTCATTGGACTGCCAGAGCAACTAACGACGACTGCCTGAAAGAGGCTAATGAAACTAAAACTATATACAACAATAAAAAATAGACAAATAGCTTTATTTGGTCAAGTGATGAGAAGAGAGGCATTGGAGAACATCTTGATGACCGGAAAAATCAAAGGGTAGAGAGGCAGAGGCAGACCAAGAGAAATGATGCTGGATTGACTGAGACAGTGGCATGGAGGAATATCATCAGCAGAATTGATCCAGAACACCAGGGACTGAAATCTGTGGAGAGCCATGAACGCCTACGCCAGCTGGCAGGGCACTTGATGATGATGATAATGATGATTATGTCAAAAGACGATTTGTTTACTGACTATGTTAGTTAAATTAATGCAATCAATAAATATGTTGGTTGTCTGACTGTGTATTTACTGATTATGCTTGTTTCTTGACTGTAACTGTTGGCTGACTGACTGCATTTGATGAGCGATTACGTTGGTTTATTAATAGTAATTTGTTGAGCGATTATGTTGGATGATTGGCTTATATGTTGACTGAATATTTCAGCGGACACACAGTATTTTCTGACTATTTATGTTGGTTGACTGATAATGTTGGCTGACTGGCAGAAATTGTTGACTGAATGTTGATTACCTGATAGTATTTGATTACATTTATTTATTTATTTATTAAATCTGTTGATTATGTTGTATTGTTTTGTTATTGATTGTATTTATTTTCCTTGAAAACACAACACAAACTTGAAAACTTTCAAATAAAAACCTACGCTGATAATGAATCACCTCCTCATCTTCTGTCTCTGCACATGCCCGATTGGCCATCTTAAGATCTTGAGATCCACACTGGCAGCATTTGAGAAAATTGATCATGTAGGAACCCTGGTCAACACACATGGACTCCTGGGTAAATAACAAAAAGGGAGAAATAAATCAAGTATATAGCTCTACTACCTCGTGTAATGATGCTGAGGCACTGCTGTATAAAGTTAAAGGTCAATACTGATGATCAAGGCCTCTTTTCACATAGTTCATACGAGGGCGAGTCAATAAGTAAGTCACACAGTTCTATGGGATGACAGGTAAATGTAGTTGGTGTTTTCTACAATGTGTCATTAGGTGACAGCAACATCGAACTTTATATTCCCGTTCGTCAGGTGGCATTATGTGTCTCATGTGCATGCGCAGTGCATAAACAAAATGGCAACTCTACTTACGGAGTGTACAACTAAAGAGCAACGTGCTGTTGTGCGTTTTTTTGTGGGCAAAAGGACTGCAAGCAAAGGACATTCATAAGGAAATGCTTCCTGTTTATGCTGACAAATGTTTGTCCCGTAAAGCGGTGCATAGCTGGGTAGAAAAATTTTCTCAAGGACACTCTAAAATTGTTGATTAAATCCGATCTGGTCGTCCTGTTGAGATTGCAACAGAAGCATCCGTGCAGCGGGTGGAGGAAATGATTAGAGGTGACAGGCAAGTAACGATAGATTGTAGCATCAGCAATAGGGTGCTCACATGATTCAGCATACACTGAAAACCCACTTTGGCGGGAGACATTTCGCGAATGACGCTGAAGTTGAGTATGAAGTGAAAACGTGGTTTAGAAAACAGAGCACGCAGTTCTATGCAGCCGGTTTGGGAGGACTGATAAAACGATGGAATAAGTGCATCAATGTTGGTGGAAATTATGTTGAGAGATAAAGGGGCAGTGTATGTATAAAAATAAACTGGTTTCAAGTTGTTATCATAGTTAGTTATTTTTCTAGTCATTTTTGACTTACTTATTGACTTGCCCTCATACAATCACACAGAATGATACTATCCAGTGCCATTCATCGGGCACTGGCATGCCAATTATTCCTCCCCATGACGTTTGATGACAAAAGTGGAAGATGATGATGATTTAGTTGGTAGTTAGCTAGCTGGCTGGCTAGTTAGTTAATTCCAGCTGGCCAACTAGTATAGTTATGTAATTAGCTAGCTAGCTAGTTAGTTAATTCTAGCTGGCAAACTAGTTTAGTTTTTAGTTAGCTAGTTAATTCTAGCTGGCTAACTAGTTTAGTTAGTCAGCTAGCTGGCTAGTTAGTTAATTTTAGCTGGCTAACTAGTTTAGTTAGTTAGCTAGCTAGCTAGTTAATTATAGCTGGATAACTAATTTAGTTATTTAGTTAGCTAGCTAGTTAGTTAGTTAATTCTAGCTGGCTTACTAGTTTAGTTAGTTAGTTAGCAAGCTAGTTAGTTAAATCTAGCTGGCTAACTAATTTAGTTAGCTAGCTAGCTAGTTAGTTAATTCTAGCTGGCTAACATGTTTATTTAGTTAGTTAGTTAGCTAGCTAGTTAGTTAATTCTAGCTGGCTAACTAGTTTAGTTAGTTAGCTAGCTAGTTGGTTAATTTTCTAGCTGGCTAACTAGTTTAGTTAGTTAGCTAGCTACTTGGTTAATTTTCTAGCTGGCTAACTAGTTTAGTTAGTTAGCTAGCTAGTTGGTTAATTTTCTAGCTGGCTAACTAGTTTAGTTAGTTAGCCAGCTAGCTTGCTAGTTAATTCTAGCTGGCTAACTAGTTAAAGTTTATTTATTTAATTAGCTAGCTAGCTAATTAGTTAATTCTAACTGGCTAACTAGTTTAGTTAGCTAGCTAGCTAGTTCATAGTTAGCTAGCTGGCTAACTCTAGGATGTGTGGTTGAAAAAATAAATGGTTGTTTGGGTGGTCGGTTGTGTTGGTTGGTTAGTACTTTTAGTTAATAACTTAATTCTAGCTGGCTAACTAGTTAGTTAATTATAGCTTGTAATTACGTTAGTTAGTTAGCAAGCTAGTTAATTCTAGCTGGCTATGCTATAAATAGCATACCCAGTATAGCATTTATTATATAACTAAGTTAGTTTAGTACTTTAGTTAGTGTGTGAGTTAGTTACTGTGTGAATGTGTACTGTGTGTCACTCGATTTCCGTTACTACCACAAGGCACAACTCACCCTATCTGGGTACTCTTCCCTGACACAACGCTCGCACATCTTGGCCAGACTGAACAGGCGCTGGCAATGTATTATAATGACTGTCACAACAAAAATATAATCTTAATTTGTAAAATATCTAAATGTTGACGTGTAAATCGCTGAGTTAGTTCAGTCCCGCGTCTGATGTCAACAACCAGGAACACACCTGGGCCGGTGTCACTTGACCAGGTTTTGTCGTGCGAGAAGTCAACTCTATTTTGTGATGTGTTGTCTTGTGTTTTTACTGGTAACAACCGTTAAACATCCTGTTAAAGTTAAAAAGTTAGTTGAATATTTATTCTTTAAGGACTTAGCAGTCAATCCCAGCATTTTTGGCTGTTCGCGATTCCTGGGCAAACTACGTTCAGTATATATTATATCTCACAGACGCATTTGATTTGATCAGTCGTGGGGACCTGTTTAAGGCAGTAAAGAAGATTGGCTGCCCGCCCGCCAACTTCTGTCCATTAATAATAACAATAATGGCATTATTGTGGAAACGTTCCTCACATGAAGGGTATAATCAAGTGTGATGGTACAACTTCAGAAGAGTTTAAGACCAAGAGTCGCTTAAAAACAGAAAAGTCGACAGGGTCGACTTCATTGCACCGGGTTTTATACCATATGGCTCAGCCTCTTTCCGCAGTGTGGAAAGCGAAGCACAAAGCATTAACCCCGTAGCTCCAGCGACGAACCTCAGGAGTCACTGAAAAAATACACTCGTGAACCGAAGGATACGGCCCGGAATCGAACCCACAACCTTCCGGGCCCGCGACAGACGGCTTGACTACTTCGCCACGGAGACTCCCTTAAAATCAAGAGTAGAGTTAAGCAAGATGGTGTACATGCACCCACCCTCTTTGGAATATACTTTTCATTTCTACTGAAATATGCCTTTCGTGATCAGGATGATGGTATATACATTCACTCACGCTCTGATGGCGGCCTTTACAATGCTCAGAGATTGAAGGTCAAGACCAAAATTAGGTGGGTACTGATCAGAGAGTTGCTGTTTGCAGATGATGCTGTAATGGCGACCCACTCTGAGGATGAATTACGTGTCTACTATCTGCATTCTCAAATGATTGTTATGAATTTGATTTAACAATTAGAAAAGAAAAGAAAAAAAGAAAACACAGATTATTATATCATAAGGTGCACATCGGTTAGACCAGTGTTTCCCAACCTTTTTTGTGCTATGCCCCACCTAAGCCTTTCTAAAAATGTTATCCCCCCCCCCCCAAACACATGCATCATTTTTAATATTCAAAAATTGAAATGTTCATTAAAGAAACTTGATTTTTTTTAGAAGGACTCACGGTTCCCAGAGGGGCGAGAGCCGCCGCCGCCTCCCCCCCCCCCCCCCAGGTCCCGCGCGTCCCTCCTGTGTGTCGGTTGTGTTGGGTGAATTTATTTTTTTATTTTTTTGGTAAGGCGGTTACCCCAGACAAGCTGGTTCCCCCACCCCCCCCCCCCTTTTTTGTGGACCCTTAGTCTCAATGTGAGCTATTGCCCACAGTGGTCCACCAGGCCCACATCTAAGGTGAAGATATGTGATCGGTTTTTATTTGATCATCCCGGCCCCCGACCAGACCATGCGCACTACTGAGGGGAGAGCAGCAAATGCATCCGATCCTAGCCAAAGGACCGATAGGTTTTAGAAAGAAATCACTAGGAAATTATTGAGCAAACACAGTAAGTAAATTTTCAAAACATATAATGGAGAACTGAAATTCAAGTACAAAATAATTTTAATGAAAGATTTTTCTATATTATTTTAATTATTAGTAATTATTTAAATTTAGTGAGACCCTTGCGCTTGATGCTTGCTGCAAAGAGATTTTATGTCAGGTTCCAATTTAGTTAACTTCAGTCTCAAGTCTCCCCATTTGGTTATATCCAGCCGATTTCTTCCATTTTCCAATTGCCCCCCTTAACAATCGAATTGCCCCCCTGTGGGGCGTGGGCCCCACGTTGGGAAACACTGGGTTAGACTATCTAGGATCAGGCGTAAACAGCAAATTATCCCTAGATCAGGAAATCAACATCAGGAGTGGTAAGGCAGCAACAACAATGAACATGTTTAACAAACAAAATCAAAAATGTATGGGAGAACAGGAAGCTTATTGGCAAATCAAAAGTCCTGATCTATCAAGCTTGTGTCATTAGTACTTCTGTATGGCAGTGAAGCAGTGAAGCCTGCTCATCTTACTCACACCAAGAGAAATATTTATAGCGCGAATTACTCTTTATAATACTACAGTCTGTAGTCTGGAGACCAGCCGGGCTCCGTGGCCAAAGTCTTACGAACGCGGTTCGTGAGCCGCTTACCAGGCGTTCGAAACGCAGCTGCGACCGATTTGTGCAGCCGACCGTGTCGCGTTGTGTTATAACGTGTTGGTATATGAGCCGGTCGTTCAGAAAGCCATGGCAAACTACTGAACGTAAAACTTGCCTAGTACATCAACAGCAGCTGAAAAATGCAACGTCCTGTAAGGGATATGCAACATTTAAAAAAAAATACTACAGCATTTGTGATTTTGCCTTATCATTCCATCCATCCACCCACCCACCCATTCATTCATTCATTCATTCATTCATTCATTCATTCATTCATTCATTCATTCAGTAGCATGTCCTTTGCAGAACCTCGCTCCTATAACAACCATCCGGAAAACTTCTCGGTTATAAGCAAGATGTCCCGCGTCCGATACACCAATCTCAGTCTTATCACTTAATAGTACTTAATACCAAGCATGCTTCGGAGCTCCTGAAACGTTTCTCTTGGTGTGAGTTGACCAGGCTTCACTGCCACAGTGCTCGTTATTTCCCTCATCAACCATGTTTGTTTACAATATCGAGGTGCGGATGTCAAGAGTGGAAATATGACCCACCCAGGTCTCCTCCCCCCCCCCCCCCCCCAGCCAGTCACCCAGGACTAATCCCAGTCAGTCCATACGTGCAGCGCTGAATCATGACTGTGCTACATTCTAAAATGGTCTCTCCGCATATGTAAACTTTCAATACCCGTCTGGGACGCAGAGGTGTTTCCAAGGCACCAGGGCCGGGTTATATACTGGCCAAGACCTATTCACGCGTCCTCGTCGAGCGTCCTGGGCAACAGGTCCCTTCGGGGTCCTGGCTAAAGTCAGTTGGATCGCCGATTCTTCCGAAGTCGGAGAGTATCTGCCTGTACGGCGAGGAACCACCAGTCTGCACACCAATAAGCCAGACATGGGACAAAGGATACTCACGCAAACCTCAGGTCCTGTATGACATCACACTGATGTTGGACAACAGGATGTCTTCATCCGACATACAGGACTTCGCGCTGGAGCTCAAGCCAACGAACACAAGCAAGCAAGCAAGCAGTATCCGTCTTACACATCTCGCTGTTTCAGTTTCGAGAGAGAAAAGAATTGAATTCAGTCAAGAACTGACATCATATCACTCAGGACAAGCCCTATGCGCTTCGTCCTCATCTTCAACAACAAGCGAAGAGGCCATATACTAATGGTACCAGTTGCAGTCTGATGTGTCAGCCTGGCCTTTTCTCGGAGTACTAATTGTCGACCAGAACCTCTGGTCACTCGTCGCTTCATTCTCTCTAGGCAATAATGATTTATTTGTTCTTCAATGCTATACATAAATCCCATAAGGCTCTTATTACATCATGCATCTATACACTGCCCAACGGCCCAGACCCAGCCAATCTGTTAGGTGTTGAAATAACCAATCTATCCTAAACCCAGCCAGTCTATAAAAATAAAATAAGTTAGTTGCATATCCTTTACAGGATGTAACAGTCAACGCCAGAACTTTTTGGCTGTTTGTGATTCCTGGGCAGGTTCACCTTCAGAACAACCGGCACTCATACCTTTGTATGGAACTAACGCAAGGCAGCCTGCTTCCAAATCGCCCGCAGCTGTGTTTTGAACGCAGTATGCGGGATTACGAACAGGCCCAGTCTATAAATCCTGTGCTAAATCCTGGTTACATCCTTACAAGACCACTTCGCCGATGTCAAATTGCAGTACGAGTCGTGCGCACCTCGTTGAGCTTCGAGATAAATATAAGAGCGATGTTACCACATCCTCGTAGAGACGTTACTTTGGTACCGGGTTGGGATACAATTGCCTACACCAACCTCAACCCTATAGATGCAACCACACTTCAATGCTCAGACAATCTTAGTGTCAACGCACTGGATTCAAAAATTAATACCCAGTCGTCTAGATGTTTCACAGCCAATCAAGTATATGCAACGACTGGACGCCATTGATTTCGTTATAAACTAACTAGCTGATCCGGCCCGGCTTCGCCCAGACCTGGCGGGGATCTATCTATCTGTCTGTCTGTCCCGGCCCGGCTTCACCCAGTCCCTGGTGGGGAGCATCTCATTTAATTCATATAAGTAGTCATATAAGCTCCCGTTCCCGACTATCTATCTGTCTGTCTGTCTATCTGTCTGTCTGTCTGACCCGGCACGGCCCAGACCCTGATGGGGAGCATCTCATTTAATTCATATAAGTAGTCATATAAGTTCCCGTTCCCGACTGTCTGTCTGTCTGTCTGTCTGTCTGTCTGTCTGTCTGTCTGACCCGGCCCAGCTTCGCCCAGGCCCTGGCGGGGATCTGTCTGTCTGTCTGTCTATCTATGTATCTATGTATGTATGTATGTATGTATGTATGTATGTATGTATCTATCTATCTATCTATCTATCTATCTATCTATCTATCTATCTATCTATCTATCTATCTATCTATCTATCTATAGCCAGGGGACTTAACTTAAGATATAGCTACTAATAGTTATGTCCCTTGTTTTATATTTTCTTATGTTCAGTCATGTAATTACAAAATTAAATTTTAGTAAGGTAATAGCTGATAGTACACTAAAAAAAAACTATGACAGTTGGTTGCACTAGAATGAGAAGAAGACGTGTAGAAAATTTCATCTCAATTGGATGGACCGTTCGCGAACGCATAAAGAACGGACCGACATAAATACATACATACACACATCGCCTTTTATATATATAGATTAACAACCAACAGTGTCGTGCACTCGGGTTTCCATTGATTAAAAACTTTTTTTTTAAAGTATTCTTATAAGCTGTATTTATTTTTGTTTTCAATATCTCGTTCAATCCCCCTGTGTTATAATTGGGATACATATTATACGTTGTACATAGCTAAACATTCTTTTTATGTATAATTTTTCATAGGTATTTTCAACATATCTTAAATACTGTATAAAATATGTATTGTGAAATTATATCTATCGTATGGTTGTGAATGTTTATACTATTATTCTATATAACATATAGCACAGATTTCAATTTTAATATTGTCTAGTACGCCCTCTAATCTCTACTTCTTTAGTCGCCTCCTATGAGCGCATATCAGATCACGTCTTGTGGATTTATTTCTCATTGTAAGCTAGAGTTTGAATGTTGTTCAGAACCTGTATTCAACTTAACCGTGATAATCTCATCGTGTTCCTCTTGTACCTTGCCGTGTCGAGGTGCAACATAAACAATGGGAGAGTGCCCGTTTATGGGCTTCATATTATGATTCCCATGGACTCTTGACTGTCGGACCGTATAACTTAACACAGCTATAAAAAAAAATCAGCTGTGCTGTTGTGTAATTAACCTCACCAGATCTTTGTTATTGTTGAACTGGTCACGGGTGGTGAGCCTAATTCTTGTGCCGGTTTGAGTTTCCGTCAGAGCAGACGCCCGATTTAAGCGTGCATCTCGCAAGTCACAGGACGAAACCAGCTACCGAACACTGTGTTCAGGTTGCCTTTGAGTCTGTCCAACTTCTGGTTTTATTAAAATCATTGCGAACAGTTCTGCTGAGTTCTGACGGATATAGTTGTTTTGGCCAGAGAGATTAAAAGAACATTTCATTTGGCATTAATTAGGAAAATATTGTAGCGTTCTGTCTGCCAGAGATTATTTTCAACAACTGTCGCATAGATCATCATTGCTGTGACCACCAATTGAACTGCTCAGCTGCTAGTCTACGGTCACTATGGCAATGGCAAGACCAGATCCTCTACAAGATGAACAATCTAGCGATTTTCTGCTTCAGATAGTAAGCTATATAAATATTATTTTTTGTTTCCTATTTAAGAATTGCTTATGAAATAGTGTTCTACTGTACTTAAGTAAGACGCATTCAGCCAAACATTGATTCAGGTAAGTAATCTTTGTGTTTTCATGTAGTGTTTTTCGTGTAGTTGTGTGTTTGTTCTGTGCTGACGAATGCTTTAGGCGTAACGTCCACTTTTTTTTCGTGTAATCGTGTTCTACTAAAGCTTACAATCTACTTCTCGTTTTTTGGTGATTCATTATTGTACAATAATAGCATATTTCACTCGTATTTAAAGCACATTAAGGCAGATGTTGTCGAGGCTCTTAAGGGATCGTGCGTATAGTGGGGAAAACAGATGGAAAATATACTAATACAAAATCAGTTGTAACGAGAATGTGTGTTGAAGTGTGTGAAACGTGGACAATGAGCAGAAAAGCTTGAAAAACGGACAGAGGAGATGTGGTTTCTGGGGAAAATACAAACCAATGAGCAAGTCCTACAATAGCGTATAACCGTAAACTGGTTAAATTGGGCGTCGACAGTCAACATTTTTTGGACATGTTATGAGGCGTGACGACTGGCAAGATTGAGGGGGAAAGAACAAGGGAAAGGTAGAAGTAAATATCTTGGCCTGGCCACGTGGTATGGTCGAGACAAGAACGAGGAGCTGATCCCCAACTCCGGTGATCCTACGAGATAGCAAACATGACCGCCCACGCTTATTGGCATGGCACATGATGATGATGCAGAGTGAAAGATGCGGGAAGCCAATCACTAGTCAACGATCATAGGAGTGGTGTCGTCAGTCACTACATGGGAGGTAACCGAGGAGAGAATCTGATCGCTTATGAATTGCCACGGGATGATTAATCGTCTTAAGCGACTTCCAGCAACTGCCATGGGCTTATATATCACCGAAATGTTGTCATTGTTATAATACAGCATGTCTGCTGCTATATTAAGTTATAAAGTCATAACTGTGACACGCTCTTACTTCCCACTTTTCACCATCCGTTTTTTTTTTTTTTATCTGTTAATAAACAGTTCGGTGTGCAATGAGGTTAATCTAAGCGTTAACGAACAGATATATAGATATACATCATCATCGCCTGGAGAGAATGCCGCCACAAGGAGTGACCAGAAGATCTGGCCGACACTCAGTACTCAGAGGAAAGCCCAGACGATCGATCACACAGCCTGCATCGTACCGTTAGTATTCTCTTCGCTGGTTTTGAAGATGGCAGAGCGGCGTATGGGAATGTCCCGGGTGCTGTGATGTCGGTTCTCAACACAACTTGAACACCAGATATTGTTTTGCCTTATCCGAGAAGGCTCAATAACCAATCTCACTACCGAAGAGATCAGGGGACGCGTGATATCATTAGATACCAAGAGTTCTCGGGGAAATGCCCAGCCCTAGACTAAGAACGTACCTGATCCCGTAAACCTGGGGCGGACACCTTACCCAAAGTCAGCCACCACGTATTCTCTATACACTACGCATTCAAAACCATGACAACTGTGGAAGCCAAATTGTCACAGGTGGCTAGCATAGTGACATATTCAAGTTCAAATCAAGATGATGCAGGAGATTAACTGCGAATCTACAACTTTGACCAGACAGCAAGAATATAGTCACAAGGCATGAAGCCAGACAGGAGCGCTATTCGCGGATTGGTAAGGGAAAAGTGGGGTGGGGGGGGGGGGGGGGTAAAGAATAAACCCACACACAACTGGTGTCGTCAACGGAGATGTTCAAGATCCACCCGCGCTTAAATCTGAACTGTTTGATGTGCAGTGAAGATAATCTCAAGACTAACATTGACCTTTTAACTCTTAAAGGACACGAGGTTTCATGTTTGATACAGAATTTTTGTCTCGATCAGTTCTGTTACCATAAATAGTGAAAATTTAGAGTTAATTAGTTCGCATCTTTGGACCCATTAGGGATACACAAAGTGGAGAGTGGAAAAGAAAAAGTAACAAAGACATTTATGATCTAAGTCCCCGCTAATCACTGGTATCATGAAGGCTAATAGACTACAATGGCTGGGGCATATAGAAAGAATGATGGTTCCGTCGCCCTGCTACTGAGTGAGTGCGTGGTGCGACACTGTGAGCTGTGTTTCGTGTGAAGTGCTTTTGAATCTGCCCAAGTTTTTATTTTTGGAACGTGACTGCATGTTCAGAGCGATGGCAGGTGGCTATGTCCCAGAGTTGACCAGTTTTTGCCTTATGCAGAAATGCGTGGCTGCTGGGCTTCTCGTTGACTGCCACTGCCGTCGGTGATGAACTGTATGTTCGTGGACTGTGTAGGTGAACATCTAGGAAACATCCAGATAGGAAAATGACTGCCGATTCCATCAGAGATGAATTGGGTGTTTCGTGGGGGACTGGTGTGTTGACATTCGGGCGGCGGCATTATGCACAGTGTATCTGTGCGGGCTGTTGTTTGTCGAGACTCCTGTCTTTTCCACTTTTCACATTGGGCAGTGGGGAGCATTTTGTGTGATATTCACTGGCACAGGAACGGAGCATAATGGGGACGACCCGTTGCTGTGAAGTTGGAACTGCGACTAACTAACTAACTAATATAGAAAGAATGGAAGATAATAGGGAAACAATACTCGCTAACACTCAGGAAATAAATACCGTAGACCCCGAGGTAGACCAAGAAGACGGTGGGGAGATAATATACATACAGACCTACAAGCACTTGGAATCAACGACTGGCAAGAGGTCAACCAGAGAGACGGAGCGGATTGTATCTGCAGCAAAGAACCTCAATGGCTCGGAACGCTGAAGAAGTAGAATTATTATTCCGTGCTTTTGCAATTCAAAACTATACCGGTAGAATACATGGACAGGGAGTGGTTAAAAAGTATGACCGGGAAATACGAAGGTTGAGAAAAGTTACTTAACTAGCAATGGTGACTGGCCTCCAAATTATGGCTCTTAGGTCTCTTAAGAGTTAAAACTGTGGTGAATGAAATGCATGAAGTCATTTGCTGTGCTACGAAATAATTAAAAGTAATGATCACAAGAAAATGTATAGTTTCTCGCCTCATGAAAATCCAATTTGAAATTTAGCCATCTTCATTATGAAAGGTAAGCAGCTGCCATTCTTCATGTCTTCCCATCCATCTTTATTTTCCTATTAGATTAAAAACGGGTTAAAAGAAGAGGGTTGACTTCATTGCACAGAGTTTTAACCCATCGGGCTCATTCTCCCGAGGGTGGCACAAATAATGAACTTTGTAGCTCCAGCAACGACCCCCATGTCTCAGACAACTGAACTGCAATTGTGAAACATGGCCCACCCTGAATCAAACAACGTTCGGAGCTTTAGGCTAGCGGTATAACTATAACTAATTCTCCATGGAGACTCTCCTATTAGTATTAGTAAATAAAACCTTTAGTCTTTTGCATGGTTCTAAGCTAGGTATTTATTTGTTCCCAAAAGTATTTATTTTGTCAAGCATTAATCTTGTTTGTGCTTCAAGTATTTTACTGGTCAAGAATTAATCTTGTTTGTGCTTCAAGTATTTTACTGGTCAAGAATTAATCTTGTTTGTGTTTCAAGTATTTTACTGGTCAAGAATTAATCTTGTTTGTGCTTGAAGTATTTTACTGGTCAAGAATTAATCTTGTTTGTGCTTGAAGTATTTTACTGGTCAAGAATTAATCTTGTTTGTGCTTGAATTATTTTACTGGTCAAGAATTAATCTTGTTTGTGCTTCAAGTATTTTACTGGTCAAGAATTAATCTTGTTTGTGCTTCAAGTATTTTACTGGTCAAGCATTAATCTTGTTTGTGTTTCAAGTATTTTACTGGTCAAGCATTAATCTTGTTTGTGTTTCAAGTATTTTACTGGTCAAGCATTGATATTATTATTTGTGCTTCAAGTATTTTACTGGTTAGACATTGTTTGAGCCCCTAGTATTTTACTTGTCACATTTGTGTCCCAAGTGTATTGTGTCCCATGTGTTTTACAGCTCAAACATTATTTGTACTCCAAGTATTTTACTTGTCATGTATTCTTTGTGTCCAAGGTATTTTACTGGTCAAACATTGTTTCTGTCCCAAGTGTTTTGTCAAACGTTGATCTTGTTTCGCTCCAAGTATTTTACTTGTCACACATTGATTTTATTTATCCCCAGTCTCTCTTCTCTCTCTCTTCATCTCTCTCTTTGTTTGAGTGCATGTTCACACATGTGTGTGTCTTTCTCTATCTCTGTCTCTGTATCTCTGTATCTGTCTTTTTCTCTTTCTGTATCCCTTTCTCTTTCTATATCTTTCTCTTTCTGTATCCCTTTCTCTTTATGTATCCCTTTCTCTTTCTATATCTTTCTCTTTCTGTATCTCTTTATCTGTATTTCTTTCTCTGTGTATGTCTCCTAGTCTGTATTTCTTTCTCTGTATGTCTCCTAGTCTGTGTTTTTGACTTTCTTTTCATACACACATACACCATAGCTTTGTCTACTTCAAGCCCATTCCTTTGTAACATGTAAAACAGATTATATATAGCAGTGTTTGAGAAGGGGTGATGCAGTGACAAGCTTGCCTGCCTACCAGTCCTGTGGCCATATGTTCGAATCCACATCGAGACAGATGTTTTAACATTGTCCTGGCTCCCTAGTTGACCCAGCTTAAAATGAGCACAATGAAATATTCTGGGAAGTAAAGACAGTGTAATATCAACCACATCCATTAAGTGCTGTTTGGTCATTACAATGGGGCTTGCACATTAGGGAAAAAGAACAAGGGGAAGGCAGAGAAGTAAATACCTGGATGGCTTGGCCACATGGCATGGTTGAATACAGAGCTGAATCCATGACTCTGGTGATTGTGTGAGGGAAACATGTAAGCCCATGCTTATCAGCATGATGATGATGATGATGAGCACCATATAACTCATGAGACTTGTGTGTTAACTTAAATAAGATTGTTGGTTTGTAGAACATTTCACACGTAGTAAAGCACAAGTTTGGCCATTACACTCCTCCTCTTATCTGCTATTATGTATGTTACTTAAAAAAAGTCACTTAAAAGTCGACAGGGTTGACTTCATTGCACCGGGTTTTATCCCATACGGCTCGGTCTCTTTCTGCAGCGCGGAAAGCGTCACACAAAGCATGAACTCCGTAGCTCTAGCGACGACCCACAGGAGTCTCCGAAAAATTTAACTCGTGAACTGAAGGACACGGCCCGGAATCGACCCCACAACCTTCGGAGCCCGAGTTAAACGGCTTGACCACTTCGCCACGAAGACTCCCACGAAGGCTATGTTACTATGAAAGTAAAGGATCCATCCATCATGTGCCATGCCGATAAGTGTGGGCGGTCATGTTTCGCCATCTCACTCGATCACCAGCCGTGGATCAGATCAGTGTTCATCTCGACCATGGCATGTGGTCAAGCCATCCAGGTATTTATTTCTGTCTTCCCCTTGTTCTCTTCCCCTCGATATTGCCAGGTGTCACCAAGTTCTCCAATTTATTCCTTCTCATAACATGCCCAAAAAATTGTGACTGTCTACATCTAATTTCTCTAATCAGTTTACGATTTTCATTTGTTTCTTGTAGGACTCGGTCATTGGTTTTTCTGTCTGTCCATGGTATTCTTTGCATTCTCTTCAGAAACCACATGTCAACAGCCATCAGATGTTTTAAGTAAAGGATAGCAATGAAAATAAATTGTAACAGTAGTCCATACACACTACTTCTAATAGTGTTCTGAATTTTGCGTGTGGATTAGCTTTCCCTATTGTCCCTCACCATCAGGCGAACCCACTCTTACTTCAGAGGAACTTGTAATTTACATCCCAAAGTCAAGAACGAGAGGTCAACATGTTAGTCCAACTGTCCCTGGCAGGGGTTGAACCCCTTACCTTGGCATCAGCACACCAGATATATAAGAACACACATTCTTATCCTTTCAGCCATGCTGACCTCCGTAAATGAGTTTAATGGATGGTAAGAGCATTGCTCGTTGAGAGAGCAGCACCAAACTATAGAATGCAAAAATTGCCTCGTAAATCACAGGCACAAAAAATTATGGGGTTGATTGTGATGCCCTGTAAATAACAAACTAATTTTACCTAGCAATGGTTCTATCACTAGCTTTATTGTTATTGTTGCATTTTATTTTTGCTTCTTTGTTTGTTTTGGTCATAGTCTGTTTGTGTAATGTTGGTAGAAAGACTGTACAGAAGATCGCTGTTTTTGTCATTTGTGTTTAGTCTGTGTTTCGTCTGCCCAATTTTATTTGCCTTGTTGCATTTTATTTCCAGCTTCAGCTAGCCACGGTTTTGCCACCTAATGATGAAGTTACAATAGGATCAAAGAATTTGGTCCCTGTTATTTTCACTTGGAAGATCAATGCAACTCATGTGTATCTTGCGGGCAGCTTTGATAACTGGAAGCATAAGATTCCCTTATTGGAAAGGTACTTCTGGCAACAGCCATATGTTGCTGCCATTTTTCTTGTCATGTGTGTATCTGGCAGCTGTTTAGTGGCTGCTGTCTGTCTTAGAAGAATGCTGAAAATTAATTGTACAGCCAAAATTAGCAATCTGTATATTTTGAGGGAAGCTAAGTTACAAAGACAACTTATCACAAACATCAGAAAGAAGCAGTCATCAATTTTTGGCACATGAGAAGACAAAAACTGGAACATGTGACAACTGAAACAATTTTTGGAGAGAGAGAGAGAGGATGGCAGCATGAGAAAATTCTTGTCATGGCATGGAATGGAGTCAACACACGAATTGGTCCATGCCATCGGAGATCACAATTTGTGGACAAGCATAATTGCCCACATCAGCCGGCAAGGCACTAGATGATGATGATGTGTAGATAACTGGAGGCTGCCGTTTCTTTTTGTCTGTCTAGTAATCTGGTGGCTGTAATTGTTCTTCTGTGTGTGTCTAGCCGATATCTGGTGGCTGCTAATTTTCTTGTCAAATGTAGATCTAGAGGCTGCCACTGATTCTGACATAAATGGACAGATATTAAGATATCTTTAGGTTATAAACTTGTGAAATGGAATTAATAAACCTTGTCTGCCTGTGTACAAGTCTTGTCTATATGCTTGTGTATCACTTTCGTCTGTCTTTATCTTTCCTCTTTCTGTCTCTTTCTCTTTATCTCCAAATCTCTCTAATTTAGTTGTGTATAACTAGATCTTATACAACTACATAAACACTGTTAGACCTTGAACAAGAATAGAATAAACTTATACAACTACATAAACAGTTAGACCTTGAACAAGAATAGAATAAACTTATCTTATGCAACTACGTAAACACTGTTAGACCTTGAACAAGAATAAAATAAGCGTATACAACTACATAAACAGTTAGACCTTGAACAAGAATAGAATAAACTTATACAACTACATAAACAGTTAGACCTTGAACAATAGAATAAACTTATCTTATGCAACTACATAAACACTGTTAGACCTTGAACAAGAATAGAATATACTTATCTTATGCAACTACATAAACAGTTAGACCTTGAACAAGAATAGAATAAACTTATACAACTACATAAACAGTTAGACCTTGAACAAGAATAGAATAAACTTATACAACTACATAAACCCTTGAACAAAAATAGAATAAACTTATGCAACTACATAAACAGTTAGACCTTGAACAAGAATAGAATAAACTTATCTTATACAACTACATAAACACTGTTAGACCTTGAACAAGAATAGAATAAACTTATACAACTACATAAACACTGTTAGACCTTGAACAAGAATAGAATAAACTTATCTTATACAACTACATAAACCCTTGAACAAGAATAGAATAAACTTATACAACTACATAAACAGTTAGACCTTGAACAAGAATAGAATAAACTTATCTTATACAACTACATAAACCCTTGAACAAGAATAGAATAAACTTATCTTATACAACTACAGAAACACTGTTAGACCTTGAACAAGAATAGAATAAACGTATCTTATACAACTACATAAACCCTTGAACAAGAATAGAATAAACTTATCTTATACAATTACATAAACCCTTGAACAAGAATAGAATAAACTTATCTTATACAACTACATAAACCCTTGAACAAGAATAGAATAACCTTATACAACTACATAAACAGGTAGACCTTGAACAAGAATAGAATAAACTTATCTTATACAACTACATAAACACTGTTAGACCTTGAACAAGAATAGAATAAACTTATCTTATACAACTACATAAACCCTTGAACAAGAATAGAATAAACTTATCTTATACAACTACAGAAACTGTTAGACCTTGAACAAGAATAGAATAAACTTATCTTATACAACTACATAAACCCTTGAACAAGAATAGAATAAACTTATCTTATACAATTACATAAACCCTTGAACAAAAATAGAATAAACTTATCTTATACAACTACATAAACCCTTGAACAAGAATAGATTAAACTTATCTTATACAACTACAGAAACCCTTGAACAAGAATAGAATAAACTTATACAACTACATAAACCCTTGAAGAAGAATAGAATAAACTTATACAACTACATAAACCCTTGAACAAGAATAGAATAAACTTATACAACATAAATCCTTGACGTGAAAGGACGTGAAAATAAAAATCTACAATCTGTATAGCCCAGCAGATAAGGACCTTACACTCTCAAACATGAAAATAACTGACACAAACTGCATTATTGTCGGAAACTTTAATAGCCGTTCAGAAAGATTGGGATACCCAGATACTGACAGAGGAGATGAATTGGAGGACTGGGAAATAGACTCAAATCTCCATCTACTCAACAAAGCGGATGACACACCGAGCTTCTACTCCAGAAGATGGCTTACCACTTCTACTCCAGACTTAGCTTTCTGCACAGGAGACATCCTCCACAAAATCGATCGCCATGTGCTGGACCAATTAGCAGGTAGTGACCACAGACCAATCAAGCTTGTAATGAATATGGAGTAATTTCCACAGGAGCAAAAACCCTTGCCCCGCTGGAATTACAAACGAGCAGATTGGGACAGATTTGCCATACTAACAGACAAATATTGTGAAAACATAAATACACGATATGGCAACATAAAGCAAATGGTGGAAAGTCTAAACAGAGCGATAATACAGGCAGCCACTGAGTCCATTCCTAGAGGAGCGAGGAAAAATTACAAACCATACTGGACTGAAGAACTACAAAGTTTGGAGGACAAAGTTGAAGATGCCAGGAAGACAGCAGAGAGAGAACAAACAATTGAAGCGAATACCTCTCTCAAAGCCATCTCAGCAAAATATAAAAGAACAGTAAATCAAACAACAAGAGATCGTTGGAGGGAAAAAACAGAAAACCTGAATTTTGACATGGATGGAAACAAACTATGGAAACTAGTGAAAGCCATGAACAATGAAGGACCTAGAAACAAACAAACAATTAAACAAGGAAATGCCTTGCTTACAGGAAAAAAGGCTGCAAATGCACTAATGGAACACTATGCAAATGCAAACCACATTGATATTACAACTGAACAGAAGAAAGCAATCAAAGACAGATACATCATAGAAATACAGAGACAGCAGCAGAATATATGATGGCAAATCTAACAATGGAAGAAATGGAACAGGCAATGAATACCCTAAAAAAGAAGAAATCACCAGGAAAGGGTGGAATCACAAATGAAATGCTAATAGGACTAGGCACCAAGGCAAAGAAGAAACTACTAGCAGTCCTAAATAACAGCTGGAAGAGAGGAATAGTCCCACAGGCATGGAAGGAAGCTATACTAATACCAGTCCCAAAGAAAGGAAAAGACCTGGAAGAACCAAATGGCTATCGACCTATCAGTCTACTTAGCTGTGAAGGAAAATTAATGGAACGCATTATCAATGGCAGGCTAACGTGGCATCTGGAAGAAAACAAACTCTTAACACCACACCAAGCAGGATTCAGAAAGTACAGATCCACTGAAGATCAAATAACCTATATAGCTCAGGAAATAGAGGATGCCTTCCAAGAGAAAAAGCACACACTAGCAGTCTGGATAGACTTAGAAAAAGCATTTGATAAAGTATGGCAGGAAGGACTGAAAGTAAAACTGCAAAACATGCATGTTTGTGGAAAAATGTATAAATGGATCAGCCACTACCTTGAGAACAGAACTGCTAGGACAAAAGTACAAGGACAAACAAGCAAAATGATGCTGCTGGAGAAAGGTGTCCCCCAAGGAGGAGTTCTTTCACCAACATTATTCCTAGCATATATAAATGACATCACAGAAAATTTTCCAGCCAGAGTACACACATCCTCCTTTGCAGATGACCTAGCCATATGGACATCTGAAGAATATATTAGTACAGCTAACAGCAGAATACAGCAAGCCTTATTAGCGCTAGAGGACTGATCAAAATCATGGCTAGTGAAGATAAGTGAGGAGAAAACAACATGCACAGTGTTCTCCCTCTCAAATAAACCTCAGCAACCTAAGCTGGTATTGAATGGAAAAATATTGCGCCATGAAGAAAATCCAAACTATCTAGGAGTCACCTTTGATCGTCGCCTGACATGGAAGACACAGGTTGAGAAAAATCGAACAAGAGCAAGGCAGAGAATGGCAATCATGAAAAAGTTTGCTGGTACAACGTGGGGAGCAGATGAGAAAGTTCTCAAGAAGTTATATACTGGACGGGTGAGGCCAGTACTGGAATATGGCATTGCAGCTTGGGCAACAGCAGCTAAGTCAAACTTTAACAAAATAAGTAGAGTCCAAAACCAAGGAATGCGAATCATAACTGGAAGCCTGAAGACAACGCCTATTAATGAACTAGAAAAGATCACTTGTTTACAACCAATGGAGGATAGAAGAGATAGCAGAGCCCAGCAACAAGCAGAAAAATTTAGAAGATTGACAGACCACCCTATGTACAACAGATTTAATGGTTTTGGAAAGGGAAGACTGAAGCGTAGCAACTTTGTAGAAACTGCAAAACGAAGGAATAGGGCAGATCCTATTCTTAACATATCAAGCCCATACACAATGCACACAAGTTCCCAGCTTGGAGACAGCAGCAACTGCCTGAGATGATAGAAAACATTCCTGGTATTGAGAAAAAGAACACTCAGCATGAAACCGAAAGAAGAGAAATAACCCTAAACTACATAAAAGAACATTACCCAAGCAGGAATTGGACCCATGCATATACAGATGGATCAGCCAAAAATTCAATAGAGAATGGAGGAGGAGGAATTCTCCTAAATTTAAAAAATGGAGTGAACAAAACACATTCAATGGCAACTGGAAAATTTTGCGGAGGTAGAGGCTCTGAAAACTGCAGCAGAAATGCTCCTGATGGAGGAAAATAAAGAGAAGCAAATAGCTATCTTCACAGATGCAAAGTCAGCTGTCTCAATACTGAAGAGCAATAACAGCACAGAACTAACTGACCTAAGAGCAGCACTCCATGGTATATGCCAGAAATCCAAAAAAGTTGTAATACAGTGGATCCCATCACATTGCAGTATACCTGGAAACGAATAGGCTGACAGACTGGCAAAAGAGGGCGGACGACTACCACAGCCTGACATAGACATAACCTATAATGAGGCAAAGAGGTTGATAAAAAGCACTTATAGAACCAAATGGGAATCAGAGCATCCAGGCCATCAGAAGGATGATGCATATTACAAACTCGACCGAAGAGAACAAGTAGCAATCTTCAGACTCCGCACAGGACATAACAGGCTGAAATACCACTTGTTCAATAAACTAAAGATAGGAGATACCGATGAATGTAATTGTAGAACTGGAAAAATGACAGCAAAACATTTGCTGCAGGATTGCCCAATATATGCAGAACAGAGAAAGATATTTTGGCCCACACCTGCTTCATTTGAGGACAAGCTCTATGGAGATATCAAGCTAAAGTTGACCGCAGATTACTTTAACTATATACAGGTTGACATTTAAAGGTGCATGAAGACCCAGAGGCATGAAATGGAATATTGCTTGGATATCAAATCCATTATGTGGAAAGTCCAAATCGAAAGCTCGCTGTGTGGGCTTCATAAAAGGTGGAAAAGTGTCCTAGTGGCACGAAATGGAATATTGCTTGGATAGCAAATCCATTACGTGGAATGTCCGAATCAAAAGCCCATTGTGTGGGCTTCATAAAAGGTGGAAAAGTGTCCTAGTGGCACGAAATGGAATATTGCTTGGCTAGCAAATCCATTACGTGGAAAGTCCGAATCGAAAGCTCACTGTGTGGATGTCATCTGCAGACTGCATACTTCTGGTTTCCGGAAGAACAGCCTATGGTGAACGGAAGGCCCAATATACGGAAGTGAGGCTAAGCAGCCATGTGCAGGACGTGACGATTCCTTGGGTGAGCCCAGTACCAGAGCGCTATGCATCGGCTCTGCAAGTATGGAAGCCTCCTAGGATGGCGGGGAATGCCCATGGTTTGCCCCTGCCTTCCCTTGGCTGACCAGGATCTTTGGCTGTTCTATATGGACCAGCTGGGATGGGGGATAACACCACAACAGTGAGAGTCAAATGTCCTAAGAAACCCCCGGGAAGGTTAACCCGGTCAATAAATGCCCGCAGAAGTCAGATGTGTCGGCCTAACGGCGCAAGAACGCAGCTCTGCTGTAAACAGGCACAACGCAGTCACATCCGGAAAAAAAAAACTCCGGATGAACGAAGAAGAATAAACTTATCTTATACAACTACATAAACCCTTGAATAAGAATAGATTAAACTTATCTTATACAACTACAGAAACCCTTGAACAAGAATAGAATAAACTTATACAACTACATAAACCCTTGAAGAAGAATAGAATAAACTTATACAACTACATAAACCCTTGAACAAGAATAGAATAAACTTATACAACAACATAAATCCTTGAACAAGAATAGAATAAACTTATCTTATACAACTACATAAACAGTTAGACCTTGAACAAGAATAGAATAAACTTATACAACTACATAAACCCTTGAACAAGAATAGAATAAACTTATACAACAACATAAATCCTTGAACAAGAATAGAATAAACTTATCTTATACAACTATATAAACAGTTAGACCTTGAACAAGAATAGAATAAACTTATCTTATACAATTACATAAACCCTTGAACAAGAATAGGATAAACTTATCTTATACAATTACATAAACCCTTGAACAAGAATAGAATAAACTTATACAACTACATAAACCCTTGAACAAGAATAGAATAAACTTATACAACTACATAAACCCTTGATCAAGAATAGAATAAACTTATCTTATACAACTACATAAACCCTTGAACAAGAATAGAATAAACTTATCTTATACAACTACATAAACCCTTGAACAAGAATAGATTAAACTTATCTTATACAACTACATAAACCCTTGAACAAGAATAGAATAAACTTATCTTATACAACTACAGAAACCCTTGAACAAGAATAGAATAAACTTATTTTATACAACTACAGAAACTCTGTTAGACTTTGAAAGAATAGAATATTTTTTTTTAATGCTTTATTTGATTCAACAACATAAGCACACTTAAGATCATAAAAGAGAATAGAATCATAAATTTTTCTTATGTTTGTCCATCAAGAATGATGATGACCATTCATTTAATCCAATTATGTTGAAAATATGGAGCCGTGAGTTCTAAGATGGCTGATAAGGCCTATTTTGGCTCAAAATGTTCTTTGACAATGTGGCCAAAGAATGCTTGACGTTCCAGGAGAAGGATCTCCTGCAATGGTTTTTCTGTCCAGCCTTTTCTTCACAGCTCTTGCAGACCTGGTTGCTTCACAAGTGAAAGCACCCTTATGTAATGATGTACGCCATGAATTACGGTCTTTAGCAGCAGTCTCCCAGGTGTCAGGATGAATTCCAAAAGCTTTCAGTGAGATTTTCAGTGTCTTTAGTGTTTCCTCTGGCCGCCTTGTGTGTGTTCATCACAACGCAGCTCGCAGTAAAAAATTTGTTTAGGGAGCCTGTGATTGGCATACGAGTTGAGACCAGCCCAGCAAATCTGATTTTTCATTATTAATCTCGTATACTCTTGTAAGTAACATGGCGAAGTGCGAGAATCGGTAGCGGTTCTCTACGTGTCGGTAACTTTCGGGGTATGTGAGCCAGACGCACAGAAAGCAGTGGCAAACTACTGAGCGTAATCTTGCCAAGAAGTCAACAATCTGCTGAAAGATGCTGATGTTCACAGCGATGTTCTGTAGAATGCTCTTTCTAGAACTTCAGTGTCTGGAGAACTGTCAGTGTCTTTGTTGTCTTGCCATTTAATCTTCAATAGCTTCGTAAGGCAGACTGTGTTGAAGTGGTTTAATTTCCTAGCGTGTCGCTGATAAACAGTCCAGGTTTCACAAGCATATAGCAGCGTGGATAATACAACTGCTTTGTAGACTTTTAGCTTTGTTTGCAGGCTTATTCCAGTTCTGTCCCATACATTCTTGTACAGTCTTCCAAAGGCCGCGCTGGCCTTGGAGATTCTTGCATTCACTTCGTCATCAATTGTGGCAGTTTGTGACACGGTGCTGCCAAGATAGATGAATTTATCCACAACACTTAGTCTATGACCGTTCACCTTGACATTCGGCACGGTGTGATTATTCCCTGGAGCTGGCTGGTACATAACTACAGTCTTCTCCAAGTTATTAAGACCAAAATTGGCACAGGCATACACGAAAGCTGAAACATTGTGTTGCATGTCTCCCTCTGAGTTGGCATATAGAGTGCAATCATAAGCAAACAGCAGTTCTCTGACGGTGTCGCTGTTAGTCTTTGGCTTTCAGCCTTCTGAGATTGAACAACTTTCTATCCATGCGGTAGTTGGCTATTAAATTTTTCTTATACAACAACATAAGCATTATTAAATTATGACAGAAGACTGTATTTATCTTATATAACTACATAAACACAAGACCTTGAAAGAGAATAGAATAAACATAGCTTATACAATTACATAACGATTAAGCTTTGACAGAAGAATAAACTTATCTTATACAATTACATAACGATTAAACTTGTTACAGAAGAATAAACTTATCTTATACTACATAAACATCACACTTGAAAGAGAATATAATAATAAAGTTATCCTATAAAACTACCTAAACACTGTCAGAGCTTGAAAGAGAATATAATAATAAATACATTGGCACCTTGCCGTCTTGACAGACGATAGTTTGTGCTTTAAAAAGGCATAACTTCTTTTACCTGTGGTGGTAGCGAGTGTGACTGATAAGGCCAATTTGCGCTGTAAATGTCCGTTCAGTGGATGCATGTGAACACGTGGTCATTTCCACCATCATGCACCATCTTACGTCTCAAACGCTCGGTGTGTGACTTATCTGCAATAATTTTCTCCTTTGTCTTTATTCCATTTCTGATGTTTGCCCTCCATGCAACACGTTCAGCGGCGACTTGCTCCCAATGTGCATTATCAATGCCTGTATCAATCATGTCCCGCTTACGATACACTGTTCCTTTATTTCTCAACATAATTTCCACCAACATTGATGCACTTATCCCATCGTTTTATCAGTTCTCCAAAACCGGCTGCATAGAACTGCGTGCTCTATTTTCTAAACCACGTTTTCACTTCTCATTCAACTTCGGTGTCATTCGCGAAATGTCTCCCATCATGGTCGGTTTCCTGTTTATGCTGACAGTTTTGTTCCGTAAAGCGGTGCATAGCTGGGTAGAAAACATTACGAGGGTGAGTCAATAAGTCACACAAGTCTGTGGGATGGTAGATCAATGAAAACAAAGCATGCAGTTTATGCAGCCGGTTTGGGAAGATTGATAAAACAATGGGATAAGTGCATCAATGTTGGTGGAAATTATGTTGAGAAATAAAGGGACAATGTATGTATTAAAAATAAACTGGTTTCAAGTTATCATAGTTAATTTTTCTACGCCCTTTGTGACTTACTTATTAACTTACCCTCGTATATAACTCTGCAGTATGCACCCCGTGAGATCAGTGAAATATGCCAGCCCATAAATCATATACCATGTTTGTGGTTTCTGTTTAAAACCATAATTTGCATTGAAGCTCACTCATTATTTGCATTGTCAACTTTGTTGACTTAGTTACTCTGTAAAGTGCCCTAAATGTCTGTAAGTAAATGTTGCTTTGTCAATTATTTTCAGTAAAGGGCGATTCACTGTCATGTTACATGTGCCAGTAGGAACATACTATTACTTGTACTGTGTTAACAATGCGTGGATGATTGACAATTCAAAAGTAAGTTCTGAATGTCATAGGTAAGAGTACTTTTAATGTCCTTATTAGCGACAGATCAGCTGTTTTCATAGTCCATTACTTGGTGAATATTTAGTTTCATGATCGGCATTGTTGTCTAAGGACATTCCCAAACATGTTGTTTTCCTCCCAGAAAGCCAGCGAGTTCCCACGATGACTGCTCCAGCAAAGAGTTCCCACGATGACTGCTCCAGCAAAGAGTTCCCACAATGACTGCTCCAGCAAAGAGTTCCCACGATGACTGCTCCAGAAAATAGTTCCCACGATGACTGCTCCAGCAAATAGTTCCCACGATGACTGCTCCAGCAAAGAGTTCCCACGATGACTGCTCCAGCAAAGAGTTCCCACGATGACTGCTCCAGCAAAGAGTTCCCACGATGACTGCTCCAGCAAATAGTTCCCACGATGACTGCTCCAGCAAAGAGTTCCCACGCTGACCGCTCCAGCAAAAGTATGATTTAAAAAAAAAAAAAAATCGGTGGCCCATGAGTGCTGGCCAGATCTCCCATCCCTTCACTCAAACCCAGCCCTTCCAGACATGGACACCCGTCTCATTTCCACACTCCCACATGAACTTACATGGAGGCGTAACTGTACTTACATAGAGGTGTAAGTGTACTTACATAGAGGTGTAAGTGTACTTACATAGAGGTGTGTGTACTTACATAGAGGTGTAACTACTTAATAGAGGCATAACTGTACTTACATAGAGGTGTAAGTGTACTTAGAGGTTTAAGTGTACTTAATAGAGGTGTAAGTGTACTTACATAGAGGCGTAACTGTACATAGTGGCATAACTACATAGTGGCATAACTACTTACATAGAGGTGTAAGTGTACTTATAGAGGCGTAACTACTTATAGAGGGGTCACTGTACTTATAGATGGGTCACTGTACTTACATGGAGGGGTAAGTGTACTTGCATGGAGGGGCCGGTGTACCGGCACGGAGGGGTTGGTGCGCCTGCGTACCCCCGGGAAGATTAACCCGGTCAACAAATGCCCGCAGAAGTCGGATGTCGGCCTAACGGCACAAGAACGCAGCTTTGCTGTAAACAGGCACAACGCAATCACATCCGAATTAGATCTCCGGATGAACGCAAAAGTACCTTCATAGGGGGTCAGTGTGCCTGCATGGAGGGGGGTCAGTGTGCCTGCATGGAGGGGGGTCAGTGTGCCTGCATGGAGGGGGGTCAGTGTGCCTGCATGGAGGGGGGGGGTCAGTGTGCCTGCATGGAGGGGGGGTCAGTGTGCCTGCTTGGAAGGGGTCAGTGTGCCTGCTTGGAGGGGGTCAGTGTGCCTGCTTGGAGGGGGTCAGTGTGCTTGCATGGAGGGGGTCAGTGTGCTTGCATGGGGTCAGTGTGCTTGCATGGAGAGGGTCAGTGTGCGGTAACTGTTCTTACATAAGAGGCCTAACGGTCAGTGAGTGGTAACTGTACTTACGTAAGAGGCCTAACGGTCAGTGTGCGGTAACTGTACTTACATAGAGGCCTAACGGTCAGTGAGTGGTAACTGTACTTACATAGAGGCCTAACGGTCAGTGAGTGGTAACTGTACTTACATAGAGGCCTAATGGTCAGTGTGCGGTAACTGTACTTACATAGAGGCCTAACGGTCAGTGAGTGGTAACTACTTACATTGAGGCCTAATGGTCAGTGAGTGGTAACTGTACTTACATAGAGGCCTAACGGTCAGTGAGTGGAAACTGTACTTACATAGAGGCCTAACGGTCAGTGAGTGGTAACTGTACTTACATAGAGGCCTAACGGTCAGTGAGTGGTAACTGTACTTACATAGAGGCCTAACGGTCAGTGAGTGGTAACTACTTACATAGAGGCCTAACAGTCAGTGAGTGGTAACTGTACTTACATAGAGGCCTAACAGTCAGTGAGTGGTAACTGTACTTACATAGAGGCCTAACGGTCAGTGAGTGGTAACTGTACTTGCATAGAGGCCTAACGGTCAGTGAGTGGTAACTGTACTTACATAGAGGCCTAACGGTCAGTGAGTGGTAACTGTACTTACATAGAGGCCTAACGGTCAGTGAGTGGTAACTGTACTTACATAGAGGCCTAACGGTCAGTGAGTGGTAACTGTACTTACATAGAGGCCTAACGGTCAGTGAGTGGTAACTGTACTTACATAGAGACCTAACGGTCAGTGAGTGGTAACTACTTACATAGAGGCCTAACGGTCAGTGAGTGGTAACTGTACTTAATAGAGGCCTAACGGTCAGTGAGTGGTAACTACTTACATAGAGGCCTAACGGTCAGTGAGTGGTAACTGTACTTACATAGAGGCCTAACGGTCAGTGAGTGGTAACTGTACTTACATAGAGGCCTAACTGTACTTACATAGAGGTGCAACTGTACTTACATAGAGGCATAACTGTACTTACATAGAGGCATAACTGTACTTACATAGAGGCATAACTGTACTTACATAGAGGAATAACTGTACTTACATAGAGGCATAACTGTACTTACATAGAGGCATAACTGTACTTACATAGAGGCATAACTGTACTTACATGGAGATAATGAAAGAATCGCCAAAAAACAAGTAGATTGTGAGCTTACTAAAACACGATTACAAGAAACAAATTGGACGTTGCGGCCCCAGCCTTCGTCAGCACAGAAAAAACACAAACCAACACAAAACTACATGAAACACACTACATGACAATAATATTAAGGGTACTTAATCTGCACGAGTTTGACGGCAATCAGTGGATTGAATAGGCCGGATGTATGGTCAAAGGTCAAAATGTCAGAAGCTCAGCTATTGGCTAAAAAACTCGGCGGGAAGGGGGTGCGGTGGACAGGTGCCCATGTGGGTAAAAGTTAAAAATAGGATAGGCGAAGATGTCACGGCCGCACTTCACAATTGGCAATTTCTTTGTGCGCTCTTGAATAGATAATCTGTACTTGCATAGAGGTTTAACTGTACTTTCATAGCAGCATGTCACCCAGTGTTTAGGTTTCTGAGCATGCATGCAGTTGTTTCCATTGTCTTGTTGCATCAATATTTTGATGTTCTTGCAGGAAGTGATAGAAGAAGATGGTTATCTCAGGAATGTTATTACAGTGAAATCCGACTCTATAATCTGTAAGGATTTGGCAATACATGGGAAAAAAGTGGATGGTAAGAATGTTGTACCTTACATTATCATTGTTGTACACTTTGAATGTTCTCTTATTGTTGTACATCCTCTTGTTGTGAATTCTGTTGTACATTCTCTTGTGTTGCATTCTCTTTTGTTGCATTCTCTTGTTCTGTTGCATTCTCTTGTTGTTGCATTCTCAATTCCTGTTGTTGTGCATTCTATTGTTGTGCACTATCTTGTTGGTGTGCTGCATTGTCTTGTTGTAGATTCTCTTGTTGTGTTGCATTCTTATTGTTTTTGTGCATTCTCTTGTTGTACATTCTCCTGTTGTTGTATTCTCCTGTTGTTGTGCATTCTCTTGTGTTGCATTCTCTTGTGTTGCATTCTCTTGTTGTTGTGCATTCTCATTGTTGTGCATTCTCTTGTGTTGCATTCTCTTGTTGTTGTGCATTCTCTTGTTGTGTTGCATTCTCTTGTTGTGTTGCATTCTCTTGTGTTGCATTCTCTTGAGTTGCATTCTTGTAGTGTTGCATTCTCTTGTTGTGTTGCATTCTCTTGTTGTGTTGCATTCTCTTGTTGTGTTGCATTCTCTTGTTGTGTTGCATTCTCTTGTTGTGTTGCATTCTCTTGTTTTTGTGCATTCTCATTGTTGTGCATTCTCTTGTTGTTGTGCATTCTCTTGTTGTGTTGCATTCTCTTGTGTTGCATTCTCTTGTTGAGTTGCATTCTTGTTGTGTTGCATTCTCTTGTTGTGTTGCATTCTCTTGTTGTGTTGCATTCTCTTGTTGTGTTGCATTCTCTTGTTGTTGCATTCTCTTGTTGTGTTGCATTCTCTTGTTGTGTTGCATTCTCTTGTTGTGTTGCATTCTCTTGTTGTGTTGCATTTTCTTATTGTTTTTGTGCATTCTCTTGTTGTGTTGCATTCTCTTGTGTTGCATTCTCTTGTTGTGTTGCATTCTCTTGTTGTTTCATTCTCTTGTTGTGTTGCATTCTCTTGTGTTGCATTCTCTTGTTGTTGTGCATTCTCATTGTTGTGCATTCTCTTGTGTTGCATTCTCTTGTTGTTGTGCATTCTCTTGTTGTTGTGCATTCTCTTGTGTTGCATTCTCTTGTTGTGTTGCATTCTCTTGTTGTGTTGCATTCTCTTGTTGTGTTGCATTCTCTTGTTGTGTTGCATTCTCTTGTGTTGCATTCTCTTGTTGTGTTGCATTCTCTTGTTGTGTTGCATTCTCTTGTTGTGTTGCATTCTCTTGTTGTTGCATTCTCTTGTGTTGCATTCTCTTGTTGTGTTGCATTCTCTTGTTGTGTTGCATTCTCTTGTTGTGTTGCATTCTCTTGTTGTGTTGCATTCTCTTGTTGTGTTGCATTCTCTTGTTGTTGCATTCTCTTGTTGTGTTGCATTCTCTTGTTGTGTTGCATTCTCTTGTTGTTGCATTCTCTTGTTGTTGCATTCTCTTGTTGTGCATTCTCTTGTTGTGGTGCATTCTCTTGTGTTGCATTCTCTTGTTGTGTTGCATTCTCTTGTGTTGCATTCTCTTGTTGTGCATTCTCTTGTTGTGTTGCATTCTTGTTGTTGTGCATTCTCTTGTTGTGCGTTCTCTTGTGTTGCCTTCTCTTGTTGTGTTGCATTATCTGTTGTTGCATTCTCTTGTTGTGTTGCATTCTCTTGTGTTGCATTCTCTTGTTGTGTTGCATTATCTTGTTGTTGCATTATCTTGTTGTGTTGCATTCTCTTGTTGTTGCATTCTCTTGTTGTTGTATTCTCTTGTTGTTGCATTCTCTTGTTGTGTTGCATTCTCTTGTGTTGCATTCTCTTGTTGTTGTGCATTCTCTTGTTATTGTGCATTCTTGTACTGAAGGTGCCATAATGCTGGAAGCTTGCCTTCAATCAAGTAGTAGATTCTATGGCAGTAAATGCCGGTTTGCGAAGCAGATTGATTAGGACAGAATAGGCCCAGCCTATTCCCACAAACACAATCTAAACTGTGTGGGTTGAGCATGTGGGGAGAGAATACACTTGTTTTGTATTTGAATGACCATGTGTAGAGAGAAAATCTCTGTTTTGTAGAGAGAACATCCCTAACATCCATGCTCTGTAGAGAACGTCCATGCTCTGTAGAGAGAACGCATGTTCTGTAGAGAATGTTCTGTAGAATGACACATGTTCTGTAGAGAGAACCCATTTTCTGTAGAGAGAACACATGTTCTATAGAATGACACATGTTCTGTAGAGAATGTTCTGTAGAATGACATGTTCTGTAGAATGACATGTTCTGAAGAGACATGTTCTGTAGAATGACACATGTTCTGTAGAATGACACATGTTCTGTAGAGATCATGTTCTGTAGGAAGGACATCCATGTTTTGTATTTAATCAACCATCTGTGGTAACGCCCATGCTCCTTACAGAGAACCCTTGTATTGTATTTGAATGACCATCTATAGAGAGAACACACATGTTATGTAGAGAGAACACCCATGTCCTGCAGAGAGAACACCCGTGTCCTGCAGAGAGAACACTCGTGTCCTGCAGAGAGAACACCTGTGTCCTGCAGAGAGAACACCCGTATTTTGTATTTGAATGACCATTTTTAGAGAGAACACCCGTGCCCTGTAGAGAGAACACTCGTGTCCTGTAGAGAACACCCGTGTCCTGTAGAGCAGTGCTTCCTAAAGTGGTGGTCTGCGGACTGGTGCCGGTCTGCAAGCCCTTCCTTATCGGTCCGCAACGTGAGTTGAAGAAAGTAAGAAAAAAGTTTTCCTTTCAGGATTGTTTAGAACTTTTAAAAATCAAGATTATCCTTTTCTCAAAACATATCCGCACCATTTTTATGGTGATTTAATTTTAAAATAAATTGAGCCTGCAGCCGTCTAGCTCAAAGAGTATTTATTTTTAAGAAGCGTATCATTGGTTCAATGGGAAAGTTAAAAATAGTAACCAGCTGAGCCCGATCGATGACATTTGTTTGTTGACTACATGCGTTTCTTTTGTTTCCTATGTGACGAAAAGTAAGAAAGATACACATTATAATTTTCTGATTGTCATAAGATGCAGAACATATGTGATTTTCGTTGTACGATTATAATGCGTTTTTCCATTGTCTGAGAAGGTGTTACTGCAAAGTATTTTTCATTACAGCTGGACGAAAGCATGGACTTTGCCAACTTAGTTTAGCGATTCTAATGTAATGGTGTATGTGATATATCAATACAAAGACAACTTGAAAGAAGAGTATTTCTTTTTCGTCAAGGAGCATTATTAAGACAAAATACAGAAACAGTATGGAAATTTGTTCTTCTTTGCGGGTAGCGCTGTCTACAATCGAGGCACGATTTGATAAGCTTGTAAATAATAAACAGGCCCACCCCTCGCATTAAATAGCTACTGTTAGCAGCTGATCATTAAATCATTTTTATTACAACATAATGTAATGTAGTCAGCTTGTTTAAAATATGATTTTGTATCGTTTTCCAAGATATATTTTATTTTATATTAGTGTTCATTACTGTCGGTGTATACGAATATTTACATCTTTACAAGGATCTAAATGTAGTTTTGACATTTCAGTTTTGATTTGTAAATCTCTACAATATTTACTCATGAAAATGGAACCACCATTAAATAAATCACCGTCATCCAATAATATTATGGAGCAGTATTTAGCGCACTGGGACAACACTCACAATTATGTTAAATCTTATATTTACATTAAAATGTATATTGAAGTCGTATAAAATTCCAGATTACAAGGAGAAAAAATTGTAACGGTACCGGTCCCTGGTGCAAAAGAAAAATTGTCAGTCCGCGAAAGTGAAAAGTTTGGGGAGCACTGCTGTAGAGAGCACACTCATGTTCTGTAGAGAGAACATCCATGTTCTGTAGATAGAACATCCATTTTTTTTTTTACAAATTTCAATGACCATCTGTATAGATCATCTATTTCTGTAGAGAGAACACTCATGTTCTGTAGAGGGAACATCCAGGTTCTGTAGAGGGAATTTGCATGTTCTGTAGAGGGAACATCCATGTTCTGTAAAGAATATCCATGTTTTGTAAAGAGAACACCCATTTTCTCTAGAGGGGAATATCTCTGAACTGTAGAGAGATCCATTATGGTCTGAGAGAATATCCATGTTCTGTAGAGAGAAAACCCATGTACTGTAGAGAGAACATCCATGTTTATTTGAATGACCATGTCTATAGATCACCCATGTTCTGTGGAGGGGAATATCCATGATCTGTAGAGAGATCCATTATGTTCTTTACAGAGTTACATAATGTTCTTTAAAGAGAACACCCATGTTTTGTAATGGGAACACCTGTGCTCTGTAAAAGGGGCACCCGTGCTCCAGTGAGAGGTCATTTGATTTTATCATTTGTATCATCAGAGTATAAGAACTTAAAATATGGTCAAGAAATGCCACCAAATTCATCGCAGCATACCCCACCTTTTGTGCCAGTTCACATGTTGCAGATTATCTTGGATAAAGCTACACCCCCTAATGTGAGTATCTTGTTCTTGTAACATTCCTTTTGTATATCATAAGTATCGGGTCTTAGTCAGACATGATTGAGCTATCGTAGAACAGTAGATGGTACTCTGCTTTCTGTTAGCACATGTTTGGTGGCGCTCACCACACCCAACACCTCACATTGTGCTAACGGCTCCGGGTGGAGTTACGCAATTTGTGAGGGTACAAGTCCTTATCCTAGAGCTAAGAAGTGCAATGCTACCGATTAAATGCGACAGCAGAGCAGACCAGGCCCTAAGCCTTGGTTGGCAACTGACCTAGGATGGAAGTTCCGATAGGTGGACAGCTAGAGCATTGCTTTGCTGATCCAGTAGCTTCTGCAGCTTGTCTTGTTCCAGATGTATTGGTGTTACCTTTCCTCTGGAGTGAACTAGGCAGGCTGAGAGAGGGATCATGTTGCATGGGCTACACGTGATCTCTTCAATTCAGCCCAGGTTTTGTGCTATGGAGAGGTATAACATTTGCTACTCCCTTAGGTTGTAGGTGTTGTGCCTTGTTAACAGCACAATGTAACAATCATCTGTCGAGACAGTAAGGTGCCAGTGATGTGTTTCAGTGACTATTAACTTGTTATATCATTTTGTTTTAATGTCTCCTTTGCATGTCTAATTGCAAGCCCTTCCTCTTTATTTCTCTTCCACTGTATCTTTCTTTCCTCCATATCTCTCTCCATGGCTCTGCCTTTCTATCACCATCTCTCCATCTGTCTCCACAGCTGTCTTTCTGTCATCTCTCCATGGCTCTGCCTATCTATCATCTCTCCATGGCTCTGCCTTTCTATCACCATCTCTCCATGGCTCTTTCTATCATCTCTCCATATCTCTCTCCATGGCTCTGCCTTTCTATCACCATCTCTCCATGGCTCTGCCTATCTATCACCATCTCTCCATGTCTCTGCCTTTCTATCACCATCTCTCTATGGCTCTGCCTTTCTATCATCTCTCCATGTCTCTGCCTTTCTATCATCTCTCCATATCTCTCTCCATGGCTCTGCCTTTCTATCACCATCTCTCCATGGCTCTGCCTTTCTATCATCTCTCCATATCTCTCTCCATGGCTCTGCCTTTCTATCACCATCTCTTCATGGCTCTGCCTTTCTATCACCATCTCTCCATGTCTCTGCCTTTCTATCATCTCTCCATGTCTCTGCCTTTCTGTCATCTCTCCATGTCTCTGCCTTTCTATCATCTCTCCATGGCTCTGCCTTTCTATCACCATCTCTCCATGGCTCTGCCTTTCTATCACCATCTCTCCATGGCTCTGCCTTTCTATCACCATCTCTCCATGGCTCTGCCTTTCTATCACCATCTCTCCATGGCTCTGCCTTTCTATCATCTCTCCATGGCTCTGCCTTTCTATCACCATCTCTCCATGGCTCTGGCTTTCTATCATCTCTCCATGTCTCTGCCTTTCTATCACAATCTCTCCATGGCTCTGTCTATCACCATCTCTCCATGGCTCTGCCTTTCTATCACCATCTCTCCATGGCTCTGCCTTTCTATCATCTCTCCATGGCTCTGCCTTTCTATCACCATCTCTCCATGGCTCTGCCTTTCTATCATCTCTCCATGGCTCTGCCTATCATCTCTCCATGGCTCTGTCTTTCTATCACCATCTCTCCATGGCTCTGTCTTTCTATCACCATCTCTCCATGGCTCTGCCTTTCTATCACCATCTCTCCATGGCTCTGTCTATCACCATCTCTCCATGGCTCTATCACCATCTCTCCATGGCTGTCTATCACCATCTCTCCATGGCTCTATCACCATCTCTCCATGGCTCTATCACCATCTCTCCATGGCTCTGTCTATCACCATCTCTCCATGGCTGTCTTTCTATCATTATCTCTCCATATCTCTCTCCATGGCTCTGTCTTTCTATCACCATCTCTCCATGGCTCTGTCTTTCTATCACCATCTCTCCATATCTCTCTCCATGGCTCTGCTTTTCTATCACCATCTCTCCATATCTCTCTCTCTCCACCGCTCAGCCTTTCTATCACCATCTCTCCATATCCTAACCACTGCATTCCCCCTGAGTCCTTGCAGCAAATGTAGCAATAAGTGGCACATGTAGCAATAAGGATCAGCGGCACATAAAGAGGTGAGGGTAGGCGGCACATGAAGAGGTGAGGGTAGGCGGCACATGAAGAGGTGAGGGTAGGCGGCACATGAGGTGAGGGTAGGCGGCACATGAAGCGGTGAGGGTAGGCGGCACATGAAGAGGTGAGGGTAGGCGGCACATGATGCGGTGAGGATAGGCGCACATGATGCGGTGAGGGTAGGCGGCACATGATGCGGTGAGGGTAGGCGGCACATGATGCGGTGAGGGTAGGCGGCACATGATGCGGTGAGGGTAGGCGGCACATGATGCGGTGAGGGTAGGCGGCACATGATGCGGTGAGGGTAGGCGGCACATGAAGCGGTGAGGGTAGGCGGCACATGAAGCGGTGAGGGTAGGCGGCACATGAGGCGGTGTGGATCAGCGGCACATGAGGCGGTGTGGATCAGCGGCACATGAGGCGGTGTGGATCAGCGGCACATGAGGCGGTGTGGATCAGCGGCACATGAGGCGGTGTGGATCAGCGGCACATGAGGCGGTGTGGATCAGCGGCACATGAGGCGGTGTGGATCAGCGGCACATGAGGCGGTGAGGGTAATTAAATATAGAAACAATAGTACAAATAGAAACCAAGGTAAGCGGCACACACATGTAGTGTTAGTGAACCTGAGGCAGAACATGTAATCTTAGACACAGGCCATGCTGTCATGACATCAGGGCAGCACTTGAGTGTTGGCATTGTCATGACATCAGGGCAACACTTGAGTGTTGGCATCAGAGTGTCGGAATTCTAAGGGGCCGTTTCTATCAGTTAAAATGTTAGTGTTTTTTCATGTCACTGGCAATTATTTGATCTGTTTTTACTTGTCTTAATATCAATTGCCCACGCTGTGGCGGAATTAGTTTGTAATCCCACATACCGCTTTCAAAACACGACTGCGGGCAATTTGGAAGCCAACCTTGCGCTGATTTTTATACAATTGTATAAGTTCTGGTCATTCAGAAAGAAATAACAAACTACTGAAAGTAAACTTGCCAAGAAATCACAAAAATAATGCTGGCGTTGACTGCAACATCATGTAAAGGATATGCAACTAACTTTTTATGTCATTTGCAGGCTGACCCAGTCTTACTGCCCAAGCCAGAGCATGTATTGGTCAATCACCTGTTTGTACTGAGGGTAAGCTTCTGAAGCTATGTGAACGTCAAACATTTAACTTTCATGTCGAATATATCATCCTGCAATGTCAATCCATCCATTTCCTCATGCATCTGTACCAGAATGAAACATGCTATATTATCTTTGTCAGACTTAAACTGTCTGATTTTAAGCAGTCAATGATCATGATTCTCCAAATTTTTTCTTATTGAAAATACTGTCCAGATAAGAGATGTAAGATAGCTGGTAGGAAAAAATGTGACTAATTAGTTCAGTTTTCATTTGTCTCTTGTAGGACTTGCTCATTGGTTTTTCTTTCTGTCCATGGTATTCTTTGCATTTTCCTCAGAAACCACATTTCCACAGCCATCAGATGTTTTTAAACTTGTCTGCTCATTGTCCACACTTCACACATCCATACACGAGTACAGGTTCTATGTAGCACCTCACACTTTTTCTCGTTGCGAATGACATCTTTTGATTGGTCAGTGTTTTTCATCTTGCAAATGGTTACCTTCGCCATAGAGATTCTTGTTCTCTCTTCAAGGCATCTCCCATCCGCTGTTCTGACTGTTCCAAGATATACTGTTTCATGGTTTAAGAATATTCCCATTTACCTGTATATTACATTGTGGTATTTCCTTCTCCTAGTGACAACCATAATCTGTCTTACAATTTAATTCTAACCCTAGTTGTTCACTGTGTGCAACAACCGCATCTACTAAATGTTGCAGATCCTGCTCATTGTCTGTAATCAATACTGTATCATCCGCATATGTTAGTGATGATCTTCACAATTTCTAAAATTGTTTTCACTGTAGAGGGAAAACAATCTGGAGACATTACACATCCCTGCTGCACTCATCTCTTAATAGTCTATTGACATACTTCATTGTCAATCTTTATAGCAGCTTGTTTCCAGTGTTTTTTTTTAAAGTGTCTTTCCCTCATTTTGTAGATCTTCCAGCATCTTCATCATGTTGACATGTCTTACTTTCGAAAGCCTTTGTGTTGTCAATAAAGAACATTCAATTAATGTCCTCAGCAAATGCACAGGATTTACATAAAGCCTTCTATGAACCCGCATTGTTCTATTTCGGGTTGTATTTTCTTCCTAACTCTTTGCATGATGATTATTAGCAAAATCTTTGATGTGGCTCATTACACTAATTTTTCAATGTTGATCACACTCCAAGGCTCCTGATTTCTTTGGGATTGCAATAAATATATGACATAATTCAGGAGATATATATCCAGTAATATATTTTTTTTTCCAGCAGTTAGGAGACTTGGTCTGTACCATATTCTTTAAAGGCATTGATAATTTCTGTTGTGATGTCTGGATGGTAGGGGGAGGGGGGCCTTGCCAGTTTTCATATGGTTAAAAGCTTTCCAAACTCCCATCTTCAAAATCGATGTCCTTCATAATTCTGAATATCATATTGTTCTCTCTTGTATTGTTATAAAGCTTTTTCACATATTCTTACCATGCATTTAAATCTGATCTGTTTCTATTGTGACATGATGGGGGAACAGATATTAGAATAAGAATGCAAAAGGCCAGGGTAGTTTTTATAGTGCTAGGAAGTTTGTAGGAGTCGAAGGACATTGAACTTATAGAATATTTCACTCCAGTGTTAAATAGGTGCTACTGCATGGATCAGAAGCATGAACTGAAAGAATGTCTACTATTTAAACATTCATTAACTGGTGCCTGATCAGAACAGTGGTACTAAAGTGGCATGACAGAATCACCCTGACAGACTCGCCATGACAGAATCGACAATGTGGCACTCATGGAGAGGAACCAGATTTCAGTGAAGCTAAGGGGAGGAGAAAGACGCTGGTGCCACATGGGACACAAAGATAACCTGAGGATAGCATAACTAGACACTTTTGTCTGGAACCAACTAGAAGGAAGTTGTTGGACGCCTCAAAACATATGGAGCAGAGGATTAACAGATGTATTTTATGGGGAGGATATGGAGGGAACTGCAGGAGATGGCACAGGATAAGGCGGTTTGGTCATGGTTGGTTGTGTCCATGCCATAATGGAGAATAAAGGGTAAATGAAGAAAAGTCGCAAAAACTATACCAAGGGCAGACTGCTACAGCGACCATAGATTAATCTTAAGCAAGTTACATATAAAATTAAAGAGTCACATATTCACCAAGAAACACAAAATTTGATCTACAAGCACTTAAGAGTGAGGAAATAAGATAAATTCAACATAGAGGTAAATAACAGATTCGATGCATTGTCCGATATGGACATATTATTTCAAGACGTCAGCGACCAATGGGAAATATTAAAGAAATCAGTCAACCAAGCTGCAGAAACAACCATCCCAAAAATAAAGATAATAGGACGCAAGAAATGGATGACTGAAGACATCTTAAAACTCATGGAAGTAAGAAGAAATAACAAAAATAACAAGGAAAAATATGAAGAGATTCATAGGAAAATTAGGAAGCTATGCAAAGAGGCAAAAGAAACATGGCTTGAGGAAGATTGCAAGGAAATTGAACACCAACACAACACCCGGAATACCAAGTTAATGCATAAAAGAATTGACATCACTAACAAAAGCACACACATGTCAACAGGTTGCCTAAAAACCAAAGATGGCAAAATCATAATAGAAAAAGATCGGATTTTACATGCATGGTCAGATTATGTGAAAGACCTTTATGATACAAGAGAAGAACATGATCATCGGAATAATAATGGACCATCAATTTTGAATGCTCTTAACCATATGAAAACTGTCAAGACCCTGGGTACAGATGACATCACAGTAGAAATGATCAATGCCTTAGAAGAATGTGGAATAGACCAAGTCACCAGACTGCTGAACGCAATATACGATAATGGAGATATACCTCCTGAATTATGTAATTCTATATTTATTGCAATCCCGAAGAAATCAGGAGCCATGGAATGCGATCAACATCGAACAATTAGTATAATAGCCACATCACGAAGATTCTGCTGAGAATTATCATGCAAAGAGTTAGGAAGAAAATACAACCCGAAATAGAACAATGTGGGTTTGTAGAAGGCTAGGGCACAGTAAATGCTGTGTATATACTGAGAACAGTAATTAAACGTTCTATAGAAGTAAACAAAGATCTATATCTTTGCTTTATTGACTACACAAAGGCTTTCGATAGTGAGACATGTCGACATAAGGATGCTTGAAGGTCTATAAATTGATGGAAAAGACCTTAGACTTGTAAAAAAACATATATTGGAAACAACAAGCTGCCATCAGAATTGATGATGGTCAATATCATCCTATTAAAAGAGGTGTGAGACAAGGATGTGTAATGTCTCCAGATCTTTTTTCCCTGTACAGTGAAAATATAGAAGATATGGAAGGAATCAACATTGGGGGACGATACATCAACATGAGATATGCAGATGATAGTCTTGATTGCAGACAATGAACAGGACCTGCAAAATTTAGTGGATGCAGTTGTTGCACACAGTGAACAACTAGGGTTAGAACTGAATATTAAGAAGACAGATTATGGTCGTCACTGGGAAGAAGGAAATACCACAATGTGATATACGAGTAGATGGGCATATTCTTAAACAAGTTAATTGATACTGTTATCTAGGCAGTCATAACTTCTAACGGGAGATGCCTTGAAGAGATTAGAACAAGAATTGCCATTGCGAAGGTAGCCTTTTGCAAGATGAAAAACATACTGACCAATAAAAGGATATCAATTGAAACAAGAAAAAGTGTGTTGAGGTGCTACATAGAACCTATACTTTTGTATGGATGTGAAGCGTGGACAATAAGCAGTCAAGCTGAAAAACAGCTGATGACTGTGGAAATGTGGTTTCTGAGGAAAATGCAAAGAATACCATGGATGGACAGAAAAACCAATGAGCAAGTCCTTCAGAAACAAATGATCGTAAACTGATTAGAGACATTAGACGTAAGACAGTCAAAATCTTTTGGGCATGTTATGAGAAGAAATGACTTGGAGAACTTAGTGACAACTGGCAAGATCGAAGGGAAGAGACCAAGGGGAATACCGAGAAGTAAATACCTGGATGGCTTGGCCACATGGCATGGTCAAGACAGGAACACGGAGCTGATCCACGACTCTGGTGATCGAGTGAGATGGCAGAACATGACCGCCCACGCTTACCGGCATGGCACATGATGGATGGATGGGTGGAAGAAACAAGCTGGATGGATGGAAGAAACTTGCAGGAAGGCCTGCAAGAATATTGGGGTTCAGACTTATAATGTGCGAGAAACATCACACAGGCATGCAAGAATATTGGGGTCTCAGACTAGCAAGAAACGTCACACAGGCATGCAAGAATATTCGGGTTCAGATTTGTGTGCAAGAAACATCGCACAGACATGCAAGAATATTGGGGTTCAGATTTATTGTGTGCAAGAAACATCACACAACCCTGCAAGAATATTGGGGTTAAGATTTATGATGTGCAAGAAACATCACACAACCCTGCAAGAATATTGGGGTTCAGATTTATGATGTGCAAGAAACATCACACAACTCTGCAAGAATATTGGGGTTCCAACATACGATGTGCAAGAATCATCACACAGGCATGCAAGAAACATCACACAATCCTGCAAGAATATAGGGGTTCCAACTTATGTGCAAGAAACATCACATAGGCATGCAAGAACATTTTGTTAACTTATGTGCTAGAAACATCACAAGGGCATGCAAGAATATTTAGTCTTACTCAAGAGCTGATTTTGATCCAGGAAGTAAGATCTAGCATGATGGTCAGCAAGGTCATATGGATAAGAGCACATGTTCTTAAACAGCCAGTGTGCTGATGCTGAGTTAGCAGATTCAACCTCTAGACCAGTTTTTTTTTTTTTTTTTTTTTGTCGTTGGATCAACATCATAGCACACGGTTTAACCCATAAGTGCTCCGTTTTCCTCCCAACTCAAAACTGAGTTTGGAGAACCTCAGCTCAATGCACGAAATCCGTTGCATCGGCGAGGTTCCTGAAATGCTTTGGGTAGATTTTTAACTCGAAATTTTGCCCGGGCAGCACCGTTAGGCTACTCTTTTTCGATTTCCAACTGCCAAGGGATTTTTTTACGTGCACAACAGTACACACGGGCGTCCGATCTCACTACCCAGAGACAACAATACACACGGGCGTCCGATCTCACTACCCAGAGACCAGGGGAAATTACTGGAAGTGCAGGTGGATTTTTTAAATAAATCCTGGTCCTCACCGGGGCCTGAACCCGGGACCTCCAGCACTCGAGGCGGACACCATACCTCGAGACCACTCAGCCCCCCCCCCCCCCCTGTTATACCGGTTATTTGGACTAAAATGTTGACTTCTCATCCTTAACTTAGGGACGTAAATAAGTACTTCAGAAGTTGGAGTAGGTTAGCTTGAGGGTGTGGGACATGTTCTAAAGGGAAAGCTAATTCACATTCCAAAATCAGCCCAATGTTCTAAAAGTAGTACCATGTATATGGACTACGCTTAGGTTCAAGCCAGCAAAGGTAACAACAAAGCATCTAGCACAATATACTGACATAGAAACACGCATTTAGCTTTGGTTGATGCCTGTGTTATTTTGGTCCTAGTTGCCTTGTGGGAATTTGACCCCAGAGGCGTGCATACTATTACTCTAACTGAAGGGAAGTAAGTCTAGTTGTGGCCAAACAAGAACACTACACAGGAAGCCAAAGAAGATTAATAAACCAACACAGAACTGGTGTCGTTAGCCACAACACGTTGCAGGATTTACTGAGGATGGGATCCGAGCACTTAAGGACTGAATGGTTTTATGTGAAATGAGAATGATCTGTCGACTGTCTAGTTGAGCGTTCTTATTTTACAGGTTTTTGTCTTCTTTTCCCAGAACCATAGTCAGCAGAACGGCTTGTCAAAGGAAGACATGAAGAAGGTTGCGAAGACAGGATATCACACAATTACTCGCTTCAGGAAAATATTTGTGACTACAGTTTACTATTGTTAGAATGAGGAGAAAGCTAACTCTGCATGTTCTTCTTGCCAGTTTCCTGTGCCAGGTGCTTGGTTGAAGATTATATTTTATCTGTTAAAGCTCTTGTAGTCTTAGAAAGCTCTTGTAGTCTTAGATTTGTTTTCCCAGGTTCATTTTCTAGCTAACATGTTTGGTTTGATTTTCCTATGGATACCGTTAGAGCACTTTCTAGCAAAGTTACCATTTGATTTTTGTATTAGTTAATTTTTTTGTCTAACATTTGAGCAATTTCTGCCAAGTATTGTTTTGATTGTTATATTTCATATGCATAACATTGAAGTACTTTCCGTCAATGTGTCGATTATTTTGATATATATAAACGTGGGGTAATATCTACCAAAGTATCTCTTGATTGTTATTATATTTCATAAAATTTAAGTAATTTCCGTCAATGTCATGTCTTGATTATTTTGAAATTTCATATTAATAAAATTGGAGCAATTTCTGCCAAAGCATTGTCTTATTTCATTTAACTAAACATGAATTTTTTTAAGTTATGTGAAGACTGAACTAGTCTATACTATAGTCACAACGAATATTTCAGCTGTTTCGAAAGCTACTACTCTCGGATAAGATAAACACATCACACAAAAGAAAGAAATCAGTTAATTCATCCTATGATCATATAACTTTATTAGATAGGACATTGATATGTGAGCAAAATCTACTTTATAAGTTAGGACATTTGTATGTGAGGACATTGATATATGGTCTCTAAATTCAGCACAGGCTTTGTGTACGCAGAGGTATATCTTCATTTTACAAACCAAGGCGGCAAGGTGTCAGTCATGTGGAATTAAGCATTTCTTAACCGTGTGGTGTGAAATAAGAGGATACGCAGAGTTGTGAAGAAATATCGCTGAAAATCAAAACGGTTTCCCATAGTGAATTTGAAAAACGAAGACACAAGCAATGAATTGTACGATTTATTGCCTGGCATATTTCGTTGCATCTCATAAAGTTTACCTGACGGGATGCAGCAAAATATGCCAGGCAATAAATCATGCAGTCTGTTGTTTGTCTTCGTTATTCAAATATCACTGACACTGAGACATGATAATCACGTGGCATGTCTGTGTGGATAGCCATGTTGTACCATCTCACAGTGCTCACCAGAGTCAGGGATCAGCTCTTGTATTCTTGTCTTGACCATGCCATGTGACCAAACCATCAAGATGTTTATGTCCCTGCCATTCCTCTGGCTCTTTTCCCCTCAATCTTGCCAGTTGTCACCAAGTTTATTTCTTCTCCATTCTCATCAGTCCGCCAAGGTGTTCACCTCTTGCCAGTTCTCGTGACCAAGGTGTCTGCAATGTCCTGTGTCCTTTCTTGTACCTGTCTGCAATGTCCTATGTCCTTTCTTGTACTTGTCGGCCTCTGTTTTTCTTCCAAGAACCACGCCTTCCATTGCTGTTCTCTTCCTGTATGTGTCGTAAATCTGTTATGTAAAGCTGCACTACTTTGTGTTGTTATATTGTTTACATCTTCAAGTCACTGATGCTTCATATGGCCAGAGTACTTGTTTGAGATGATGCTGTTTGTTAGCCAGGTTTATTCGATGTTCAGAGCTTTTAGAGGTCAATATTTTTCTTCCTCCTATTCCATGGTATCCTAACATTTCTGTAACATTTATGCTTCAAAACCCCAATTTCCATCCAAAGTGATTGCGAAATGGCTCATGACTCAAATCTCTTACCACAATGCATACATCACGTGCCTAGTCATCTAGTATAGCCGCTCATCTCTCCACAGATCTGTATGGTATCCTGAATCAGCTCGGCTAATGATATTCCTACATACGACTGTCAGTTCATTAAGCACAATTTCTCTAACTCTGCTTCTTTTCCCACCTACCTTTGTCATATTCTCTCTTCCCATCACATGACCAAAGAATGTTTATTTCTTATAGTTGTATATAATGTTATAGTTCCATTAACTTCTTTACACCAGTTGTTAGTCATTCTGGCAGTCCAGTGTGTTCGCAACATTCACCTCATGAACACCTCCATTGCATCTATGCTCTTAGGATATATACATGTTCTCAAAAATGTAACTGTTTTGGGGGGCTAATATTGTGCCAAGAAACAAGCACAAACATTTGACCCACAACTCACCACCCCACATATCAAAGGTGTGTCTTGAAATGGGGAGACAAAAGTGAAACTTGTATTAATCTCAGGAGGGAGATGGATACTGCGTATTGACAGAACCGCCAATAGTACGAATGCATGCCAAAGTGTGGACGAGGAAGCGGACATTTACGCACTACAGTGAATGCATCATACATAGCAAACGTTGATCGTAGAATAAGAAACATTACTTACTGTCCAGCATTCGCTCCACACAAAATAGGCCACACAACTTTCAAATAAGCAGGATTTAAACGAAAAACAAAGAAAAAAGCTTAATGACCATGAGCTGCAGTTCCCCATGTGTTACCGGGACCCTAGAGAAGCATAGAATAGTAACAATGCAACCTACCGTGCATGCCGTAAGAGGCGATATATGGGGCTTCGCTTATGTGTCGGAGAGACCTTTAAGGCAAGCGCAGAATATTAACACAACCTACCACTCGTCGACCCTTATGGGAAGCAAAGAATATTATCACGCTGTAACCAACCATACAGGTCGTAAGAGACCACGTAGGAGGGTTGGGCTTGGGGCTGGCTGCCTTATCGGGTAGAACAATTAGCCAGAAAATCCAACCAGTCGTGAACAAGTCCATAGATCATGGAAAGAAGAATAAGCAAGAGTAGAGAAGGCTCTGCTAGAAGAGACATGTCGCTAGTGGAGAAAGCCGCTAGGAGCCAAGATCACATACGATCTGCCTTTTACCAGTGGACATCTCCAGAACTGGCAGCAGGATTGTTAGAACTATGTCACTAGACAAGCCTGAGTCTGGAACCCACAGGGCACAAGAAATGGAGGAAGACCTGAAAACCCACAAAGAAGAAAAAGAAAGAAATAATACGGGAAGGGCATGAACAGTGACGCATGGGCTAGTTAAATTAGTTAAAGACTTGGAGTCAGTTGCTTGACTGCCTATGCCCCAGTGGGGTATAGAGCCACGGTAACTCAGTGGCTAGCATACTTGCGTGACAACCCAGTGGTCATGCGTTTGAATCCCCATCGAGGCGAGTCTGTTTTGTTTTAAATTGATGTGGACTCCTGGGGGGATCCTGGCTCAAATGTGTACCAGGAAGTGTTATGGGAAGTTAGACGGTCAGCAGGATACTGACCACACCCCACATTGAGTTGCGATTGGTCTATAAACTGTAGGGTCAGCACCGTATATACACAGCACGCCTCATGTCGTAGAGGAGAGGCCTTCACTTGTACACACTGACCATCTACTGAACTACACGATGGCCACTAGACGCTCGCCTACCGTACCGGTGGTCTTGGGTTTGATCGTATCAGGGCGGTTTCGAGTGTTTAAAAGTGACCGTAGCTAGTTGGTAGTCCCGCCTAAAATGGGTACCAAATACTGCAGTGGGAAGTAAAGGTGGCTGCCATGATACTGACCTCATCGCCCACAGCGCTAGATTTTATTAGAAGACAGCAAGTCAAATGGTTTGGCCATGCAAGTAGGTTACCAACTAACAGTATACTACAACGAGCAATGATGTACAGACCAGGGGGAAGCAGAGGAAGAGGCCGACCACGTAAACGTTGGGCGGAGGGAATAGCAGAGTCCATGGGAATATTGATACATGAAGCCCACAAGCGGACACTCTCACACTGTTTATACTTCACCTCGACACCACAAGTTACAAGAGGGACATGATGAGATGAGGTCTGTACAGAAACTAGGTCCTGTCCCGTAAGCCCAGTGCTGCTTAGATCTGTAAAAGCACCTTTGTGTGTGTGTGTGTGTGTGCTTTTTTCAAACTTAACTGATCTAATTTGCGCAGTGAAACACAAACAGCCGGTAAATGCTCGGGTTGATTGTAACGTCCTGTATTTAACATGCTACTAACTTTTAACTTATCGTTCAGCATGCAAACCGGTTAAGAACTGGTCCTGCAATTTTTCAATGAGCCGGTCGTTTGCTATTGGTACAGAAAGTACAAGGACATGACATAACATGCAAACACGCACAATTGTAAAAATATAATCGGGATGTCCAAAAGCTATTCTTTCAACTCCTGGCCAACTGGCATGGCTGGCCAAGCCCGATGACACGCACTTTAGACACGCACATGGACTGTTAGCACGCACTCGCGTTATTGGCAGTTCTGTCCTCTCGTTTTTTTGGGTGATCCATTCATTGTCCTCATTGGGCAATATCTGTCTCCCATTTCCTCTCCCGCTTCCCTACGATTCTTCCCAAGTAATCATACCAGTTAGGAGATTTGCCATATCTTATGCCCTGCCTCGTTCCGTGATGTTGCCAAATAATTAATTATCCCGTTTCGAGCAGGGCGTGCTAAGTCAGAGTCAGCCTTTTCTGTGCTAAAGTAAATTGCTATCTTATTCTTTTTATCTCATAATAGAGCATATAGCCTTTCAATGAACTCGCGCCAAGTCCTATCTTGTTCTCCGGCAGCTCCTTCCACGTCCTCCCCAATTATTCACCCGTCTTAATTCTCTGCTTGGTTGGTTTTAGGTCTTCCTCTGTTTCTTTTGCCCCGCTGGTTTCAAGAAAAATGAATAAATAAATAAAAACTCTTTGTTATACTAAGTTTTCTCTCCGCGTGTACTGTCCCTTGCAGGCAGAATTTTCTTACATTTTGATTAACTTGGATACGTTTAGTTCTGTTTAGGGGATCCGCATTAGTGGTTCTGTCGTACAATTTCAGCCCTATTCTATGTTCATGGGCGAACACATTAAGAACATGGAAACAGCCGAGTATGGTTTCTGAGACGAATGTAGCTTATTCCTTGGACAGAGTAACTAGCAGAAATTACCTTCAAGACGCTTATATGAAATTAAAATATTATATACACAGCTATAAGAAAGAAACCGCGCTCTTTAGTCTTGTGAGAAGAGACGCTTTGGAAAACATCGTGACGACAGAAAGGAACAACAGTGGCAGAGGCTGACAGAAACGACGTCTGACTGTCTAAGACGATGGCGTGAGGGAAGATCAGAAATATAATTGATCCATAATACCAATGACTTAGATCTGCGGAGACATGAACGCCTACGCCATTTGGCAAGGCACATGATGATGATATTGCGCGGGCATAAATTATTGCCGGTTTGTATTCTATTAGTAATTTAAATATTGAGCACAACCCACTACTGGCAACGCCGATCGCATTCTGGTATGAACCTAAGGCCTATCCACGTCAATATGGAAGCACTATACTCGAGTTTCGCCCTCATTTGAGCTCGTCAGTAGTGCATATCCCTGACCGGATCCGGAAACAGTCCCGGATCACGCGGGTGTGTAACCACGCGGCACACACTGGACACACCAAATTATCACAACAGAACATCACAACGCTACCCATCGTAGGCTATGCTCAAGATTGCCCAATCGCCGCGACCGACGTCCGTCAATCGATGGGACCCGAACGATCAGGACTTCTCACTGGCAAGGAACACCAGGCCTCCTAGATCCAGTGAGCAATAATCAATTGATTATGTGGTTGTTTCGGGATTTGAAATTTAAATATTGAGCACAACCCACTACTGGCAACGCCGATCGCATTCTGGTATGAACCTAAGGCCTATCCACGTCAATATGGAAGCACTATACTCGAGTTTCGCCCTCATTTGAGCTCGTCAGTAGTGCATATCCCTGACCGGATCCGGAAACAGTCCCGGATCACGCGTGTGAAGCGGGTGTGTAACCACGCGGCACACACTGGACACGCCAAATTATCACAACAGAACATCACAACGCTACCCATCGTAGGCTATGCTCAAGATTGCCCAATCGCCGCGACCGACGTTCGTCAATCGATGGGACCCGAACGATCAGGACTTCTCACTGGCAAGGAACACCAGGCCTCCTAGATCCAGTGAGCAATAATCAATTGATTATGTGGTTGTTTCGGGATTTGAAATGGGTAGCGATCGTGGGTACCCTACGATGGGTAGCGTTGTGATGTTCTGTTGTGATAATTTGGTGTGTCCAGTGTGTGCCACGTGGTTACACACCCGCTTCACACGCGTGATCCGGGACTGTTTCCGGATCCGGTCAGGGATATGCACTACTGACGAGCTCAAATGAGGGCGAAACTCGAGTATAGTGCTTCCATATTGACGTGGATAGGCCTTAGGTTCATACCAGAATGCGATCGGCGTTGCCAGTAGTGGGTTGTGCTCAATATTTAAATTTCAAATCCCGAAACAACCACATAATCAATTGATTATTGCTCACTGGATCTAGGAGGCCTGGTGTTCCTTGCCAGTGAGAAGTCCTGATCGTTCGGGTCCCATCGATTGACGGACGTCGGTCGCGGCGATTGGGCAATCTTGAGCATAGCCTACGATGGGTAGCGTTGTGATGTTCTGTTGTGATAATTTGGTGTGTCCAGTGTGTGCCGCGTGGTTACACACCCGCTTCACACGCGTGATCCGGGACTGTTTCCGGATCCGGTCAGGGATATGCACTACTGACGAGCTCAAATGAGGGCGAAACTCGAGTATAGTGCTTCCATATTGACGTGGATAGGCCTTAGGTTCATACCAGAATGCGATCGGCGTTGCCAGTAGTGGGTTGTGCTCAATATTTAAATTTCAAATCCCGAAACAACCACATAATCAATTGATTATTGCTCACTGGATCTAGGAGGCCTGGTGTTCCTTGCCAGTGAGAAGTCCTGATCGTTCGGGTCCCATCGATTGACGGACGTCGGTCGCGGCGATTGGGCAATCTTGAGCATAGCCTACGATGGGTAGCGTTGTGATGTTCTGTTGTGATAATTTGGTGTGTCCAGTGTGTGCCGCGTGGTTACACACCCGCTTCACACGCGTGATCCGGGACTGTTTCCGGATCCGGTCAGGGATATGCACTACTGACGAGCTCAAATGAGGGCGAAACTCGAGTATAGTGCTTCCATATTGACGTGGATAGGCCTTAGGTTCATACCAGAATGCGATCGGCGTTGCCAGTAGTGGGTTGTGCTCAATATTTAAATTTCAAATCCCGAAACAACCACATAATCAATTGATTATTGCTCACTGGATCTAGGAGGCCTGGTGTTCCTTGCCAGTGAGAAGTCCTGATCGTTCGGGTCCCATCGATTGACGGACGTCGGTCGCGGCGATTGGGTAATCTTGAGCATAGCCTACGATGGGTAGCGTTGTGATGTTCTGTTGTGATAATTTGGTGTGTCCAGTGTGTGCCGCGTGGTTACACACCCGCTTCACACGCGTGATCCGGGACTGTTTCCGGATCCGGTCAGGGATATGCACTACTGACGAGCTCAAATGAGGGCGAAACTCGAGTATAGTGCTTCCATATTGACGTGGATAGGCCTTAGGTTCATACCAGAATGCGATCGGCGTTGCCAGTAGTGGGTTGTGCTCAATATTTAAATTTCAAATCCCGAAACAACCACATAATCAATTGATTATTGCTCACTGGATCTAGGAGGCCTGGTGTTCCTTGCCAGTGAGAAGTCCTGATCGTTCGGGTCCCATCGATTGACGGACGTCGGTCGCGGCGATTGGGTAATCTTGAGCATAGCCTACGATGGGTAGCGTTGTGATGTTCTGTTGTGATAATTTGGTGTGTCCAGTGTGTGCCGCGTGGTTACACACCCGCTTCACACGCGTGATCCGGGACTGTTTCCGGATCCGGTCAGGGATATGCACTACTGACGAGCTCAAATGAGGGCGAAACTCGAGTATAGTGCTTCCATATTGACGTGGATAGGCCTTAGGTTCATACCAGAATGCGATCGGCGTTGCCAGTAGTGGGTTGTGCTCAATATTTAAATTTCAAATCCCGAAACAACCACATAATCTATTAGTAATTGTTTTAGTCGTTTTCCGTGTTTCAGAACCACAGAGCAGTACTGATTTAAACATCCCAACTGTGGTGGGAAATTGAAGTGCAACAGCTGATCCAAAGCAACACACATCAAGGTGACATAGTCATCTACACCGATGGGTCAGTGGTAAGAAACAGACGTAGTGGCTGGGGCTTTATTGCAAAGGCTAATAGGCGAGTCTTGAAAAATGAGAGTCTGACATATGAGACTACGACCTCCAGCATGAGAATGGAGGTGGAGGCAGTAACAGCGGCATTCCGGTGGCTAGATGAGACTACTGCAACACACGTTGTATTCATTACGGATTCGAAGAGTATGCTTAGCAAGGTGGAGCAAAGCATGTTTCGTGTGGAATGGCTCTCGTCGCTTCAGAGGTCACAGATTGTGAGAATTGGTTGGATATTTTGCCCTGGCCATGCGGGTGTACGGGGGAATGAACAGGCTGATAGGCTAGCAGGGAAGGCACATCTTGGTGGTAGTTTGCCTATGGACAAGGGGGAGGTGGTCGTGCGCTTGTGGGACCAGGTGAAGGAGGCGGAGGAACAGATTGAGAACCCATATGTGGAAAGAATGGGATTGCGGGGGATCGGCAGGGGTTCTGGAAGAATCTCAAAACTGAGAGGGAAGACCGGGAGAACTTTTGATCAGATAGCGGTGTGAAGGATTAGTAGTATGACTCTTAGCTGACTGTTGAACGAGGGGACGGAGCACGTATGGGAATGTCCTAAGTGCAGTGATGTCGGTTCTTAACTCAACATTGAATTACTTTGACTTCCACAAATTTTGCTAGTGCTGCGCTGCGAGACAGCCGAGTAGTGGGTTCATTCCACACACCAGTCAGTTTGACTGATAATGGTACGTTGACTTCTCGTTCAGTAAGCAATAGCAAACTATTGAACTTGAAATTGCCTAAAAAAAGACAATCAGGGTTGATTGCAACCTTCTGCAAATGACATGCAACATTTGAAGGAGGACGGGAGAGGGGTCGCTCTTGCCTATTGTGTTCTTCAGAGCAATGCATTCCCTTGGTGAAATTAAGCAAACTGATTTGAAAACCTAAATCTATCTATCTCAGCCCCATGTCTGCTTACATTGCTACCTTCACCAAGGGAAGATTGTGTTATTCACAGATTAAATGTCATAGTATGATAAATCGTCTTATTCACATTTCAGTTCTGTTTAAGTGCCTTGAGATGAAAAATCGTCTTATTCAAACTTCCCGTAACTTCCATGAGCTTATAAATCAAAGTACAGTTAAAATATCGATACAAGTCTTCTCTTTGCAGCGCCCCTTTAATTTAATCTGATATATATAATACAACATGCCTGCTACCACATTACCAACTGTTAGGTCATAACTGTGACACACCCCTACTTCCCCTTTTCCGCCATCCATGTTTGTTTTGTCCAAACCTACATTTTGTAGGCTGGTTGTTTGGCACTGAATCAGTTAACGATTGCTTGTTTTATTCTCATTATTAGTTTTTGCCCTCTGCATTTTCAGAACTAGTAGTTGTGACCTCCCATCAAGCGTCATTAATTTGCATCATATTTCGTGTGTGGGACTGGAGGACAATGTCATCAGCTAAGCCCACATCATTAAGACATTTAAGATGTTCTGTCAAGAGTCCACCTAATTTCGGTTCTCGTGATAGTTATTGTTTTATTCTAATACGAACAACTCAGTAAGTGACAAGAGGCATTCCTGTTATTTCAAACGTATGTTGGATAACATTAGATGGAAGATAATAACAGAGATAACGAACAGTTAGGACAAGCAAAAGCTGCATTCTATAAAATGAAAAACAGTTTAGGAATATGTCATTGAAAGTTATAAAAGGTGTTCTGGCACGTTACACGGATCAAATTTTAACATGTGGCTGCGAATCCTGGACAATTAGTAAACAGGAGAAAAAATTTCTAGAAGCCTCGGAGATGTGGTTTTATAGAAGAACGCTGAAAATTAATTGGACAGCCAAAATTTGTAATTTGGACATTTTGAGAGAAGATAGGTCGCAAAGACAACTTATCACAAACACCAGAAAGAAGCGGTCATCATTTTTGGCCACATTATGAGAAGACAAAAATTGGAACATACTGTAACAACCGGATATATTTTTTGGGAAGGGAGACAGAGAAATACTGTAAGAAAATTCTAGACAGTCGAGTGTCTTGGCACGGAAGGGAGTCAACACACTAACTAATCTATGCCGTCGAAGATAATTTGAAGAGAAGCATGATCGCCCACACCAGCCGGCAAGACACTGGATAATGATGATGATGATGATGATGATGATGATGATGATGATGATGATGATGATGATGATTTTGTCTTCCTGAAGAACTTTGCATTTCATGTCTTCATATCATCATCGTCATGTGCCATGCCGATAAGCGTGGGCGGTCATGTTTCGCCATCTCGCACGATCACCAGAGTCGTGGATCAGCTCTGTGTTCTTGTCTCGACCATGCCATGTGGTCAAGCCATCCAGAGATTCACTTCTCTGTATTCCCCTTATTTTCCTCCCTCAATCTTGCCAGTTATCACCAAGTTTTATAATTATTTCTTCTCATAACGTGCCCAAAAAATGTTGACTGCCTACGTCTAATTTCTCCAATCAGTTTACGATTTTCATTTGTTTTTTGAAGGACTTGTTCATTAGTTTTTATGCCTGTCCCTGATTTTCTTTGCATTTTCCTCAGAAACCACATTTCCACAGCCATCAGATGTTTTTCAGCTTGTCTGCTCATTGTCCACAATTCACATCCGTACAAAAGCACAGATTCTACCTAGCACCTCAACACTTTTTCTCGTTGTTAATGACATATTTTTATTGGTCAGTATGTTTTCCATCTTGCAAAAGGCTACCTTCGCCATGGCGATTCTTGTTCTAATCTGTTCAAGGCATCTCCCATCAGATGTTAGGACTGTTCCGAGATCATTTTATCGATTCATTTGCTTAAGAATATTCACATTTACTTGTATATTACATTGTCGTATTTCGTTCTTCCTAGTGGCGACCACAATCTGTCTTCTTACAATTTAATTCTAACCCTAGTTGTTCACCGTGTGCAACAACCGCATCTACTAAATGTTGCAGATTCTGCTCATTGTTTACAATCAATACTTAATCATCTGCATATCTAATATTATTGATGTTTCTTCCTCCAGTGATGATTCCATTCATTTCTTCTACATTTCTGAAAATATTTTCACTGTACAGGGAAAAAAGATCTGGAGACAATTACACATCCCTGTCTCACACCTATCTTAATAGGCTGATATTGACCTACTTCATTATCAATTCTTATGGCAGCTTATTTTTTCCAATATATGTTTTTTACAAGCCTAATGTCTTTCCCATCAATTTGTAGATCTGCAAGCATCTCTATTATGTTTACACGTCTTACTTTATCGAAAGCTTTTGAGTAGTCAATAAAGCAAAGGTGTAGATCTTTGTTTACTTCTACAGAACGTTCAATTAATGTTCTCAGCATATATACAGCATTTGCTGTACTCTTGCCTCTTACAAACCCACATTGTTCTTCTCCTTTTTCGGGTTGTATTATCTTCCTAACTCTTTGCATGATAATTCTCAGCAAAACCTTCGAGAAACCTATAGAATTACATAATTCAGGAGGTATATCTCCAGTATCGTATATTCAATTGCGTTGAGCAGTCTGGTGACTTGTTTTATTCCATATTCTTCTAAGGCATGGATCATTTCTACTGTGATGTTAGTACCCGGGGTCTTGCCAGTTTTCGTATGGTTAAGAGCATTCTGAACTTCCATCTTCAAAATTGATGGCCCATTATTATTCCGAAGATAATAATGTTCTTCTCTTGTATCATCATAAAGGTCTTTCACATAATCTGGCCACGCATGTCAAATCTGGTCTTTTTCTATTATGATTTTGCCATCTTTGGTTTTTAGGCAACCCGTTGATGTGCGCAGCTGGAAAAATAAAGAGATAGGCACATGAGAAACTAAGAACAAGTGTGTGGATAACACCTATTACTTACTTTATAGAACGCCAAAGAATTAAATGGTTGGGACAGTTAGAATGAAACCAGATCAATCAGCGTCTACAGCGTTCCACGTGAGAACATCGGCTTACAAGGTGAGAGGACGACTCATGAAGAGTTGGCTAGATGGAGTGAAAGAGACATTGAAGAAATCAAATATGTTAGCGTCCTTGACTTGGGGGCGTAAATTATAAGTACCTCTGAAGTCGGAGTGGGTTCATCTGATGGTGAGGGACACTGGTAACAGGGAAAGCTAATCCACACGCAAAAATCAGTCCAGTGCTACTAGAAGTAGTTTGTATGGACTACATTTGAGTTAAAAGCAAGAAGATACCAAAAAAAAAAAAAAAGAAAGAAAGATGTAGTACAAGCAACAAAACAAACGAAACACAAAATTACATCTGCCTGCACCGTTCGGCGCTCCATGGCAAATGCCGTAGAATAAAAGAAGAAATACTGGTTTTAGTAGCTTCTGCTGGTACATTATCTTTACCTGCAGCTTTCCGATCCTTCAGAGGTTTCATTGGTTTTCTGATTTCTTCATTAGACGGTTTCTCACAGTTGATATCCAAGTATACTTTTGCCGGCTGAATCTCATCACATCATGTTCCTCTTGTACCTTTCGGTGTCGAGGTGAAGTATGCATAAACTTCGTGAGAGTGCCCGGTTATGGGCTTCGTATATCGACATTCCCATGGATTCTGCTATTCCCTCCGTCCAACGTTTACGTGGTCGGCCTCTTCCTCTGTTTCCATCTGGTCTGTACATCATTGCTTGTTGTGGCATGCTGTTGACTGGTAACCTACTTGCATGGCCAAACCATTTGACTTGCTGCTTTCTAATAAAATCTAGTGCTGCTTTAACCCCCACTTTAGTCCTGATTTCTTAATTTCTGATCTTATCTCTTCTTGATATGTTGAGTATTCTTCTCAGGAACCTCATTTCTGTTGTTGTGATTTTTATTTTCTCTTTTTCTGTCATTGTCCAGGTTTGGCATTGGTAGCACAGAGTTGGTAAGAAGATTGTGTTGTAAAGTGCTTTCTTAGTAGTTATTGATACATGTTTGTTCTTTAGTATTGGTGCCATTTGTCCAATGAGTTGATTTGCCGTATTGCACCTATTTTCGATCTCGTCTTCTGATCTGCCATTTGATGATATTATGCTTCCTAGGTACTTGAAACTCTTTACTTGTTTCAAGGGATGTTCGTTTAGGTGAATTGTTGCTGTTTGTTCAGTCCGTTTATACTTCTTAGTATTTCTACGAGCAGCCGGCTGAATATCTAAGGAAATCTGTTGGGACTGGTCTACTCAGTTCCTCGAAGTATTCAGTCTATCTGTTCATTTGATCTTTTAATGTTGGTGTAAACTTACAATTTTGATATGCACTAGTACTGAAGTATCCCGCTCCATGGCCGAGGGGTTAGCAGCTTTCTCCGCTAACCCCGAATACTCTCGTCACGTGACGCGACGAGAATTAGCAGTGGTTCGAATCGCAAAAGTGACTTATGAGAGTATGGAGCCGGTCGCTCAGAAAGTCGTGGCGTGCTGATGAGCGTAATCTAGCCTAGGAATCAACATACAGCTGAAAGATGCTGGTGTTGACCGCAATATCCTGAAACAGGGTGGAAACGCGGAAAAAAAAAAAAAAAAAAACTAGTACTGAAGTTAGCACTGACATATGTGTACAAGTGATGAAGTTAGCATTGGCATGTGTGTAAAAGAGCTGAAGTTAGCACGGAACGATGTGTAAAAGAGCTGAAGTTAGCACGGAACGATGTGTAAAAGAGCTGAAGTTATCACAGAAAGATGTGTAAAAGAGCTGAAGTTAGCACGGAAAGATGTGTAAAAGAGCTAAAGTTAGCACGAAAAGATGTGTAAACACAGAAACCACAAATATATTGCATGACTTATTGCCTGGTACATTTTGCTGCATCTTGTCAGGTGCATACTGCAGAGTTATCATATGAAGTGTATAAATGAATAATACTTAAGCAGAAACAATTAAAACACATTCACGGGTATGCCAGGCAATAAATCGTGCAACATATTCTTTGTGGCTTCTGTGTTTAAATTCACTTACGGAATACTTTGTTTTGAATTACTTTGAATTGATGTGTAAACGTGCTGCAGTTAACACTGAACGATGTGTGTAGAGTCCCAAAGTTTACACTGGAAACTGTATAAGAGTTCTAAAGTTAACACTAGAAGACATTTGATTGATTGATTGTTTGATCTAGGAATCGACATATGAAAGAGTCTTGGGCAAAAACATGTTGATATGCCGCCCCTGTGACCATCGACCACTTAAAGACTGGTTGGTGACACTAAGTTTGGTTGGTGGTGGTTCGTGAACCCTCTGGAAGACTGAGCTTTAACTCTGAAGTTGGATGCACAAAAACCAATGTTGGTGTGCCTACTTTGCAACTGACCCTGTACCATTTCCACAAGACATGACAGTTGACTTTCCCCTCTCCTAGCTCAGAAGCCGGACAGTGGGGTATGCATGCTCGTTGTTGGAACTTCACATCTGCAGAGAAGCATATTACAGCACACATGTACAGTGCTGAGATTAAGCTTAGGCTGGGAAAGCTTCCTCCACCAGTTTGAGGTACTTCTGTTTAAACACACTCCAACCCAAAGGGAAGCATATCTCTCTACAAGTTCCCGCCCAGGCTGGGAAAGTTTCCTCCACGAGTCTGAGGTACTTCAGTGTAAATATACTCCAACCCAGAGGAAGCACATCTCTCTACAAGTTCCCACCCAGGCTGGGAAAGCTTCCTCTACAAGTTTGAGGTACTTCTGTGTAAACCAGTGGGGAATCTAGGAGGAAATTTTTTAGTTTCCAGGGGGGAATGAAGATTATTTCAAGATTGCGTTAAAACAAGACCCGATTACTTGATATTGTTTTTCCCTCCAAACTTTACGGTTCTGTACTCCTCGCCCTTCTGATATTCGTCTTACAAAGTAAGTAGACCCATAAATCATGTTTTATGTAGACGTCTAAACTTATTCTAGTATGTGTTATTAAAGTTAGCTTCAATTTTTACGCATATTATGTAGGGGCAGGGTGGGAGGGGAGATTTATAGGGAGGAAATACGAAAGGGGAGGAATGACATTCTCAACATATGATGAAGGGGGGCATGGGCCAAAAAAGGTTGAGAACCACTGGTGTAAACAAACTCCAACCCAGGGAAAGCACATCTCTCTACAAGTTCCCGTCTCACTACTTAAGACCACACCTGGCAGGTGCCTCCAAGACTTATACTACAAGTTCCCATCTCACTACTTAAGACCACACCTGGCAGGTGCCTCCAAGACCTATACTACAAGTTCCCATCTCACTACTAAAGACCACACCTGACAGGTGCCTCCAAGACCTATACTACAAGTTCCCATCTCACTACTTAAGACCACACCTGGCAGGTGCCTCCAAGACCTATACTACAAGTTCCCATCTCACTACTTAAGACCACACCTGGCAGGTGCCTCCAAGACCTATACTACAAGTTCCCGTCTCACTACTTAAGACCACACCTGACAGGTGCCTCCAAGACCTATACTACAAGTTCCCATCTCACTACTTAAGACCACACCTGGCAGGTGCCTCCAAGACCTATACTACAAGTTCCCGTCTCACTACTTAAGACCACACCTGGCAGGTGCCTCCAAGACCTATACTACAAGTTCCCGTCTCACTACTTAAGACCACACCTGGCAGGTGCCTCCAAGACCTATACTACAAGTTCCCGTCTCACTACTTAAGACCACACCTGGCAGGTGCCTCCAAGACCTATACTACAAGTTCCTGTCTCACTACTTAAGACCACACCTGGCAGGTGCCTCCAAGACCTATACTACAAGTTCCCATCTCACTACTTAAGACCACACCTGGCAGGTGCCTCCAAGACCTATACTACAAGTTCCCGTCTCACTACTTAAGACCACACCTGGCAGGTGCCTCCAAGACCTATACTACAAGTTCCCGTCTCACTACTTAAGACCACACCTGGCAGGTGCCTCCAAGACCTATACTACAAGTTCCTGTCTCACTACTTAAGACCACACCTGGCAGGTGCCTCCAAGACCTATACTACAAGTTCCCGTCTCACTACTAAAGACCACACCTGGCAGGTGCCTCCAAGACCTATACTACAAGTTCCCGTCTCACTACTTAAGACCACACCTGGCAGGTGCCTCCAAGACCTATACTACAAGTTCCCGTCTCACTACTAAAGACCACACCTGGCAGGTGCCTCCAAGACCTATACTACAAGTTCCCGTCTCATTACTAAAGACCACACCTGACAGGTGCCTCCGAGACCTATACTACAAGTTCCCGTCTCATTACTAAAGACCACACCTGGCAGGTGCCTCCGAGACCTATACTACAAGTTCCCGTCTCACTACTTAAGACCACACCTGACAGGTGCCTCCAAGACCTATACTACAAGTTCCCGTCTCATTACTAAAGACCACACCTGACAGGTGCCTCCAAGACCTATACTACAAGTTCCCGTCTCATTACTAAAGACCACACCTGACAGGTGCCTCCAAGACCTATACTACAAGTTCCCGTCTCATTACTAAAGACCACACCTGACAGGTGCCTCCAAGACCTATACTACAAGTTCCCATCTCACTACTTAAGACCACACCTGGCAGGTGCCTCCAAGACCTATACTACAAGTTCCCATCTCACTACTTAAGACCACACCTGGCAGGTGCCTCCAAGACCTATACTACAAGTTCCCGTCTCACTACTTAAGACCACACCTGACAGGTGCCTCCAAGACCTATACTACAAGTTCCCATCTCACTACTTAAGACCACACCTGGCAGGTGCCTCCAAGACCTATACTACAAGTTCCCGTCTCACTACTTAAGACCACACCTGGCAGGTGCCTCCAAGACCTATACTACAAGTTCCCGTCTCACTACTTAAGACCACACCTGGCAGGTGCCTCCAAGACCTATACTACAAGTTCCTGTCTCACTACTTAAGACCACACCTGGCAGGTGCCTCCAAGACCTATACTACAAGTTCCTGTCTCACTACTTAAGACCACACCTGGCAGGTGCCTCCAAGACCTATACTACAAGTTCCCATCTCACTACTTAAGACCACACCTGGCAGGTGCCTCCAAGACCTATACTACAAGTTCCCGTCTCACTACTTAAGACCACACCTGGCAGGTGCCTCCAAGACCTATACTACAAGTTCCCGTCTCACTACTTAAGACCACACCTGGCAGGTGCCTCCAAGACCTATACTACAAGTTCCTGTCTCACTACTTAAGACCACACCTGACAGGTGCCTCCAAGACCTATACTACAAGTTCCCGTCTCACTACTAAAGACCACACCTGGCAGGTGCCTCCAAGACCTATACTACAAGTTCCCGTCTCATTACTAAAGACCACACCTGACAGGTGCCTCCGAGACCTATACTACAAGTTCCCGTCTCATTACTAAAGACCACACCTGGCAGGTGCCTCCGAGACCTATACTACAAGTTCCCGTCTCACTACTTAAGACCACACCTGACAGGTGCCTCCAAGACCTATACTACAAGTTCCCGTCTCATTACTAAAGACCACACCTGACAGGTGCCTCCAAGACCTATACTACAAGTTCCCGTCTCATTACTAAAGACCACACCTGACAGGTGCCTCCAAGACCTATACTACAAGTTCCCGTCTCACTACTAAAGACCACACCTGGCAGGTGCCTCCAAGACCTATACTACAAGTTCCCGTCTCACTACTTAAGACCACACCTGGCAGGTGCCTCCAAGACCTATACTACAAGTTCCTGTCTCACTACTTAAGACCACACCTGGCAGGTGCCTCCAAGACCTATACTACAAGTTCCCGTCTCACTACTAAAGACCACACCTGGCAGGTGCCTCCAAGACCTATACTACAAGTTCCCGTCTCACTACTTAAGACCACACCTGGCAGGTGCCTCCAAGACCTATACTACAAGTTGCCATCTCACTACTAAAGACCTCACCTGGCAGGTGCCTCCAAGACCTATACTACAAGTTCCCGTCTCATTACTAAAGACCACACCTGACAGGTGCCTCCAAGACCTATACTACAAGTTCCCGTCTCATTACTAAAGACCACACCTGACAGGTGCCTCCAAGACCTATACTACAAGTTCCCGTCTCATTACTAAAGACCACACCTGACAGGTGCCTCCAAGACCTATACTACAAGTTCCCGTCTCATTACTAAAGACCACACCTGACAGGTGCCTCCAAGACCTATACTACAAGTTCCCGTCTCATTACTAAAGACCACACCTGGCAGGTGCCTCCAAGACCTATACTACAAGTTCCCGTCTCATTACTAAAGACCACACCTGGCAGGTGCCTCCGAGACCTATACTACAAGTTCCCGTCTCATTACTAAAGACCACACCTGGCAGGTGCCTCCGAGACCTATATTAGGTATATGGTGCTGGCTCCATATTTGTATGGACCAATCGGCAACTGGATGTGTGACGTGATTAATATCAAGTCAACCATGACTGCTTCCCAGCACATTTCCTGGCAGACATTTTAGCCTAAGTCGGCCTGGGAGCCTAGGTCAGTTTCTATACTATAACAATCCGTCTTGATGGGGAATCGAATGCGTGACTACTGGACTAGGAGTCACGCATGCTAGCCAATGGGCTACTGCGGCACTCTATACCCTAGGGTACAAGCAGATGAAAACAGTTCACTGCTGCATAGAGAGAAGAAAGTTCACTTGTAATCAAGTGATAATTTGTTAAAGAAGACAAAAAAAGCAGTTGGCAAAGATCATAACAAGACAAAAGATAAATCACAATCTTCCAGGTCCAATATGGCAGATAGAATGTTGAGCTGTTCAGGCCTCTGGAGTGTTTTTGCTTCTGGCTAAAGGTTGCTTACAATTTCTCTAATGTTGAGCTGGTAGTACATGGTTCCATCTCCAGCTACTGAGTTGTGTGTCAAATGACACTGAATTTTGCATGGAATGCTTTTACTTCTGTCTACAGTTATTTGTATTGTGAACTGCATGTTCAGAAAAATGGTGTACGTAGCTGTTGGTGAACTAGCTGGTTTTGCCATATGCAGTAATGCGTATGCAACTGCTGGTTTTCTGGTGACTGCCACTTGCAGAGACAATGAACTGTAATTTTAGCATCGGACTGCTGTGTTGGCATTATGGCAGAGGTCTTATACACGTATGCCTGTGCATGCTGTTGGTTTGTCAAGACTGCTGTCTGTTCCACTGTTCACATGGGACAGTAAGGAGCATTTTGTGTGATACTCACTGCCAGTGGAACAGAGCATTATGGGGTGACCTTTTGCCATGCAGTTGGAACTGCGACTAACAAATAACAAAGCAAAAAAAAATAAGTGGCTAAAGATTATAACAAGGCAAAAAGTAGTTGGCTGAAGATGCTAAACATGACAAGACAATTTGCTAAACATGATAAGACAAAAGGTAGTTTGGAAGAATGATGTAGATCACATTTATTCAATGTCAATAAGAACACAATATATGTGGTAGAAGTGAAAACTATACTGTTTGTGTGCTGTGACCACACAGAACTGTGATTACATCTGTCAACCGGCACTAAGGCCATTGAATGGCATGTGAAATACATACAGATATTGATCAGCACCCATTGCAGCAAAGGTAAGATGCAGACACTAAAGGACACAAAGGCAGCAAGATGCTGTCTTCACATGGAGGTGGTGGGTTCACAGCCCTGATGCCTATAGCTTTCAAATTTTACTTTCTAGTGTGTCCTTTCAGCTCTACTTTTTTCCTTTACTTCTACAAGTGCCAAAACCTGTGAATTGATTTCTCATAGAATTATAATAAAAACTGAAACAGCACCAAATATGTCACTGGTGCATATTTTCAAAGACATCTAGCAGGCAACAGCCACCATCAATGCTGACATATTCTGTGCAGTCTTTAGTTGCATCAATAAACATCCGCCTCAACACTTTCTGGAGATTCTTGGTTACAAGAGCAGATCTGGAATAACTGTACAATCAAAGCAAGGTACATCTGACCAATCTTTAAAAGTAAATGAACATCAATGTGGGATATACATGAGCAATTCAATAGTAACAGACAACAATCAAATAAATGTTCCCACAGACAACAGAAGCAGACACCTCACACCATACAAGGGCTTCCATCACTAGGCCTCGGTGTGACTAGTTGGTCTGGTTTGAAAGAAAAGACGTTGGCACCGCTAGCTGACAAATCCACATCACAGCGACCTCATTAACACGCATCAGCTGGTGTATGCGCAAGTCTTAGTATCTAACTTTTGTTTTGTTGTTGGTTTACTTCTGATTTGTTTTTGTTTTCCAATGCAAATCTAAATTACAAATCAAATAACCTGGAATACATATCTAGAGTAACCATCCATCCATCATGTGCCATGCCGGAAAGCGTGGGCAGTCATGACTCGCCATTTCACTCGATCACCAGAGTCGTGGATCATCTCAGTGTTCCTGTCTCGACCATGCCATGTAGCCAAGCCATCCAGGTATTTACTTCTTGGTCTTCCCCTTGGTCTGTTCCCTTCGATCTTGTCAGTTGTCACCAAGTTCTCCAATTCATTTCTTCTCATAATATGTCCAAAAAATGTTGACTGTCTACGTCTAATTTCTCTAATCAATTTACTATTTTCATTTGTCTCCTGTAGTACTTGGTCATTGGTTTTTCTGTCTGTCCATGGTATTCTTTGCATTCTCCTCAGAAACCACATTTCTACAGCCATTCTATGTTTTTCAGCTTGACTGCTCATTGTCCTAGTTTCACATCCATACAAAAGTACAGGCTCAATGTAGCACCTCAACACTCTATCTCGTTTCAAATGACATCCCTTTATTGGTCAGTATGTTTTTCATTGTGCCAAAGGCTACCATAAGAGTAACCATAATACACACAAAACAAATAACCTGGAAGGCACATCTAGAGTAACTATAATATACACAAACACATGCCTGGTATTCTAGGCTTTAAAGTCACATGTACCTTAGTCTAGCAGTGGGTGTAATTCCATTGTACCATGTATATAAAAAATATAGTACAAAAATCTTCCAGTGATCTTACTAAATCATCTTGTTTTGTTAGAACTTCTGGTCACCTTACAAAATCACCTTCTGATGGTGTAAGATCACCTTTTAGCTATAATTCCGTCTTTTGAACATGTCACAAAATCATTTGACCATGTTGTTTCTGACCATGTTACAAGATCACCTTTTAGCACTGATATAAACCCGACTTCTGATAAAGCTGTATGATCACCTTTTAGCTATGACATAAACCCATTTTCTGATAAAGCATTCTGATAAAGCTGTATGATCACCTTTTAGCTATGATATAAACCCATTTTCTGATAAAATTGTAAGATCACACTTTAGCTATGATATAAACCCATCTTCTGATAAAATTGTAAGATCACACTTTAGCTATGATATAAATTCATCTTCTGATAAAGTTGTAAGATCAAACTTTAGTTATGATATAAACCCATCTTCTTACTATGTTATTAGACAATTTTTTAGCTATGCTGTAAATCAAACTTTTCACCATTTTACAAAATCATCTTCTGGAAAATTTACAAAATAATCATTCAGTTGTCATGCAAACAAAATCTGCTTCTAGCTACGTTACACAGTCATCCTTTAGCTAACTTACAAAATCAAATTTGAGACATCATAGTCAACTCATACATCCCAGTAGATTCAGATCCAAGCATGGAACAGTACAAACATTTATGAGTATTGAGATGTTGCAATACTGAATAAGCAACAGAGATGTTTTTTTCTTTGTTCGCTCGGTTTGAACTCAACCATAGTCCATAGACATGCTACTATGTCTAATAGTTAGGGAGTGCATTGAACTCAACTTTGCATGTCGATTTACTTTCCCTATTACCATTGTCCCCCGCCATCAGACAAATTTACTCTGACTTCAGAGGCATTTGTAATTTACCTCCCCAAGTCAAGAATGAGAGGTCAACATTTTAAGGGTTGAACTCGCTACCTTGGCATCAGCACACTGGAAGTTTAAGATCGAGCACTCTTATCCATTCTGCCAGGCTGCCCTCCACAAGAACAGATAAAACACTGTTGTTTCTGTAGTATACCAACATACACAGCAGCTCCAGACTTCACCAGCTAATGGTTGACACTAGAACTAGCTAGTGTTGCTAACACCCACAGAAACATTTTGTAACAGACAATCAGATCTTGATCATGTTTCTCTCTCTCCCTTTCTGCTTCCTTGCCTTACATTTAAAAGTTGTAAAAAATGTAAAAATTCCTATAATCTAACAAATTGTATGCACCTTTATTTACCATAAAACACCCAAAAATTATTTCAGGCAATATGTTTATTACATTATTGTAAAACCTGAATAAGTAACCACTGTATGCATCCTCAAGTGAAAATCTATTCTTGGTATCCCACACAATTTCCATTGACTAGTGTTGAACCAATATTCAATAAGAATGCCTCATCACAGACTGTCTCAAAAGAGTCTTGGATCAGATGTGTGTTCTCTTCCCGATGATTTCATGTGGCCAAGCCATCGAGGTATTGATCTCTTTGTCCTCCCCTTGTTCTTTTGTCAGTAAATTTGACAACTGTCACAAAGTTTTCAGGTTGATTTATCCCCATAACATGCCCAAAAAACCTTGAGTCTATGTTGAACTTCTCTATTCAATCTACCGTTTTTATCCGTTTCTTTACTGCCTCATTCATTTTTCTCTCCATCTACATTATTATTTGCATTTTCCCCAGAAACCACATTTTTGCTGCCATGAGATGTTTCCCAGCTTGTCTGCTAATTGTCTAAGTCTCACATGCATACAACAGTATAAGTTCTATATAGCACTTCAACTCTTTTCTCAAGGCAGTTATAATAGAATAAGACAAATGCACAAGTAAGATATATAGTCTCCACTGTAACAAACTAATTATTATTTTATAACAGTGGCTGATACAACTATATAGTAACATACATGGTCTTCACTGTAACAAAACTAAAGCAATCATTATTTTAGAACAGTGGCTGATACAAGTATTTAGACTAAATAACTGACTTGAGTGCTGCCGTTGTCCCTAAGCATCTGATGTCAAGTACAAAGGCAGGCTTGTGTCTATGTCAACATGTCAGGCTCGCCTACAACAGCTTGAGGATATCTGTGCCTCGGCTGCAAGAGAGACCAGCGCCATCTGGTTCAATATTGATGCCCTTGACTACACCATTGTCTGCGACTAGAGCATAGCTGTGGATAGATGGCAAACATTAATATAACACTGTATAAGTCCCTACACCATTCTTTGCAACCAGCGCATAACTGGGGACAGATGACACATACTAAAATAACATTATGTAAGTCCCTACACCATTCTCTACAACTATAGCAAAGCTGGGACCAGAATGAAAAATAGTAAACTATCATTTGCTCAGTTCCTATCTAAAGGCATTTTATGAGACAAAGCACATCATGGGCTGATACATTTATGTCATCTGAAGCCAGAAAATATTCTCTAATGCTAATTATCCACAGTCACTAAAATGACATCATTCTGTGTCCTATGTGATGAATTTGTTTTTCCGCGTTTCCATCCTGTTTCAGGATATTGCGGACAACACCAGCATTTTTCAGCTGTATGTTGATTCCTAGGCTAGATTACGCTCATCAGCACGCCACGACTTTCTGAGCGACCGGCTCCATACTCTCATAAGTCACAAGCATGACTCGAACCACTTCTAATTCTCGTCCGCTCACGTTGACCACGAGAGTATTCGGGATTAACGGAGAAAGCTGCCAACCCCTCGGCCAGGGAGCCGGCTCTATGTGATGATATCCTGCTAAAAAATAATTTATAAGAATAATAAGATTTAGTTTCCAATGTGATAATATGTTGCTGAAAATCATAATAATAACAGTAAAACAATTTAGTGTCTAGTGTGACATCATAATTTACGTAAATGGTAATACAATTATATATACACACTGATAACATGCTGCTAAAATGGACACATATGTTGCCAGATAGTAAAATAAACTAAAATTAAGCAACAATCATCTTTCAGTGGCTTGTCCTATGCAGAATTTTGGTTCCATGTACTCCGTGATGGAGAGCCTCACAAAGTGGTTACAAACATGTATTGTGGTCACAAACATGTTTTTACTGTGTGAAGGAGAGCCTCACAAAGTGGTTACAAACATGTACTGTGGTCACAAACATGTTTTTACTGTGTGAAGGAGAACCTCATAAAGTGGTTACAAAGCTTATGTGATGTAGTGTCTCACAAAGTGGTTACATACAGGTTTGTACTGTGTGATGTACAGTATGTCAAAGTGGTTAAAAACAGGTCTGCGCTGTGTGACTACAAACATGTTTGTACTGTGTACTCTCACAAAGTGGTTACATAATGCTTGGTCTTGTGATGTAGATGACAAAGTGGCTTCAAATAGGTTTGTACTGTGGTGTAATGTCTCATAAAGTTGTTACAAACATGTTTGTACTGTGTGATGTAGAGTATGACAAAGTGATTACAAACAAGTTTGTACTGTGCGATATTGGCTCACTAAGTGGCTACAAACAAGTTTGTACTGTGTGATTGTCTCAGTAATGTATGATGTAGTCTAATAAAAAAAAAGTTACAAAAATGAATTGTTTTCAAAAACGTACCGTTTGTTACGAACATTTCCCAGAACTGCTGTCAAGTCAAAGGTCACATCTAGTGCCTGATGATGAAACAATACAGAACTAATTAAAGATATCACTAGCAAAAATATTTGAACATGATGATATTAAAAGGAAAACAAGGCAATGAGAGAACGTGTGTATGTAAGTGTTGTAAGGGAGGAGGGGAATGAATGTAAAAACTGTATTGTCTAAAGCAGTGGTTCCCAAGCTTTTCAAGCAGAGGGCCATATCTGCTATTTTCGGTAGTTAAGTGGGCCACGTTATAAAATTATAAAAGTCATGCAATATCATTCTTACCTTTCTTAACTAAATTTTAAATCAGTTTTGAAAATCGCTATTATTGTAATTAATTTACAATTGTGACTGTTCTTCATAACCAGTTACTTAAGTTCAGATACCAGTTTATCAATGCCTGGGCACAAATCTGTCGTGCCCAAAGTCATAAGCGCAGCTAGGCTACTGTTGGTGAGTCTGAAAAGCTGCTTGTTTTTTATAACGCTCATTGCCGAAAATGACTGCACAAGGCCTCGCGTGCCACTTTCTGACAGATGGCGGGCCACAAGCGGCCCGCGGGCCATGGTTTGGGAACCTCTGGTCTAAAGGGTTACAAAATTCCTGGCCTATTTGATCTCTCTCATGATTACTTCACTAGAGAACAAGAAGAGATCCGGCAACAAAACATATCCTTGTTTTACCCCTTGCTTTATCTGTTCATAATTACCCTTATATTTCCCATGTTAATTGCTGTACAAAGTACATGAAGTAAAATAACCAGAATTAAGTCATGTCTTGAGCAAGACTTCTTCTGAAAGCTAGTGATGTCTTCTGTCCGACTAACCTTAGCAAAAGCTCCAGTCGTGTCTGCCAAAAAGCGAATCTAGGGATGATAAATGAAATAAATGTAAGTCAATTTCACAACCTAAATAATCACAAAAATTCACCTCTTTTCATTAAACTTCTCATAATCCATGATGTGTGGCACTGGTTATCATATCTGTCTACAGCTTTCTGTCTCATGTACTGCCAATCATTCCTAATACAGATATTCCTCTATACCATGAATTCAAACTGTCTAGTATCTTTTTTCTCAATTTCCCCTTTCCTCTCTTCCCATCCAATTTTCCTGTTGCCATGACATACTCCATCTATCTCTTCATCATGATGTGCTCAAAACAATTAATGCATTAATGTTAATTAACATCTGTACATTAAATTATTTTATATTAAATATATTAAATAAACACAATTTATATACAAATACAAGTGAGAAATATGAATCAACACCATCTACTGTATTCAAAAACAAGCCTGTATGTACAAGAATAACAAAGTATGCTGAGAAAACAGGGGCTGACTTCTAAGAAAAACAGAGGCTGACTCCTGAATTCTATTTTTTTTTTTTTAACTTCTCAATTAAGGCACATGGTGCTAGAACAGTGGTTCTCAACCTTTTTTGGCCCGTGCCCTCCTTCACCATATTTTTAGGACGTCATTCCCCCCTCACTATATTTTTAGAACGTCATTCCCCCCTTACTATATTTTTAGAACGTCATTCCCCCCCTTTTGTATTTCCTCACTAAAAATTCCCCCCTGCCCCTACACAGTATACGTAATAATTGAAGCTAAATTTAATAGCACATACTAAAACAAGTCTAGGCATCTACATAAAACGTGATTTGCGGATCTACTTACGTTATAAAATGAATTTCAGAAGGGTTATACATACAGAACCATAGGGTATGAAAGGAAAAACAATATCAAGTAATCTGCTCTTGTATTAACGCGATCTTGAAATAATCTTCAATTCCCCTCTGGAAACCCCAAAATTCCCCACCGGTTGAGAACCACTGTGCTAGAAACTGGGAGGACAGGTCAATTTCAATAATCCGCCTCAATATGGATTTGAACCTATCACCACTGGGCCAGTAGGCAAGCGTCTAGCCCCTACGCTACTACAGCTGCCCTATTGTGTCTGATCTAGCTCTAAACCATCCTTTCATCTTCAGTCTGATTGATTCTGTATTTGTTATTTGCTCCACACATGCTCTCTGTCTTCCCATGTCTGTGGGGGATGTGTGTGTGGGTGGGTGTGTAGGGGGTGTGGGGGATGTGTCTGTCGGTGGGGGAATATATGTGTGTGGGGGGGGGGGGGACATGTGTGGGTGGGGGAATGTGTGTGGGTGGGGGATGTGTGTGTGTGTTTGGGTTGGGGATGCATGTGTGGTTGGTAGGGTATGTGGGTGGATGGTAAGATGTATGGGTATGGGTGGGTGATGTGTGAGTGGGAAAGGAATGTGTGTGGTTGGGGGTGTGTGAGTGGGTGGGTGGAGCATGTGTATGGGTGTGTGTGGGTGGGTTGGGGTATGTGTGAATGGGTTGTGAGATGTGTGTGGGTGGGGGATGTGTGTGTGTGTGTGGGTTGGGGATGCATGTGTGGTTGGTAGGGTATGTGGGTGGATGGTAAGATGTATGGGTATGGGTGGGTGATGTGTGAGTGGGAAAGGAATGTGTGTGGTTGGGGGTGTGTGAGTGGGTGGAGCATGTGTATGGGTGTGTGTGGGTGGGTTGGGGTATGTGTGAATGGGTTGTGAGATGTGTGTGGGTGAAGATGTGTGTGTGTGTGGGGGGGGGGGGGGGGGTTTGCGAGATATCTGAGTAGGTTGAGGGATGTATGGTGGGTGAGGATGTGTGGGTAAGGGTGGGTGATGTGAGCGGGTGAGGTATGTGTGTGTAGATTGGTGTGGGATGTGTGTGTGGCAGGGGGGATGTGTCACATAACATGATAATATGCATTATTTATGCTTACAACATTCATTTGACAATGATTTTTTTTCCTATGTGAATGTAATTTGTAACCCTTTTAAAATAAAGTTAAATTAAATTCCCATCAGGATCCATTCACATAATGTAACCAGGGCAATTTCATTTGTTGAATTTCATTAAAAATAGATAACTGTTTGTGTAGTTTCTTAATTCTCTTTGTTATCATCCTTCGTTGTTTGTTATGCAAGTGAGTCTTCCTATTATTTTTTTTTTTTAAACGAGGGAAATTATTCACTCACTCACTGGCACTTTGCCGTCTTGACAGAAGATAGTGACATTGTGCTTTAAAAACAAGGCATAATAGCTACAACCCTCGGTGGTAAGGCCAGGGATAGAGTTATACTTCTCCACAGCATAAAGCCTGGGCATGGAAATGTTTACATGCGAAAGAAACAGTGCAGCACAATTTTGACAAATACTTGGCAATAATGATGAGTAACAAAGTTTAATTTATGATGTCCTACCTTTCCAGAAGGATCCAAAGTCTTTCCCCAAGCAGACATTACAAACGGGTCATTGACTGACACACATATAATGTTGCTGACGCCCTTCTTCTTAATTTCATCAACTGTTTTTAAGAAGCCCGGAACATGGTCCTGAGAAGAAAAGGTGATAAGGTAACAAATTTAAAACAATTAGTTTTAAAAAAGAAACACATAGATTTACAAACATCATACTGTTAAACCACATAATTTAAAATAAATGTAAACTAAAATATACAATGCAAATAATTAATAGAATAAAATAAAGTTGGTTGCATATCCTTTTCAGGACGTGACAGTCAATCCCAGCATTGTTTGGCTGTTTGTGATTTCTTGGCAAGTTTACATTCAGTAGTTTGCCAGTGCTTTCTGAATTACAATCACTCATACCTTTGTATGGGAACCAATGCAATGAGATCTGCTTCCAAATCGCCCACAACTGTAACCCCTTCACCACAGAAGAGTAGAAAAATCCAGGGGGCTTGGTCACCTAGAAATTAATATCTGGCACCTGAATTGTCCATCCTTTTCTTAGCCTGTATTTGCAGAAACAGCAACAAATGCTGGGGCTCCTGAGAAAAATGGGCTAGCTTCTGAATTATTTTTATTTTTTTTTAAATCTACTTCTGTATAAAACAATCATCATCATCATCATCAAGTGCCTTGCCAGCTGGTGTAGGCGTTAATGGCTCTCCACAGGTCTCGGTCTTTGGTTTTCTGGATCAATTCTGCTGCTGATATTCCTCCATGCCACCATCTCAATCCATCCAGCATCATTTCTCTTGGTCTGCCTCTCTTCCCCTCGATCTTTCCAGTTGTCACGATGTTTTCCAATGCCTCTTTTCTCATCACATGACTGAAGAAAGATGTTTGTCTCTTTCTTATTGTTGTATATAATGTTCTAGTTTCATTAGCCTGTTTCAGGCAGTCATTGTTAGTTACTCTGGCAGTTCAAGGAATTTGCAACATTCATCTCAGGAACAACATCTCTGTTGCTTCTAATTTCTTCTTAATTTGTTCATTTACATTCCAAGATTCACTGCCATAAGCAAAACCATAAAAGAATACTTAAAACAATATTTTTTGTTAAAGAGGAAAATGATGACCAACCCTCCTGCAGTAAACTATGAAACACAAACCAAACTACAGGAACAAATCTAATCTCAACAGTGAAAGCATTTTACTTTATTCACAATATGACGTCCATATACCTCTGGTTATTCATGTAGTTTTACTAAGTTATGTTCCTAGTTACTCCGTATACATGTCACATGAGGCCTCAAAGGAGGAGTGGCATGAGACTGGCTACCTCACTCCATAGCAGCAAAATCCAATCAATCAAGAACAAGTCTACAAAAGGGCTTTGCATGTGTTGGTTGATGGCCTATGCTCCACTGGGAGACGATAGGCAGCAGAAGTAGTTGCTCCACATACAAAATCTAAACAATCTAAGTTTACAAACGGCGTCACATTCAATCGCATGTTAATACAGTGACACCACTTAAGGTGATCTCAGGTGTGGCGAATTTCTGCTGTGAAGAAGAACAATATCTTCTTCTTCTTCTGCTGCATTCATCCAGAGTGTTTTTTCAGATGTAGTTGCGTTGTGCCTGTTTATTTATACCTGTCAGTCGACACATCCGACTTCAGCAGGCATTTGTTGACCAGGTTAACCTTCCCAGGTAAGAACAATATTGTATTGTACCAAACAATCTAAGACTACACACAGTGTCGCATTGTATCGCACGTTAATACAGTGCAAACTGCTTAAGGTGATCTCGGATGTGGCGAATTTCTGCTGTGAAAATCAATATTGTATTACACGATGTACATGCAATGCTATATGCTTGAACTCTTTCAAGAGGAATTTCTGATAAGAAGAAATATTGCTTGGGTCCCAGGTGAGTTTGCCTTATTAGGTCTGCACTGTATTTATAATGTAATATATGTTTTGCCAGTAGTTAAAATAATAAGACTCACATTTGAACATGTAGGAGTAAAGGCACCAGGCACCCCAAATATAACAACTTTGCCTTTGGAGAACTCACTTGTGTTGACCTTCTTATCTGGTGCACCTTCAAATAAGTCCACTGACGGAATCTTGTCACCAGCCTGCAGGAAAATTAAAACAAATACTTTCTCTGAATGTTCACAGTCAACTACGTAGCCATACTAAATGAGAGGAAAAAGTAAAGGAGATCTTTGAGAATAAGATAATCCATATTGTAACTTACAATCAATGTGGTAACCTAATTGCTAACTACTACAAATGAATAACGTAACTTCTACCCAGAAAACAAAAACATAACTGTTATCTACAAACTTAAACTTCCAGAGTTTTAATGCTGAGGTAGTGGGTTCAACCACCCCTACGACGGTCAGTTGGACTAAAATGCTGATTTCTCATCCTTGACTTGTAAATTACAAGTACCTCAGAAACAAGAGTGGGTTCGCCTGATGAAGAAGGGCACTCGTAATATGGAAAGCTAATCCACATTAGAAGTAGTAGCATGTGAAAGGACTACACTTGCGTTCAAATAGAGTGAACGCAAACAAAATCTATCTAATCATCCAGTGGCTCGCCCTATGGAGAACTCTGATCCCGTAATTTCTCTATAATTTCTTTGGCAGCTGTAGTTTTCTAGACATCTATAATGAAGGTAGTGTGCCATTGCTTTCCTTCCTAGTAGTGATAAAACTGATCAGTGACCATGGCCCTGGTCTATTTAACAAGATCCTCTGCCTACAGTTGCCAACTTGAGACTAGCATCTACCTGTCTGCCGCTTTCAAGCTCAATCTTCAACTTGTTCCCGTGGTTTCACATTTCCCTGTTTAGAGAAACTAAACAGGTATTCTACCTTGTCCAGGGGTGTCTGGTTGGCTTGGCAGGAAAGGACATTCCTGACGTTTTCTTTGGTAGATGATACCCTCTACCCTGCCCCCCAAACTAGTATCTACAAACTAATAAATCCTACGTGGGTCCCATTCAATTTATCTTTTCAGAAATGCTCATGGTACCTGTTTTACAAGTCACTACAGTCATGTTTAAACAGAGTCAGTCTATGTGGCAGAATATGCTGCACACCTTTTATATAGTCATTGGTGGAGGTAATGTTTTGTATTCAGTTGAGTGGCATTGTTTTACTAATTATCTGTCACTTTTTCCTCACACCTAATAAGACAATTAATATCCTGACGACGGGATTCCTGAAGATTAAACCTCTCTTCCACCAACACTTGATTTGCCATTCCATTCTGCCTATATAAGCTGTTTGGTACTCACACTGGAATAGATCAATAGTTTCATTTGGTGTAAGCAGACAATAGATATTTCACAAATGAATTAGTTTTTGAGGTGGTTTTTATATCTGATCATTGATTCAGCAGCAAAGAATGTTTGGTTTTATGCTGTTTTCAGTCAATCTTGTATTCACTTCATTACATACTCCCCTCAAAATATTAGCTTAAGAAACAAAAGGAACTGATGATTCTGTGGGGTGGGTTTGGGTGGCAGGTAGTGAAAGTTCATGAAGCGTCTGATTAAGAATGTCCAGTACTTTTAGCATGCAGTCACAGCATATCTTTCTAGATCAATTAAACAGGGTCTGTACCAAGCCACACTTATACTGGATAGGTACAAAGCTATTGAATTGCAGGTATTAGCTCATCCATTTTCCCATTTTATAGACAGATCTTTGGATGGAGTCATCCTGTCGACATTTGATTAGGATGACCAAGAACAATGTGTCATTATGTTTGTGGTCAATAGGCAAAGAAATTGTCTTGTGGGCTTGGTTCATGATGTAGTGGAATGGTTCTCCTTGTCCAGCCTCTGGAATCATTAATATATAATCCATATACCAGTGGTATGGAACTAGGTTATTGGTATTCTAGGCTTTGTTCTTCTAATTGCAACATACAAATGTCCACACAAATGTCCACTAGAAAGGGACCTAGAGGACTTCCCATGGTTACCCCGACAATTTGGTTAGGATGTTTGAAGAACATTTTATTTAATATTAGATGTAAACAGTAATTGTAGTTTCTTGAATTTGGAAGTTGGTAGTACTACTTTAGTTTCATCTCTTTGATGCGATTATGATGATCTTCACTCTTTCTTCCAGAGGAATGTTAGTGAAAAGTGAGGTAATGTCCATTGATGACATGTCTATTTGTTTAAGATTGATGGTGTCCAGTAGCTCCATCAGTTCAAATTAATCTGTTAGCATTTTGGGGTGGAATGATTGTCACAATGGTTTACGAGATTTGAGGCCATTTTGCCACCGTGTGTTAGAGTTGACCAGAGTTGATTAGAGTTAGATAACACAGGTCTCAGTGGCGCCCTAGGCTTGTGCAATGTAAGGAGGTCATACAGTTGGTAGGTTTATAGGCCCTGTGAGGTGAGTAGCTGCAAAGTCGTTTCACTTATGAATTTACTTTAATGTGCATATTTACTACTGTTATCAACCAAGTACTTGTAAAAGTACTAGTAGTACTACTAGGAAGTACTAAGTACTCATGATTAAGGCTTGAGTTAGGAATAGAAGGGAGCACTTATGTTACACCTGTGTACCGCGATGTTGATCCGTTGACAACTTAAAAGTACAAAACAATGTTTTCCCGTGATGAATTTGAATAACGAAGACACAAACAATAGATTGCACGATTTATTGCCTGGCATATTTCGCTGCATCTTGTCAGGTACATACTGCAGAAATCACACAACTTACGTGAATTAATTAGATAAATCCTTCAAACTGAAATATACACATGTTCGCACAGTAATGTCGATTGTCTACCACGGTAATTTTAAACTGACTAACATGTCTTTCTGCTTACACAAGGACGGCTTACGAAGGTTGATTAGTATAGCTTCAGCAAACTTTAACAATCGACTACTTTGTGTGTTGAACAACACTCGGAAGGAACTGTCTCTTTCAACCACGTGACCACCCTCGAGCACATGTCTTCCGACCGATGAAGCCAGACTTTTCCGGTGTGTCGGCCTGCCTAGGCTACCATCTTCTGTGTGTAGTATCTTGTCCAACCAATTTGGAATATGTTCCGAAACCCTGCATTGTAACTGTCACTCAGTTCTGTCTATGTAGATGGCCTCGCATCTGCATGTAAATTGGTAAATACAATTTGATTTGGCGTACAAAGCTACAGGTTCTTTTACTGCTGGGACTGGGATCGGTGTGTTTCTGTACCTGATGACTAGAGCTGCAGCACAGAATGTTCGCTCGACTGCTGTGGTGAGCCGGTCCCGCAGACGTTGCATTACGTCATCTCCTCGGAAGGTTAGCTGGATGAATACTTGTTTAGGGACTGTAGTTACTTCTGATTTCGGTTTGGGCTGTTGGCAGTGGCGCTTTATAAATCCTGTGGAGTACCCATTCAGGTTTAAGGCATTCTTCAGAGTTTTAAATTCCTCTGTCAGTGTGTCCTTGGTGCATATCTTCCTAGCACGCTCAAACAGGGTCCGTACTAAGCCCCGTTTGTACTGGACAGGTGCGATGCTCTGAAAATTTAAGTATTGGCCAGTCCATGTTTCTTTGCGGTACACTGATCTTTGAATTGTGCCATCTGCTCTACGTCTCATTAGGATATCTAGGAATGGTAACGCTTCGTTGTGTTCATGTTCCATAGATAAAGAGATGTTTATATGTGTCTCGTTCATTGTGGCCTGGAACGACGTTGCTTGTAGCTCGTCTGTGGTGATAATTAGTATATCGTCCACGTAACGACGGTAAAAGGCCAAGTTATTGATTTCTGAGGATCTCTTTTCTTCTAAGTGTGCCATGAAGATGTCCGCTAGAATAGGTCCAAGTGGGCTCCCCATGGCCACTCCGTCAATTTGGCGATATGACTTGTTTAGAAAGTTGAATTGTATGTTGGCAGTACATAATTTTAACAGCCTCTCTAGAATAGCTGATGGTATGCCTAGTTTTAGTTGTTTGTCTCTAATGAGTTCGCTTATTATATTCACGGTCTCATCTAATGAACGTTGGTGAATAAAGAGGCAATATCCATGCATGCCATGTGTTTGACACATGCTCGAGAGTGGTCACGTGGTTGAAAGAGACAGTTCCTTCCGTGTGTTGTTCAACACACAAAGTAGTCGATTGCTAAAGTTTGCTGAAGCTATACTAATCAACCTTCGTAAGCCGTCCTTGTGTAAGCAGAAAGACATGTTAGTTTAAAATTACCGTGGTAGACAATCAAACATGTGTATATTTCAGTTTGAAGGATTTATCTAATTAATTCACGTAAGTTGTGTGATTTCTGCAGTAGGTACCTGACGAGATGCAGCGAAATATGCCAGGCAATAAATCGTGCAATCTATTGTTTGTGTCTTCGTTATTCAAACTTAAAAGTACTCATTATCCGCGCATCCTCTCCTTACCACGCCTCCTTTTTTTAAAATATGAGGAACTTACAGTAGTACAGCAGCCGCCAGATGAGTATCATACACCGAGTTTCAATCACCCGAAACAAATATTAAATTTACAACTCTGCGGAGGTACTGTTGCGATAACACCTAACGTTGTCTTCTTCTTTCGTTCGCTTGAAACATGTCTACAACTGCAATGTCGTCTCTTGTATGAATCTAACGGTCGTTATTAACTTATTACTACTGTACTTGTTATTTAATTTCCGCTTTGCCGGACCGCTTCGACTTTCGGAAGTTTAGAATTCAGAATTATCACGGCAAGCTGTCCTTCAGACCCGGTGAAATATAGCACATTTACCTTGATGGGCGTGCCTAGAATGCTGCTTGTTTGCAAGAATCTTCGAGACATCAGTTCTCGGACAGGCCTAGAGACAACGACCGAGCGAAATGTTTGCATTGTTTTGATTCTCAGTTTAACGTGGACTGTAATGTCAAAGTTGCAGCAGGCGTCAGACAAACCGGAGGTCGCTGGTGGCCAGGTCAGCGGTACTGTTGGGAAGCCAAACGATTTCTGAAACGTAAACCAGACGAGACAGAAATATGAGGAAATCAATATATATATATATATATATATATATATATATATATATATATATATATATATATATATATATATATATATATATATATATATATATATATATATATACCTCCTTACACTCTATGTACAGAATGTCCAGTACATAAAAGGATACAGATAAAATCATAAATCACTTTTATATTTATATTTTCATGTACTGATTTTATGTAGTTGTGTGTGTGTGCGTGTGTGTGTGTGTGTGTGCGCGCGCGCGTGCGTGCGTGTGCGTGCGTGCGTGTGTATGTGCTTGTTATTTTTTAATGTGCTGATGAAAGCTTTAGTCGCAACGTTAATTTTGCTAGTTGTGATCGTGCTCGAGTAAAGCTTTTTGTGTGTGATTCACTCTACGTAATATAGAGAGGGCAGATGAGGCTGCAAAATTGACAGATTCACAGAAGTAGTTGTTGCTGAAGAACCATATTGGCCACTTAAAAAAAAAACACATGTTACCCACCGTCCCCTGTTTAGTTAGTTAGTTAGTTAGTTAGTCGACAGATCATCCTCGTTGCACATCGAACCATTCAGTCCATAAGTGCTCGGATCCCCTCCTAAGCAAATCCCGCAGCGTGTAGCGGCTAACGACGCCAGTTCTGTGTTGGTTTATCAATCTTCTTTGGCTGCCTGCATAGTGTTCTTGTTTGGCCACCGCTCTTTTAATTTGCTGCTCCTGCAGTCTGGCCATTGTTGTAGATTCACAGTCATCACTTGGTTCTCGCAAAAGTCTCACTTCTCGTAGAGCATTCAGAATGTCAGCCTGGTCCATGGCGCGTCCGCCCTCCACAGTAGCCTCACCTGCGAGCTTGTCAGCCCGCTCATCTCCTTGTACTCCCGTATGCCCTGGCACGAAGATGAAACTAATCTTTGCCAGCCGAGACCGCTTCAGAGGCAGTAACCATTCTTTTCGGATCGACCCCTCCTCTATCCTCTTGATCATGTTCATTGAGTCGCTAAGGAAACAAGCCCTAGTGAATGTCTGTGTCTCGAGCCATGTTATTGCTTTACTTACTGCCATGACTTCCATGGTCAGGCTACTTGTGGTTTCAGTGAAAGCACCAGAGTCCCCCTTCACAATTCTCCCTCCGGCCCGAGCTGTAAAGGCCCATGAGCTTCTCACATGTCGGACGACCGACCCATCTGTGTAGATGACCGCGTCACCGTCTAGCAAATTCTCGAAAATCAACGCTTGTACTTCAGCCTCAACAGCAGCCGGATTTTCTTGTCTGCATTTTCTATCTAGTTGGATGCAAACTGAAAAGGATGTGCAGAAGTCTGTTGGCACTTGCACCCACTCCTCGCCAGGTTTTAGAATGGGGACGACACGCTGTGATGTTGGAACCACGACTAACTTGGTTGGAGTCTGTTGACAATGTTACGTTTTGCAATGTCGAACGACGTCATTGCACGGTGAACATTCTCGTGCGTGCCCAGCCCTCTGATGCAACAGCCATCCCAAAATATTTCTGCTCACTGTTCTCTCCCGCTGTTTATACTTCACCTCGACACCGCAAGGTACAAGAGGAACATGATTACATGATGAGATGATATGAGACTGTTCTCATAATGAGTTGGTAATGCCATTATCGTGCCTAACCAGGCTTTACCGTCAGTTCGTGTAATCGGGCCAGCGTTGGAGTCTCGTCATTATTCTCCAACAGTCTGTATTGCATTGATTATATCAGCCCTGCCCATGCTTCTTCCCATTTGTATTGGTGCACTATTTGCCAGGTGGTCTGCGCGTCATTACCTTAAACTCCGGCATGTACCGGTGAGTACAACCTAAAACCCAAGGACAAAACATTACCAAGACAGGCCTAACTCAGCCATATTGGGTGTTCTGCGCTGAATCGTGACATGGTAAAGCCATAATATGCCTCTCGGTAGATGTGGAGTTTGAGTACCGGTATTGCACATCCGTTGGTGTCTGAGTTTGTACAGAGAAAGAATTGCTCTGCAACCCAAGTCGATGACGATGGTACCTAGGTAGCGGAACGAGAAGAAAGGCTTCAGACCGACCGCACCCCGATAGATACAAGTCCCTTTTAGGGCTGAAGCGACCTAAACGTCAAAACATTCGAGTTTAGAGTTTAGAGTGAAAACTCAGTAGTCCAGAGGATTTGCCAGCCAACCAAACGCGAGAAATACATTTCCAGGTTTTCATTGGCACTCAAAGAAAATGCCAAGAATGCTTTTCAAGAATGAGAGTTTGACATGCCTGACTAATTAACAAGCAACCGGGGATAGTGAAAGCTGGTGAATTCTTGTTGTTTAACAGGACGTCTCTTTCCCCAGCGATTGTTACCTGTGCACCTGATGAGCGTGCACTTTACTGGGGTGTGAGACACGGGCATTAACGTGACTTTAATCCATTGTACATGTTAATGGCATGGCGACTGGACACATGAAAGGTCATTCTGCTACTGGATGTTGTTGTATCCCAGCTCTTGGCTGTGACTGTACTGAATGTGAGATGAGGCGACAGTCCTTGTCATTATGAGATTGTGAATGTCAGACATTTCACAATAATTTATTTTTTTTAACGTTCGCTCGCTGTGAACTCAAGCGTAGTCCACACAAGCGCTGGTGCTGCTACTTCTATCTGGTGCACTGGAATGATTTTTGGGCCTGGATTACCATTCCTTATTATCAGTATCCCTCGCCATCACACTTTCCCACTCCTACTTCTGAAGTACTCGTAATTTACGTCCCCAAGTCAAGAACGAGAAGTCAACATTTTAGTCCTAGCTGACCGTCGTAGGGATTGAACCCGCTATCTCGTCATTAGCACACCAGAAGCTTAAGAGCGAGCGCACATATCTGAAAGCACGCGCGTCGTCAACAGGGTGCCGCCTCCACAGTGAAGGTTGGTTGCAGTGGATCTCAAACATTATCTGTGTTTCGCCTTGATTGTACATTCTGTCAAACTGCTCGTCTATCTCTTGATGTTATCCTTCCACTTGTATCGTTGCCTTCAATCTTACCCTCCAGTATGGTTTTCTTCTTCTTCTTCTTCTTCTTCTTCTTCTTCTTCTTCTTCTTCTTCTTCTTCTTCTTCTTCTTCTTCTTCTTCTTCTTCTTCTTCTTCTTCTTCTTCTTCTTCTTCTTCTTCTTCTTCTTCTTCTTCTTCTTCTTCTTCTTCTTCTTCTTCTTCTTCTTCTTCTTCTTCTTCTTCTTCTTCTTCTTCTTCTTCTTCTTCTTCTTCTTCTTCTTCTTCTTCTTATTCTTCTGCGTTCATCCGGAGTTTTTTTTCGGACGTGATTGCGTTGTGCCTGTTTACAGCAGAGCTGCGTTCTTGCGCCGTCGCTAGGCCGACACATCCGACTTATGCGGGCATTTGTTTACCGGGTTAACCTTCCCGGGTATGTCCGATGTCCGATGTCCATTTGAGAAAAAAAACAAAACTTTCCACCTTGGCGCAACCAGCCAATGTGGCATTGGTTAGTGACCTGGTGGTGCATATTGCGGCGTAGGTTTGTTTGTTTCTTTGCGCCAGTGATAGCTGGCTTATCTTGTTGACGGATCTATGCTTATGTTGTCAGCTGGGGGTTTCGTTGGCCGGCAGGTTTTGCGTTAGAGTCTATAGAACCTCTGTATTTGATTGTTTTTGTTTCCATGAAATACGACATATTCTTCTGTATATCTACATCTCCAGGGCCTCTTTTCAACTTTCTAATCTCTTTTTATATCGTATATATTGTTCTACTTTCGTTAGCCATTTCCAGACAATCGCTGTTGCTTAGTCTGATAGTCCAAGTTCCGTTGCTGTCAAACTCTTCCTAAATTGTACGTTCACACTCCATGATTCACTGCCATACAACAAGACAGGTTCTATATCATATTTCAGTACTCCAATTCTGATAAGTCAATGAAAGTGATGTATTAAATTTGGATACTTCTCATCTTATGAAATGAAGCTTTTGGTTGACATACAGATTCAATGCAAAACAAAAAGTAGGTTCGGATCAAACAATTTTGTGTTCGCATATCCTTTACAGGACATCGCTGTTAACATCAGCATCTTTCAGCTCATTGTTGATTTCTTGGCAAGATTACGCGCAGTAGTTTGCCATTGCTTTCTGAGCGACCGGCTTACATATCCCTAAGTTACCCACGCGGAGAGAACCGCTACCAATTCTCGCGCATATTACGTTACTTACGAGAGTATACGGGATTACGGAGAAAGTCGTATAACCCCTAGACCAGAGAGACGGCGAACAGAAAAATGGATGGCGGAAAATGGGAAGTAGAGGTGGGTCACAGTTACGACTTAAAAGTTGTTAATATGGTGGCAGACATGCTGTATTATAACGCAGTGACAACATTTCAACGATATATAAACCCATGACTTACAGTTAGTCGCTTAAGACGATTAACCATCCTATGGCAATTAATCAGTTAATCTCTGGCAAGCATTTTCCTTCTAATATGATGACAGCCCCTAGATATTTGAATTTATTGATTTTGTTAAGCTCTTTCCTTTCTATTGTACTATCACATTTTGCTGTTATCGTTTGGTGTTATAAGAGAGAAATAATTAGGAGAACACTAGAAGACCACTAGGACTCAATTCATTCATGCACTTCTTTACAGAACAACAGATTGAATGTTTTGGCCACCTCATAAAAACTCCCTGGTACCATCTGCCACAATGGGCCACATTGAAGAAACATAGTTTATACAGAGCTAGGGGAAGACCACGGAGCAAGGGCAAGACCACGTAAAAGATGGAGTGATGGTATCAAAAACAACCTTAGAGAAATGAATACCAACTTAAATAGAGAGAGCATTAGAAAGAGCACATAAAAGATTAGGAACCCCCCCCCCCCCCCCCCCAATTTTCCCGATGTTGTAGATTGCTTTTTCAGCTATTAATATTATGTCATCTGCATAATATAGAATTTGTGTGTTATAACCTCCAGCTTGTAACTACGACCTATCTTTGATCTGTCTCATTATGATTTCTCGTTAGAGAGAGAGCGCAGAATTATAGAATCCTGATCAATAGCTGTGAATTAATTTCTCACGTTGGATTGACATGCCAAGAGAATAGATATGCAGATGTGTAAACACAACAATGCGACATTACCATTAAGTACCTCTACACTCCAGAGAAACAAGGAACTACTTTTAATGCACGAATGCATAAATAAATAAATCTGTATTCGTTATGTCTTCCTTACCGTGTCTTTTTGCTAATGAAAATGTTTTATTTAATATTTACATCTTTTCGATGTCTGCTTTCGACGTTCACCACGGGATGAAAAGACTAACCACCTGTACCCACACGCAATACGGTCCGCGCAATGTGACGGTCCTAACACTTCAATATCCACAAAAGACTCCAGTTACGGGGCATGTTTTTATGTTATTTTTTTTTTTATCAACATCTTTCTCCTTTGTATGTCATTTACATTTCATCGTAGGTTCTTTATCATCAATCCCTCATTCACCTACTCCACCATCTCATATCCCAAAGATCAACAAGATGCCCCCTCACGAAAGCGCGCATTTATAACGTGTTGACTTTTCCTTTAAGCCACATTCAAGCTCCAGGGGCCTATTGAAATGCAAGCAATGTAATGCCAAGACATGTCTTCTCTTGACATACACAATAGTCATCAATGCTGGCTCACGTACCCAGGCCGGAACTACTGCTTGCCAAGTTGGCATGCGGATACAGTGCGACCAAACAAAAATCTAGCGGGAAATGATCGGAAATTACAATGAGAAAAACGTCAATTTGAAATCAAAACTGCGAGTAGTGAGCTTGCATAATGGCGAACCGTATATGTTACGGGCGTTAAGTTGTACTACGTTTAAAAATATTCTGTAACTCTCTCTCTCTCGCTCTCTCTCGCTCTCTCTCGCTCTCTCTCTCTCTCTCTCTCTCTCTCTCTCTCCCTCTCTCTCTCTCACCCTCTCACCATCTTCTGCCCATTGTTCTCGCTATCCCACTCTCTCTATTCATCCAATGATCCATGCATCCAATCATGCAGTAATTGATGCATCCATCCAGTCATTGATGTATGCATCCATCCAATAATCCATCCATCCAAGTCCATCTATCTATCCATGCATGTATGTAGGCAGGTAGAGAAGCAAGGGGGTAAACAGGAAAAGGCATCTGTCTGTTTGTCTATCAACTTGTCTGTCTGTCTGTCTGTCTGTCTGTATGTCTGTATGTCTGTCTGTCTAACCATCCTTTTCCTAGTCAATCAGTAAGTCTGTCTGCCACCCCCCCCCACCACCCAGTCAGCCTAACTTTATGTCCTCTATTTAGTCTGTCTGTCTGCCTGCCTGTCTGTCTGTCTGTCTGTCTGTCTGCCTGCCTGCCTGCCTGTCTGTCTGTCTGTCTGTCTGTCTGTCTGTCTGTCTGTCTGTCTGTCTGTCTACACAATCTTCAGCTTATTTCTTCTCATAACGTGTCCCAAAACATCTTGACTGTCTATTCTAATTACTCTAATCATTTAACAGTTTTCATTTGTTTCTTGTACGACTTGTTCTTGTGTCAATTGTATTCTTTGCATTTCCCTCAGAAACCACATTTGCACTGACATTAGATGTTTTCCAGCTTGTTTGCTCATGTCCATGTTTCACATCTAAACAAAAGTACATGTTCTATGTAGCATTTCAAAACTCTTTTTCTCATTGCAATCGATATCTATTTATTGGTTAGCGTGCTTTCTATCTTGCAAAAGGCTACCTTTGCTATAGCGATTCTTGTTCTAATCTCTTCAAGGCAACCCATCAGATGTTATGACTGTTCCAAGGTGGTTGTGCGGATTCACTCGTAAAAGAATATTCCCATTTGCCTGTATACTACATCTGTGTCTTCTTATAATTTCATCATCATCATCATCATCATCATCATCATCATCATCATCATCATCATCATCATCATCATCATCATCATCATCATCATCATCATCTTCCACTTGTGCTGTTAAGCGTCGTGGGGAGAAATAATTTGCAGCCCAGCGCCCGGTGGGCGGCACTTGATAGTGTCATTCCGTGTGATTGTACAATGTCTTTGATGTCGTCAATCCATTTTATTCTTGGACGTCCTCTTGGTCTCGTCGCAGATGATCTTTGATGTAAGGCCAGTGATGGTAGTTGCTGGTGTTGCATTCTAACGACATGGTCAAACCACTTGATCGTCTGTCTGTCAATAAATGTGGCACAATTTAATTCTAACCCTCTTTCTCCGCTAACCCCGAATATCTCTCGTCACGTGACGCGACGAGAATTAGCAGTGGTTCGAATCGCAAAAGTGACTTATGAGAGTATGGAGCCGGTCGCTCAGAAAGTCGTGGGGTGCCGATGAGCGTAATCTAGCCTAGGAATCAACATACAGCTGAAAGATGCTGGTGTTGACCGCAATATCCTGAAACAGGATGCAAACGCGGGGAAAAAAAAAAAAAAAAAAAATTGTATTGTTTTTGCATTTTCCTCAGAAACCACATTTCTGTAGCCATCAAAACATTTGATGGCTACATAAATGTGGTTTCTGAGGAAAATGCAAAGAGTACCACGGACAGATAGAAAAACCAATGACCAAGTACTACAGGAGACAAATGAAAATCGTAGACTGATTAGAGAAATTAGACGAAGACAGTCACAATTTTTTGGGCATGTTATGAGAAGAAATGGATTGGAGAACTTATTGACAACTGGCAAGATCGAGGGGAACAGACCAAGAGGCAGACCGAGAGGAAAATACCTGGATGGCTTGGCCACGTGGCATGGACAAGACAGGAACACTGAGCTGATCGACGACTCTGGTGATCGAGTGAAATGGCGAATCATGACCGCCCACGCTTTCCGGCATGGCACATGATTGATTGATTGATTGTATTGTAGGTTCCTAAACTGTGCTGATTTTTAAAGGTGACCGTGGAAATATTACCAACAGCAGTCACATCCGAATTCGCGCAAACAATCTTTTGACAAACGGCATTTAAGAGTTAAGGAAGTGAAAACAATCTACGGCTGAGATTACATATGTAGGTCATGAAGATACCACGTTTGGCTTGCGCATACATTACATTTGATAAACATTGTCCCTGTTACCTGGCAACTTGTTGAGTCCGTTTGCTCAGAGATCGTCTGCTAGGATTTCCCGCGGCGTCTGTTGCTTGGTAACGGAATATGCACACCTCAGGTTATCTTTATATAATCACCATCATCATGTGTTATGGCGACAAGCGCTGTCGGTAATGGTTCATAGCTATACATCAGTTCGTAGTCAAATATGTTCAGTGTTCTTGTCCCGATATTGCCGTGTAGCCATGTCATACAGGCTCTTGTAATGTTGTCTTCTGACTTCTCCTTGCTGTTTTCGTACTAAGTTAGCCAGTTTTCACTAAGTTGTCACAGGATATCTATATCGCCATCATCGTCATCACGTGTCATGCTGATAAGTGTTGGCTGTCACTGTTCACAGTCTCGGATAAGTTCTGTGTTCTTGTTCCGGTTATGGCGCATGTAGTCAAGCCATACAAGAATTTATATTCGTGTCTTCCCCTTGCTATTTTTCCATTAACTAATTAAATGTCATGGGATGATTAATCGTCTTAAGTGACCTATCGTATCTGCTGCGGACTTATATATCACTGAGGAGCTTCCGGTCGCCAGTATGTCCTGTGGCGTGTTTATGCTTGTGGTTACGGTTTACAATCGCATTTTCCTCATGTTAGACTGGTAGTACATGGTTCCGTCACTCTGCTACTGAGTGAGTGCGTGGGCGACACCGTGAGCTGTTAAATTCGCGGCGAATGCTTTTACATCTGTCCTGTACAGTGAACTGCATGTTCAGAACAATGGCTACCGGCGGTTGCTGACTTGACTTTTTGCCCTTTCGGTTCACGAGTGCATTTCTCGGGAGACTCATGGGAGTCGGCGCTGAAGCTGCGGAGTTTGTGCTTTGTGCGACACTTTTGGCGGGTCGCCCTGCAGTAAGAGACCGGGGTCAATGAGGTATTTCTGGTGACTGCCGAGTCCTTAGTCCATCGACGATGAACTGTGGCGAGTGTGGATGAATTTTGTGTTGGCATTCTGACGGCGGCATTATGCACAATGTACCTGTGCGGGCTTGTTAAATTGCCGAGACTCCTGTCTATTTCACTTTTGACATTGGACAGTGGGGAGCATTTTGTGTGATATTCGCTAGCACGGGAATGGAGCATAATGGTGACGACCTGTTGCCATGAAGTTGGAACCTTGACTAACTAACTAACTATATCGCTGAAATATTGTCAATGCGTTATAATACAACATGCCTGCTACAATATTAACAATTTTAAAGTTATAACTGCCACACACCCCTACTTCCCATTTTCAGCCATACATTTTTGTTTGGTCCAAACATTCTTTTTGTTTGTCACTGAATCTGTTTGCAGTCGTTATTTTAAAAAAAATGTGGTGTTTCCTTTGCAGAACGTTGCGAACAACCTCAAGTTGATTTCTAGATAAGTTTACGTTCAGTAGTTTGCCATTAGTTTCTAAATTTATTTCCTCTCTTATCTCTAAAAAAAAAAATCTTTATCTATGTTTAACGTTTCCTAAGGTTAGAATAGATTTTTTTGGGGCTTTCTTCGCTTATCCTTTACAGGACATAGCTGTCAACATCAGCATCTTTCAGCTGATTGTTGATTTCTTGGCAAGATTACGCTCAGTAGTTTGCCATTGCTTTCTGAGCGACCGGCTCACATACCCCGTACATTACCGACGCGGAGAGAACCGCTACCAATTCTCGCGCACGTCACGTTACTCACGAGAGTATACGTGATTACGGAGAAAGTCGTGTAACCACCTAAACTAGGGAGACTGGTTAGGATAAATTATCTTTTGTTATTTAAATACATCGTGACTTTTCCTTGAACCAAGACAGAATTAAAAGCAAGAAGAGACAACCATAAAGCGGCCAAACCCCCAGCTGACGTCATAGCCGTGAAATCTGCTGCACAGACAAGTTAACAAATTGACACAGAAGAAAACAGGAACCAAGACCGCGCTATGAACCACCACAATTATAATATAACCAAGGCTGAGAAAGAGGTTGAGCAAAGTGGAAATTTTGTTTGTTTTTCTACTTATCAGATGAGATAGGCTCCTTGAACATGAACTGACTAAAAACCCGTTCTCAGCTTTGGTTTTAACTATTCAATAGAATAGATAAGAGAAGTCACACAGCAAGATATAACAATTGGAGATAAAAACAGTTAGCGACGTGCAACTCCCGTTAGAGAGTGAGAGATAATAAATACAGACATAGTGTTCATACCTTACAACGGACTCTACAACAGCAAACGTAAATCGCAGGGAAGACATCAATGGTTATATTTAAAAAAATAATAAATAAAAATATGTATACTTTGACGCCGCGAATCGATATTTCGAATATAATTCCCTCAGGAACAACACAAACAGATCTAAAGAAAAACATGAAATTATAAAGTTTAATAACATTAAAACGCAAACAATTAGTTGACTTTTCTGAGCAGCAAATTTTTTTAATGTTTATATTCTGTGTGTATTTTCTATAATTATTCAATATCTGCTCTTGTTATCTGCACTGCTGTGATACTATCAAAGTTGGTTTCTTAGTAACATCTGCAGCACGACCATGGAAATGCCAAAGTTCTTTGTTGCTATGTTCTCTGTTGTTACGTTTTCGTATCTACGTTGAAGCGCGGTAGTGTAAGGGAATCCTTGACTGTATGACTGTGGGTGGGTGGGGGGGGGGGGGGGGGAGAGAACCGAGTCTGCGGAATTGTGCAGGTTAGGGTTTAGGGTTTTCATTTTGCGCCCAACAGAAAATAAATCCACACCTTACCGATGATTCGATCCTGGTCTCCGGAAGGAGAAACCGGCATTCTAGTAATTCGGCCAGCCGCTCCCCCTTGACTAAATAATAAATACACAAGAGACGCTAGACCATATAGCACTTTAAAACAATGTATTCCCTTAGTGAATTAAATACAGAAGCCACACTCAATATGTTGCACGATTTATTGCCTGGCATGTTTTGCCATGGCGAAAGTAGCCTTTAGCAAGATGAAAAACATACTGACCAATAAATAGATGTTAATGGAAACGAGATAAAGTGTTGAGGGGATACATAGAGCCTGTACTTTTGTATGGATGTGAAACTTGGACAATGAGCAGTCAAGATGAAAAACATCTGATGGCTGTGGAAATGTGGTTTCTGAGGAGAATGCAAAGAATACCATGGATAGACAGAAAAACCAATGATCAAGTACTACAGGAAACAAATGAAAATCGTAAACTGATTAGGGACACGCAGACAGTCAAAAATTTTTGGGCATGTTTGAGAAGAAATCTGGCAAGATCGAAGGGAAGAGACCAAGGGGAAGATCGAGCAGTAAATACCTGGATGGCTTGGCCATATGGCGTGGTCGAGACAGGAACACTGAGCTGATCCACGACTCTGGTGATCGAGTGAGATGGCGAGTCATAACCGCCCACGCTTTCCGGCATGGCACATGATGGATCTCGTCAGATGCATACTGCAGAGTTATATATCATATAAAGTGAGTACATGTTAGTTAGTTGATTAGTTGGTTGGTTGGTTAGTTAGTTAGTTGGTTGGTTAGTTAGTTAGTTAGTTAGTTGGCTGGTTGGTTAGTTAATTTGTTGGTTGGTTAGTTAGTTAGTTGGTTGGTTAGTTAGTTAGTTGGTTGGTTAGTTAGTTAGTTAGTTAGTTGGCTGGTTGGTTAGTTAATTAGTTGGTTGGTTAGTTAGTTAGTTGGCTGGTTGGTTAGTTAATTAGTTGATTGGTTAGTTAGTTGATTAGTTGGTTGGTTGGTTAGTTAGTTAGTTGGTTGGTTAGTTAGTTAGTTGGCTGGTTGGTTAGTTAATTAGTTGGTTGGTTAGTTAGTTAGTTAGTTGATTAGTTGGTTGGTTGGTTAGTTAATTAGTTGGTTGGTTAGTTAGTTAGTTAGTTTGTTAATTAGTTGGTTGGTTAGTTAGTTAGTTAATTAGTTGGTTGGTTAGTTAATTAGTTGGTTGGTTGGTTAGTTAGTTAGTTAGTTAGTTAATTAGTTGGTTGGTTAGTTAGTTAGTTAGTTGATTAGTTGGTTGGTTGGTTAGTTAATTAGTTGGTTGGTTAGTTAGTTAGTTAGTTAGCTGGCTGGTTGGTTAGGTAATTAGTTGGTTGGTTAGTTAGTTAGTTAGTTAGTTGGCTGGTTGGTTAGTTAATTAGTTGATTGGTTAGTTAGTTGATTAGTTGGTTGGTTGGTTAGTTAGTTAGTTGGTTGGTTAGTTAGTTAGTTAGTTAGTTGGCTGGTTGGTTGGTTAGTTAATTAGTTGGTTGGTTAGTTAGTTAGTTAGTTGTCTGGTTGGTTAGTTAATTAGTTGGTTGGTTAGTTAGTTAGTTAGTTGGCTGGTTGGTTAGTTAGTTAGTTAGTTAGTTGATTGGTTGGTTAGTTAATTATTTGGTTGGTTGGTTGGTTGGTTGGTTGGTTAGTTGGTTAGTTGGCTGGTTGGTTGGTTAGTTAGTTAGTTGATTGGTTGCTTAGTTAATTAGATGGTTGGTTGGTTAGTTAGTTAGTTAGTTAGTTAGTTAGTTGGCTGGTTGGTTAGTTAGTTAGTTAGTTAGTTGATTGGTTGGTTACAGTCAGGTCTTAGTCAGATATGACTGAGCTACCGTATAACAGTAGACGGTACTACCTGGTTTCTGTTAGCGCCGAACGTTGGGCGGCGCTTACCAAACCCGACACCCCACATTGTGCCAACGGCTTCGGGCGGAAGAGCGCAATTGGGAGGGTACAAGCCTTACCCTGGTGCGAGGAAATGCAAGCTAAAGACAAAATTGTCATGGCAGGGCAGACCAGGCCCTAAGCCTTGGTTGGCGACTGGTCTAGGATCGAAGCTCCGACAGGCGGACAGTTAGAGCATTGCTTTGCTGATCCGGCAGCTTCTGCAGCTTGTCTTGTTCCAGATGTAGGGGTGTTACCTTTCCTCTGGAGTGAACTAGGCAGGCCGAGAGAGGGATCATGCTGCATGGGCAACACATGATCTCTATATTTTAGCCCAGGCTTTGTGCTATGGAGAGGCAATAACTCCATCCCTGGTCTTAACTGGTCTCGGAATCAAAGCGAGAGGCAACTGTTACGGGTTATAAGTCCTTGTCAGTTGGCGTAGACATGGGGCGCCACGCGTTGCCTCTGACGGTGGGAGACACCTATAGGTGTCACTGATCAGCTACCGCCCGCCTCAAGCTGGGCAGCCCCCAGCCAATTGGGTGCTGATCCGCCACAGCCTGCCTGCTTCAATGGGTGCTTGGGGCTAGGACAAAATCTGAATCGCAGGCTGTAAAACCAATGCACCAGGTACAAACAAAAATATAAATAGAAACCTCAAGCTACGGCTTGCAACCTGGAACGTGAGAACCATGTGTCCAGGATTTTCCACTGACTTGACCAATATTGACGATGTGAGAAAAACGGCTGTGATTGATGCCGAACTCAATCGTCTTAACATTGATATTGCTGGCCTGCAGGAGACTCGCCTCGCTGAGGAAGGGTCACTCAGGGAAAACAACTACACCTTTTTCTGGAAGGGTAAAGGGCAGGCGGAAAGGAGGCAACACGGTGTGGGCTTTGCAGTGAAGAATTCGCTACTGGGAATGATTGAAATTCCAGCAGGAGGAAATGAAAGACTATTATCCCTGCGCTTGGCAACCTCTTGTGGGTTTGCCACCATTATTACTGCATATGCACCGACACTCGATTCCTCTGATGATGTGAAGGATTTGTTCTATGAGGAGTTAGACTCTGTGATCAAGGCAGTTCCAAAATCCGACTACATTTATATGCTCGGTGATTTCAATGCTCGTGTGGGCAAGGACTCGAGTTCATGGCCAGTGTGCCTTGGAAAATACAACATCGGTCGCATGAATGAAAATGGGCAAAGGCTGCTGGAGCATTGCACCAGTAATGACCTATGTATTACAAACTCTTTTTTTAAAACAAAAGAGATGCATAAGGTCACATGGAAACATCCAAGATCCGGCCATTGGCACCAGCTGGACTTCATCATCACACGGAGACAACATCTGAACCATATATCATTGACTCGTAGTTACCACAGTGCTGACTGTGATACGGATCATTCTTTGGTTGTTGCAAGGGTTAGACTGAGACCAAAGAGAATCTACACAGCTAAACACAAATCTAGCCCCAGGATTAATATTATTAACACTCATGATCCTGAAAAGTGCTTTCAGTTTCAACAGCAACTTGAAGACGCTTTCACTGATACACCAGAAAATTGTACAGTAAATGATAAATGGAATAAACTTAAGGAAACTCTTTGTAAAACTGCCGTAAAGGTTTACGGCACTGTGGATCATAAGAGGCAGGACTGGTTTGCGGCCAACAGCGAGACTCTGCAGCCCTTGATTGATAAGAAGAAGAAAGCTCTCTTAAGAAACAAGGAAAGACCAACGCGTAACACTCTGAGTGAGCTAAGGCAAGCTAGGAAGGATGTGCAAAAGGCTGCCAGGCAGTGTGCAAATGATTATTGGATCAAGTTATGTGAGTCCATTCAAATCGCAAGTGATAAGGGAGACATAAGAAGCATGTATGAAGGAATAAAGAAAGCCTGTGGTCCAGTGATCAAAAGAAGTGCACCATTGAAAACCTTGACTGGAGAAGTCATCACTGATAAGAAACAGCAGATGGACAGATGGGTAGAGCACTATTTGGAGCTTTACTCAAGTGAGACCAAACTAGCGGATAATGCCCTCAACGCCATAGAGGCTCTACCAACTCTTGACCACCTGGACACACTTCCCACCATAACAGAAGTTAAGTGTGCTATAAATGAACTTGCATCTGGCAAGGCTCCAGGTAAGGATGGGATTCCAATAGAGGTTATCAGGAGTGGGCAAGACACACTCACTATACAGATCCACCAGCTAATAGAGCTATGCTGGCGTGAAGGACAAGTCCCACAGGATTTCAAAGATTCAAGCATCATAACACTGTACAAGAACAAGGGCGATCGGAGCGACTGCAACAACTATAGGGGTATCTCACTTCTGTGTATTGTTGGAAAAGTATTTGCCAGAATTGTTCTGCGCAGACTTCAAGTCCTAGGAGATCAAGTCTACCCCGAATCACAGTGTGGCTTTCGACAGAACCGGTCTACCACTGATATGATATTCTCATTGCGACAAATGCAAGAAAAATGCCGTGAACAGAATCAACCACTGTTTATTGCCTTCATCGACCTCACAAAGGCATTTGATTTGGTCAGTCGTGAGGGTCTGTTCAAAGCACTAAAGAAGATTGGCTGCCCACCAACTCTTCTGTCCATTGTGGAATCGTTCCACACAGGCATGAAGGGTATAATCAAGTTTGATGGTGCAACTTCTGAAGAATTTGAAATCAAGAGTGGAGTTAAGCAAGGTTGTGTACTAGCTCCCACCCTCTTTGGAATATACTTTTCACTTCTACTGAAATATGCATTTCGTGATCAGGATGGTGGTATATACATTCACTCACGCTCAGATGGCGGCCTCTACAATGCTCAGAGATTGAAGGCTAAGACCAAAATTAGGAGGGTACTGATCAGAGAGTTGCTTTTTGCAGATGATGCTGCAGTTACGACCCACTCTGAGGAAGAATTGCAATGTCTACTATCTGCATTCTCCAATGCTTGTTCTGAATTTGGTTTAACAATTAGCAAAAAGAAGACACAGATTATGTCACAAGGTGCACATGGGGTACCATCAATCTTTATTGACGACGCCGAACTAGAGATAGTAGACCATTTTACATATCTAGGATCGGTGGTAAATAGCAAATTATCCCTAGATCAGGAAATCAACATCCGGATTGGTAAGGCAGCAACAACAATGAACAGGTTAAGAAAAAGAGTCTGGGAGAACAGGAAGCTTACTGCCAAAACAAAAGTCCTTGTCTATCAAGCCTGTGTCCTTAGTACTCTTCTCTATGGCAGTGAAACCTGGACAACTTACTCACACCAAGAGAACAATTTAAACAGCTTTCATATGCGGTGTCTGCGAAGAATTCTTGGTATTAAGTGGCAAGACAAAATCACAAATACTGAAGTATTGGAAAGATCAGGTTGTGTGACAGTTTATTCCATGCTCAGTCTTCGTAGACTTAGATGGATAGGACATCTTAGGCGGATGGATGATGGTAGAATACCAAAGGATATCTTTTTTGGTGAATTACAGATGGGTAAGAGATCTCAGGGTCGGCCTCTACTACGATACAAAGACGTGTGTAAGCGGGACATGATTGATACAGGCATTGATAATGCACATTGGGAGCAAGTCGCCGCTGAACGTGTTGCATGGAGGGCAAATATCAGAAATGGAATAAAGTCAAAGGAGAAAATTATTGCAGAAAAGTCACACACCAAGCGTTTGAGACGTAAGATGGTGCATGATGGTGGAAATGACCACGTGTTCACATGCACCCACTGTGAACGGACATTTACAGCGCAAATTGGCCTTATCAGTCACACTCGCTACCGCCATAGTTAAAAGTTATTATGCCTTTTTAAAGCACAAACTATCGTCTGTCAAGACGGCAAGGTGCCAATGTGTGTGTGATTGGTTGGTTAGTTAGTTAGTTAGTTGGTTGGTTGGTTGGTTAGTTAGTTGGTTAGTTAGTTAGTTAGTTAGTTAGTTAGTTAGTTAGTTAGTTAGTTAGTTAGTTAGTTAGTTAGTTAGTTAGTTAGTTAGTCAGTCGAGGTTCCAGCTTCACGGCAACGGGTCATCCCCATTATGCTCCGTTCCTATGCCAGTGAATATCACACAAAATGCTCCCCACTGTCCAATGTGAAAAGTGGAACAGGCAGGAGTCTCGTCAATTCAACAGCCCGCACAGGTACACTGTGCATAATGCCGACGCGAGAATGCCAACACAAAATTAATCCACGAAAACCACAGTTCATAGTCGATGGACTCGGCAGTCACCAGAAAGACCTCATTGACCCGGGTTTTTTCACATGGCTCGGTCTTTTACCACACGGCGACCCGCCGAAAGTGTCGCATAAAGCACGAACTCCGCAGCTTCAGCGCCGACTCCCGGGAGTCTCCTGAAAAATGAAATCGTGAACCGAAAAGGCAAAAGTGAATACATGAATAATACTTAATCTGAAACAATTAAAACACACAGTCACTTGTAAATAAACGATTATAAACGAAACGAACGTAAATAAACGAAAATAAACCATTGCTCAAATATATTGAGGAGTTTGCAATCAAAACAGTTACAGCCGGAATTGTGTAAACAGAAAGCGTACTTTCTAAATTTCAAATTACCGTGGGGATAACAGATGTTCCACATTCGGACAATAACTATGATTATGTGTTTAAATTGTTTCAGCTTAATTAAGTATTATTCATGTACTCATATCACATGATATATAACTCAGTAGTATGCACTTGACGTGGTGCAGCGAAATATGTCAGGCAATAAATCGTGCAACATATTGTTTTAGGCTTCTGTGTTTAAGTATAAAACTTGACAGCTATGGGCACACATGAATCCGACCCGCCTGAATATGACGATATTTCATTATTATTTGTTTCTTCCGTGGTTCTATAACTAATGTTTTTCTACTAGGCTCAACGGTTCCAAGCCATTGTTATCTCTGTCACAACGACCTTGACTAGTGAACTACACTATCGACCAGATGACGTCAAGTTCAAATCTGGGAAACCTTTGAGATGACAGAAGCAAGACCAGAAACACAAATTCACGGGTACTTATCGCCGCCCATAGAAGCCGCCGGAAAAAAAGTAGAAAATAGAGTGCAACAGGAATACTGAAAAGCCCAGGGATTAAACTCCTCGCCTCCAAATGATAACAGCGTCCGGCTAAGAAGTTCCCGAGAGCTATTTTGCCTTGAGACCTATGCTGTCATGAGACCTGATTTGTGATGAGATGTAAGGTGTTTTGAGATCTATGATGTTATGAGATCTACTACGATGTCTATTTTGTTATGGAACATGTGGTGCTATTAGATGTATGATACTGTGAGACCTATGGTTCATGAGACCTACGATGATATGAGACATATGCTGTTATGAGACCTACGATGCTATAAAACCTATGGTGCTTTGAGACCTTTGGTACTCTGAAACATATGATTATCTAAGACCTGTAGTTCTATGCGATATGTGGTGCTATGAGACATAAGGTGCTATGAGACCTTTAGTACTACGAGACCGTTGGTGCAATGAGTCCGTTGGTGCAATGAGACCTTTAGTGCCATGAGACCTTTGGTGGCATGAGACCTATGGTGCCATGAGATCATAGTGCTATAAAACCTATGGTGGCATGCGACTATAGTGTTATGAGACCTATGGTGATATGAGACCTGTAGTGCTATGCGATATATGATGCTATGACACCAATGGTACTATGTCAATTGACACCTAAGGTGCTATGAGTCCTTGGGGCTAAGAGATTTATGGTGCCATGAGACATATGGTGCTATGAGACATATGGTGTTATAAGACATATGGTGCTATAAGGCCTATGGTGCAATAAGACATATGGTGCTATAAGACATATGGCGCTATAAAACTTATGGTGCTTTAAGACAAATGGAGCTATAAGACATATGGTGCTATAAGACATATTGTTGCTATCAGACATATAGTGCTATAAAATATATGGTACTATAAGACCTATGGTGCTATAACATATATGGAGCTATAAGACATGTAGTGCCATAAGACATATGGTGCTATAAGACATATGGTGCTATAAGACATATGGTGCTCTAAGACATATGGTGCTATAAGACATATGGTGCTATGAGACACATAGTGCTATGAGACATGTGGTGCTGTAAGACCTATGGTGCTTTGTGACATATGGTGCTATGAGACATATCGTGCTATCTATAAGACATATGGTTCTATGAGACATATCGTGCTATCAATAAGACATATGGTGCTATGAGACATATGGTGCTATGAGACATATGGTGATATGAGACATATGGTGCTATGAAACATATCGTGCTGTCTATAAGACATATGGTGCTATGAGATATATGGTGCTATAAGACATATGGTGCTCTAAAACATATGGTGCTATAAGACATATGGTGCTATGAGACACATTTTGCTATGAGACATGTGGTGCTATAAGACCTATGGTGCTTTGTGACATATGGTGCTATGAGACATATCGTGCTATCTATAAGACATATGGTGCTATGAGACATATCGTGCTATCAATAAGACATATGGTGCTATGAGACATATGGTGCTATGAGACATATGGTGATATGAGACATATGGTGCTATGAAACATATCGTGCTGTCTATAAGACATATGGTGCTATGAGACATATGGTGATATCTTCTTCTTCTTTGCGATCATCCGGAGTGCTTTTTAAGATGTGATTGCGGTGTGTCTGGTATGCGCCCTTGGGCTGAAACCCGTAGGCCAACACAGCCGGCTTTAGCGTGCTTTTTTGACTAGGTAGCATTCCTGGGAGACTCTCACTGTTTGCGGTACCGTCCACAACCCAGCTTGCCAAGTTGGAACGAGTTAAGACAACGGTCGTCCCTCAAAGGAAGGAAGGGACAGTCCATGGCATTTTCTGCCATCCAGGGTGGCTTCCATAATTGCAGGGCCGGCACATAGCGCCCTGGTACTGGGCTCACCGAGGGCATCGTCACGTCCTGCTCATGGCTGCTTTAATTCCTCACTTCAATATATTGGGTATTTCGTTCGCCCCGGGCCGTTCCTGCACAGACCAGACTGGTCTGCAGTCAATATCCACTCAGCAAGTTTTTCGGACATGTGATTGTCGTTGTGTCCGTCAGAGCTGTTCCAGACACGTCGGACATTCGGAAACTACCTAGTCAGAGCTGTTCCGAACAAGAGCGGCATTCGGAAACTAGGTAGCTGTTCCTAGCACGAGGGAAGACTAGTTAGAGCTTTTCCCGTCACGAAAGACATTTCACTCGGACGTAATTGCGTAGTGCCATTTTTATTTTGCCGCCCGTAGGCTGGCATTTCCGGCTTCAGCGGGCATTTTTGATGAGGTTAGCCTTCCTCGGGTTTCGAGACTCTTATTTCGACTTCCACACAGCAAGCTTTTGCTTCGGGCTGCCACGTAATGGATTCGCAAGGCAGGCGTTCCATTTCTGTCAACGAGACAATTTTCCACCTTTTACTACATTCACTCCATGAGTATGGTTACAGACTATCTACGGAACGTGCGACCGAGGTGTTTTTCCACCTTTTGTACTCGCTCACGAGGTAGGCTACATGTGCTGCCGGCTCAGCACCTTACCTCCGTACGTCTGTGGGCGAGTATCGGTCAGGCCCTCTCATCTGGGGATACCTCAAAACCCCCAGCTAAGAGCCATCTACCGAGTATCTGCGCCAAGCATGTAGCTTGCTCAGCACCTCACCTCAATTTTGATGTAGGTTTGTGTCGGCCAGGCTCTCACTTCCGAGGGTTTATGGCTTAGAGACGTTCAGCCATACACCTCGGCTGGGAGCCTTAGAGGTTATGTCCGGACTGAGATTTTGGCATCGTTTGCCTGATTTTGACTGCTATCCTCAGTCTACCTGCAGAGCAGCAGGTTGTGTCTCTCGTAGTCTGGTCCCTATCCCATAAGCTGTCCGATATGTAGTTTTCACCCATCGGCAAGCACATGGGGTCGATGGGACACACAAGCTCCCCCACCACGGCAAGGTGGAGACACATCGGGGGAGATATGGTGATATGAGACATATGGTGCTATGAAACATATGGTGCTATCTATAAGACATATGGTGCTATAAGGCACATGATGCTATGAGACATATGGTGATATGAGACATATTGCAGCATTACATCAGATGTAGATGATTATGGGTAACGAATAACTGCCCATGGACAATATAAAACAGCATTTAAGTCGTTATCGTAGATAACGCCAATACTAACGTACGTGTGTGAATCATGGGTACTTAATTTGAAACAAGGAGAAAGAAACTGGGAGTCACAGAGGTGTGATTTCTTTGTAGATTGCTCAGATTCCGATGGTTTGCTAAGAATTCCATGGTTGCTGAGAATCCCATGTTTGTTAAGAATTCAATGGTTGGCTAAGAATTCCATGGTTGGTTACGAATCCCATAGGCGGCTAATAAGACTAACATTTAAGTCCTGCAAGAGGCCACTCACAAACACATTTGATTGTCCACATGAGGACAAGACAGTTGTCATTTTTTCCTTGTTTTGTTAACTGATTCAATGCCAAACAAACAGTAGCTTTGGACCAAACAAAAATGGATGGCGGAAAATGGGAAGTCACAGTTCTGACTTAATACTTCGTGATATGGTAGCATAATATTTGTGTTACATATCAAATTAACGATCAATACCTTGTGCCACATTTATTGAAAGACAGAGGATCTAGAGCAATGGTTCTCAACCGGTGGGGAATCCGTCCCTCCCCCAAGGGGGAATTTTAGGGTTTGTTTTTCCCTTCATACTTTACGGTTCTGTACGTCTCACCCTTCTAAAATTCAATTTATAAAGTAAGTAGACCCACAAATCACGTTTTATGTGGACGTATAGACTTGTTTTAGTATGTGCTATTAAATTTAGCTTCCATTATTATGTATACTGTGTAGGGGCGGGGGGGGGGGGCGTAGGAAATACGAAAGGGGGAGGGGGATGACGTTCTAAAAATATGGTGAAGGGGGACACGGGCCAAATGTTTAGGCAGGAAATACAAAAGGGGGGAATGACGTTCTGAAAATATGGTAAAGGGGCAGGGCCACGGGCTAAAAAAGGTTGAGAACCACTGATCTAGAGGTTTGGCCATCTCGTTAGAATGCAACACCATCAACTGTCAGCACTGGCCCTACATCAAAGATCATCTGCTACGAGAGAAAGAGGACGCCTGAGAAGAAAATGGATTGATGACATCAAAGACATTGTACAATCACACAGAATGACACTATCCAGTGCCGCCCATTGGGCGCGGGAGCACCAATTATTCCTCCCCCAAGACGCTTGATGGCAAAATTGGAAGTTGATGATGATGATGATGATGATGATGATGATGATGATGATGATGATGATGATGATGATGATGATGATGATGATGATAATGACGACGACGATGATGATGATGATAATGACGACGACGATGATGATGATCAGATTAAGGGGTTTGCTTAAGGAAAACTATTGTGTATACGCCCATGGCAGATACGGGAAGTCGCTCATCCGATAGCACTTAATCAGTTAAGCGAGCCGGCGCTATGGTGAAGGAGTTACGAACTAGATATTGTATTCCCGCAAACCACGTTCAAAACTACCTGCTGTGCCGGCTCCACGGTGGAATGTGCACTACTAGCGTGGTGAATACATCAGTGCATACTGAGTCAAAAACCTTACTGGAAGTAAGGTTGAGGGCAAGCGAGCAAGAGGTAGACCTGCTACAAGTGGGAAGATAACATCAAGGGATGGACAAACAGCAATTTGACAGAATAGGCCTATACAATCAAGGCGAGAGGCAGACAATATTGGAGATCCATATCTAGCCTTTATTGTGGAGGCATCACCTGATTAATTGATTGAATCAAATTTGTAGAACTTATCCAGGTTATCCGAGTGTTGAAGATAACAAACTATATTCTGGATAATTGCCTAGCAACATGTTCGCACTCACGTGACAGAGCAAATCTAGGCCTCATAAGACCAGTGCTGGGCGTGTTTGGTAAGGTTTTGCTCGACTCAGTCTCAGACAATCTTGGTAGGTGTTTGCTGGTCGAAGCCAGCTTTATAGGAATAAGTCGGACTTCAGAAGTGTTCTGTGACCCTCAGGGGAGAGGTTTCACAGACTTATCAATGGGGGAACCCTTTGCGGCTATTAAGACAGCTCACTTCTTTAAGCGCCATACAGTACATGTGGATTTATTTATGAGTTGTCTTAGTCTTTAGTGGCCTCAAAAGGTTCCCCTGTTGATATTTCTGTGTATTACGTTTACTACATTGGAACCGACCAATGATATCGCTTCTTTAAATGTTCTCTAATATACTGGACACATAATTACGGTCCGGTGTGTCTTTTTTTTTTTACTTATGCTGGTTTACTACAAAATTATGACACCTATGGTATTATTTTAATGGATATATACAAATTATGTCAATATTTTTCTTCTTGTTCTTTGTTCGTCTGAAATGTTTGTTTTTGGAGGTAACTGCATTGTGCTTGATTACAGCAGAGCTGTGATATTTGCGCCTTTCGGCCGACACTTCCGACTTCTTCAGGCTCAAAAGTCGCTTCAAGGTCGATTTCATTGCACCGAGTTTTTATCCCATATGGCTCAGTCTCTTTCCGCAGGGAACTGCCGAATGCGTCACACAAAACACGAACCCCGTAGCTCCGAGCTTTCGTAGCTTCTTCAGACATTTGTTGACAGGGTTATTCTTCCCGTGTCTGTCAAAATTCCATAGCTGTGGGTTTTTAGGTGAATGCTAGATAGACCTGGCTAATGAAGACACCTTTCTTTAGGCGTGTCTAGCTGTACTTGTTGTTGCAGCGAGGTGCTGTCCTCATTAGGAGGTTTCATCGGTTACCTGACATTGAAACACACCAGAGAGCGAGATTATAAGCAAATCGTTTATTTCTTCTTTTTTTTTTTTTTTAAACTCTAGCGTCGTCCATAATGGACTGATTTTTGCGTATGGGTCAGTTTTCCCTATTGCCACTGTACCCCATCATCAGACAAACTCACTCCAACATCTAAGGTACGGGTACTTGTAATTTACGACATCAAGTAAAGGACGGGAAGTCAACAAACGAAATCGCCAGGAAAATGTTGATCTATGCTCCATCCTCTCTGCTGGTTTCCAGTTTTACAGGCATTGCTTCTTTTTTTTTTTTTTTAAATAATCCCTGGCTGCGTGTTACAGACAGATTCTACAAGGACTGCAATTAGACGACGGTTGTGGTTTTCTTCATCTTCTTTACGGTTGTGCCAGAAATCAGGATCATGTAAATGAAGCCAATTTAATCAGGAACGAGGAATAATACGATCGGGGCACGCCAGCCCGACATGAGAACATGCAATAGGTTCTCTTATCGGGGAAAATGATCCGTTACTTCCAACAACAAAAAAATAAAATACTGCAATTTGCACAACCAGTACTGATCTGCCATTCGGCCAGTTTGGCCTTCAATTTGGCCAAGCACGGATTTTGTTGCTAAGTCTTTATTTAGACTAACACGAGTTAACTCAAGAGCTACATTTGGCCCGAGTCTAAAATATATACTTTGGTCACAAAAACCGTTTTTAAACATGCACTTATCCTCCTTGTTTGTCACTGTTGTCATGTTTGTTCATGATATTCTTTGCATTTCCACAATTAGACTTTGGTTAATTGTGACAAATGAATATGACAGAAGATGATAAAGTAACAGTTTGAACCTAGTGATTTCATGTAACAGTCGAGTGTGACATAAGATGCCAAAGTGACAGTTACAGTAGAGTGGTTTAGTGTAACAACCATATGGGATAGAATACGCCATGGTAACAATTACAACAGAGTCGTTTAATTTAATAATTGAATGTAACAGAAGACTCCATAGCAACAATTGCAATAAAGCTATCTGCTGTAACAATTGAATGTTAACAGCCGGGAAGATTAACCCGGTCAACAAATGCCCGCAGAAGTCGGATGTGTCGGCCTAACGGCACAAGAACGCAGCTCTGCTGTAAACAGGCACAACGCAATCACGTCCGAAAAAAACTCCGGATGAACGCAGAAGAAGAAGAAGAAGAAGAAGAAGAAGAAGAAGAAGAAGAAGAAGAAGAAGAAGAAGAAGAAGAAGAAGAAGAAGAAGAAGAAGAAGAAGAATGTATCAGAAGACTCCGTTGAAACGATTACAACAGAGCTGTTAACCGAGTTTAAACGAAGACGTCAAAGTAACAATTGCAATAGAGTAATTTAGTGTAACAATCTATTGTGACAGAAGCAGCTAAAATATAAACTATAAAAGAGTTGTATTGTAACAACTGAGTGTAGCAGGAGACTATTGTAACAATTAGTATAGGCTGGCTTAATGTAACACCTGAGTTGACATAAAACGCTAAAGTAACAATTAAATAGAATGGTTTAATGTGGCAATTGCGTGTGGCAGAAGAAGCTAAAGCAACAATTACAATCGAATGGTTTAATGTAACAACTTAGCGTGACAAAACACTTAAGATATCCTCGTTTTGTTATAGTCTATACCGTGTGGCGTTGGTGACCATGTCTATCCACATCCTTCTGTCTCGTATACTGCCAATCCTTTCTGCTCTTGATGTTCCTCCAAACCATGCTATCAAACTGTCCAGCATCTTCTTTCTTGGCCTCCCTCTGCCTCTCTTCCTCTCTAGCTTTCCCACTGTGAGGATACATTCCAGCTTTTCCCCTATCTCATGACATGCATAGAGAATGTGAATTCTTCTGGTTTGAGCAACCAGTTACGTTAAACATAACATATCAGAAATGGTAAATAAATTAATGTTGAGCTACAAGGTGAATTAAAGTTCTGAATGAGTTAACATTTAAAGTCCACATTATTGCTCTCTCTTGCTCACTCTCTCATACACACACTTTCGCGATGTGTAGTTGGGGGTGTGTGGGTGGGGGTATGTGGATGGTGTGTGTGGATGTGTGTGGGGGATGTGCATATGGGTTGGGGGATGGGTGTGGCTGATGTGTATGTGGATGGAAGAGGTTAGTGCGGGTTAGGGATGTGAGTGTGTGGGTCGGTGTTTGCGTGTGGGTGAGAGAATGTGTGGATGGGGAGTGGATTGTGGAGGTGTCTGTGGGAGAGGTGTGTTGGAGTATGGGAGAAGTGTGTGTGTGTGTGTGTGTGGGGATGTGTGTGGGTGTGTGAGGAGGTGTGGGTTTGTGAGGGATGGGTGAGTGGGTGTGTAGATGAGTGGGTTGGTTGGTGGAGGGATGTGTGTATGGATGGGTCATTTGGGTGGGTGAGGCATGTTTGGGAGGAGAATATGTGTTTGGGTTGCTGTGTTTGCGTGGGTGTTGGTGGGCAGTGAATGCTGGCAGGTGGGGAATATGTAGGTGTTGGTAGGTGGGTGATGTGTGTGTGTGGGTGGGTATGTTGGGGCTGTGGGGATGTGTGTTTGCTCGGGAGATGTTTGGGTGGGGGAATTGTGTCGGTGGGGATGTGTGTGGTTGTTGGGGTGTGTGGATGGATGTGAAATGTGTGGATGGGTGGGAAAATGTGTGTGGGGATGGAAAGATGTGTGGGTATAGGTGGTTGATGTGTGAGTGTGTGAGGGATATGTGTTGGTGCGGTATGTGTGTGAGGGTTATGTGTGTGTGGTTGGAGGGTGTGTTGATGGGTGGGTGGAGCATGTGCGTGTGGGTGAGCTTGAGTGGATTGGGGTATGTGTGAGTGTGTGGAAAGATGTGTGTGGATGGGTGAGGGATGTGTGTGTTGGTAGGTGCGAGATGTCTGGGTTGGTGCTGGGATCTGTGAGTGGGTGGAGGGATGAGTATGAGAAGTGTGGTTAGCTGGGGATGTGTGGGTATCGATGGGTGATGTGTGAGTAGGTGAGGGATGTGTGTGTGGGTTGGTGCGGGATGTGTGTGTGTGGGAGGAGATTGTGTCACATAACATGAGAATATGCATTGTTTATGCTTACAGCATTCATTTGACAATGTTTTTTTCCTTATGTGAATGCATCATGCAATGTTAATGAATGAAAGATGAGTGACTGGAAAGGCCGAATGTTAAACGGGCCTACGTGCCCAATTTGTTACCCTTTGAAAATAAAGATCAATTCAAAACAGTCAGAAATCCAGGGCTTCCCTCACAGGCCCGCAGCATCACCAGCATTAGCTACAGGCAGGAAGGATGAAGAAGTGGGCTACCCACTTGACCTGGCATCTAGACAAATTGCCAGCTGTGACAGTGGTCAAGAGAGAATTTTAGCTGTAAACACAATGGATACCTGGCGCTCCCCCTCCTCCCCCCCCCCCTCCACCGGCGGGGATGAGCGCTAGGCCATTCTGACCCCTTGAGTTCAGATTGTCAGTGGATCAGTCTCTGCCAGAGCCTTTGAACACATACAGCAGGGATCAGTCAGAGATCACGGGCAATAATCTGAAAGAGATGACCCCTGGAACTCACCCTGGCCATCAGAGAAGAGAGAGCAGACATTCTGAGTCTGGAGTGGACACGTACAGATAGCTTTGGCTGTTGTTAATCACCTGCTGTGTGTGGACATTTTGTTCAGCGTGCTGTGAGATGGTAGAGAATCTAGTGGACATGTGATCCAGTTCTGGGCAATACTGTCCTAGTTGTTTCACATTCAAGATGTGGAGTTAGGAGCTGGACATCTGGATTTTATCCATGTTGGCATGCGGATTGTGTTCATGTTGATATGGTGGGGGGGGGGGGGGGGTGTTGTGTCCATGTAGGTATGGGGGCGGGGTTGTGTCCATGTTGATATAAGGGATTGTGTACATGTTGGTGTAAGGGATTGTGTCCATGTTTATATTAGCGATTGTGTCCATGTTTGTATAAGGGATTGTGTCCATCTTCATTGGCACCTTGCCGTCTTGACAGACGATAGTTTGTGCTCTAAAAAGGCATAATAACTTTTATCTATGGCGGTAGCAAATGTGACTGATAAGGCCAATTTGCGCTGTAAATGTCCGTTCACAGTGGGTGCACGTAAACACGCGGCCATCTCCACCAGCATGCACCATCTCACGTCTCAAACGCTCGGTGTGTACCAGGGATGGAGTTATTGCCTCTCCATAACACAAAGCCTGGGCTAAAATATAGAGATCATGTGTTGCCCATGCAGCATGATCCCTCTCTCGGCCTGCCTAGTTCACTCCAGAGGAAAGGTAACACCCCTACATCTTGAACAAGACAAGCTGCAGAAGCTGCTGGATCAGCAAAGCAATGCTCTAACTGTCCGCCTGTCGGAGCTTCGATCCTAGACCAGCTGCCAACCAAGGCTTAGGGCCTGGTCTGCCCTGCCATGACATTTTGTCTTTAGCTTGCATTTCCTCGCACCAGGGTAAGGCTTGTACCCTCCCAATTGCGCTCTTCCGCCCGAAGCCGTTGGCACACTGTGGGGTGTCGGGTTTGGTAAGCGCCGCCCAACGTTCGGCGCTGACAGAAAGCAGGTAGTACCGTCTACTGTTATACGGTAGCTCAGTCATATCTGACTAAGACCTGACACACTGTGTCCATCTATATATATATATATACCCAATGACATCACATCACGCAGTGGATGTCTGTACAACATAATCTAGCACCATATACCCAGTGACATCACACCACCCAGTGGATGTCTGCACAACATAGGTAAAGCTCCCTGAAGGAAACATCAGCGTAAGACGGGGTGGGGACACAATTACAAGTGCTCGACTCTGTCCAGACATGAAAAACCTCATCAAGTCAGTAACGTACGCAATCAACCAATCAGAAGCCGGGAAGCTGAAAATAAGCAGCCCAAAGTATGAAAGACAAACTTTAAGCTACACCATAAATACCCCTGAAGAGGCTAGTATATGATATTGATGTCCTCATGATCCAGGAGTTGAATACAGACAAATAGATACCATTGCACTGGGTATAGGGTTAGGGTTAGTGTTAGCCCTAAACTTAACACTAACACTAAACTCGTAAGCCTAAAGGGTACATGACATTACAGACAGACGTGACAACAGGTGGGGAGTCATCACTACACATCATCATCATTACAGAGAGCACGAGAATGGCGCGTATTGCCGGTACACATCTCTGGCAGGTCCGTGTGAAAAGTGGGCTACTGGACATGACTGTCTACTGGGACACGTCTTTCTGGGAGGTCCGTGCAATAACTTATAAGCCTGGTAAGGAAGCCAATCAATCAGTGGACGAGAGGTGTCCAACTGAAGTGAAATTGACTTAGAGATTAAGGATCCTTCTTCATGAACCTGTAGTCCGTAGTGCCAGGGCGAGTTCCGTCCTGAAGAAATGCAAATCATGGTGCCACCGGGCTTCGCTCCTGTACAAGGAGACCATGATGCTTTCGGGCCACTTGCCAAGGGGGAGCTTTACTCCCACGAAAGCATCAAATGGTGCCGACGGCAGCTTTACTCTCCTCGAGAAGGAAGGGGAGGCTGTGGTTCTTTTCTCCAGGATTGAACTGGCCCTGACACATGGGCTCTTCTCTATGAAGAGTCTCTAAGCCAGGCTCAGTTGAGATGTGGACACTATTGACCACCTCTATATTAGCATCAGTTTAACAATTTTCCTGAATGCACCAGAGTTCACTATCTGTCTTGTCTGCTTTGTGTGCGTGATCACTTGCGGGTTTGTCCGGTGGGCTACATGTGGATGTTGACATACTGTGACTGTTGACATAATGTGACCGTTGACATAATGTGACTGTTGACATAATGTGACTGTTGACATACTGTGGCTGTTGACATAATGTGACTGTTGACATACTCTGACTGTTGACATACTGTGACTGTTGACATAATGTGACTGTTGAAATAATGTGACTGTTGACATAATGTGACTGTTGACATACTGTGACTGTTGACATACTGTGACTGTTGACATAATGTGACTGTTGACATAATGTGACTGTTGACATGCTGTGACTGTTAACATACAGTGACTGTTGACATAATGTGACTGTTGGCATAATGTGACTGTTGGCATAATGTGACTGTTGACATGCTGTGACTGTTGACATACAGTGACTGTTGACATAATGTGACTGTTGACATACTGTGACTGTTGACATGCTGTGACTGTTGACATACAGTGACTGTTGACATAATGTGACTGTTGACATTTGTGACTGTTGACATTTGTGACTGTTGACATAATGTGACTGTTGACATTTGTGACTGTTGACATTTGTGACTGTTGACATACTGAGACTGTTGACATACTGAGACTGTTATAATAATAATAATAATAATAATAATAAGTCTTTATTTTCAAAGGGTTAAGAATTGGGCAAGCAGGCCCGTCTGACATTCTGCCCTTCTTCTCTATTTCCTCTCATACATTCTTTCATTCAACATCACTTATGAAGCAACTTTTGACAACAAAAGAACATTAAAACGCATGAAAAATAATCAATAACAAATGACTCACTGAGGCAGTGTTTAACATGGGCATTATAAATACCTAAGGAGGGTGTAACGTGCCATACATAAGGGAATGATTTTTGGCTAGTTGTCGTTTGAGATAAGTTACCATTATTGTCTTTTTTGTGTTGTTTGTTATGGGGGCATGTAGTCTGTACTAAGGTAGTGTTCAAACAGGTTGCGAATGTATGTATCATGATTGGTGGTGTCTTTGATTTCTTGTGGAAGATTGTTCCACAACTGAGCGGCAGAGTATGCTAAGCTTGTTTTATATAAGTCTATCCTAGGTTTAGGGACATGAAGTATATTTAGTCGTTCGCTATGTCTAGCGTTATATTTAAACAATGGCCAAAGGTAGCTTGGAGCATTTTGAAATAGGATTTTGTGAATTAGTTTGGTCTTATTAAAAAGCAGGCGCTTGTGGAGTGGCAGTAACCGGAGACGTTTATATAGGTTAGAATTGTCGGTAAGCTTTTCACCATTAATTAAACGCACTGCCCTTTTCTGGAGTGAATATAGGCGTTTTGTTATTGATTTGGAGCATCCATCCCAGACTGTGGAGCAGTAATCAATATGTGTTTGTATATGAGAAGTATAGAATATCTTTCTTGTGTTTTCGTCAAGGAAATTTTTAATTTTGGTAAGTTGGTATACTTTTTTGGCTATTTGTTTAACTAGAGCATGAACATGTGAGTTAAAAGTTAGATTTTGATCTATGATAACACCCAGTGTCTTGTGCTCGGTGACACTTTCTACAGGCGTGCTGCCAATGTGCAGCTGAAGAGTTCTCTGCGAGTTTAGAGTGTGAAGTCTTTGCCTGGTTCCTATTAACATAGACTTTGTTTTAGTAATGTTAATTTGCATGCGGTTTGCATGACTCCAGTTAACTACACTATTTATTTCCTGTTGCAAGGATAATTCTAGCACATTACGATCAATAGCGTTTGTATATACTGTGCAGTCATCAGCAAATAGATCGCAGGACGACGACAGATTTAATGGAAGATCATTTATATAAATGGCAAATAATAGAGGGCCAAGAATAGACCCCTGAGGTACTCCAATATTAATGGTAATGGCTTGATATAAAACTTTATTGTGTGATACTACTTGCTTTCTGTCTAATAAGAATGATTTTATTAATGTCACTATATTAAAACTTACTTTCATTGTTTCTAGTTTTTTAATTAGAATAGTATGATCTATCATATCGAATGCTTTCCTAAAGTCTATAAACACCGCTCCACATAGAGTATTGTTGTTAATATTTTGATGCCAGTTTTCTATCATGTTTGTTAGTGCCGTATGGCAAGAATATTTTGGCCGAAATCCTGACTGACTGTCAACTATCAGTTTATGGCGAACTAAGTGATCTAGTGTTGTTTTGTGGATGTGCTTTTCTAGCGGTTTGGATAATGAGGATAATATGGAAATTGGTCTATAATTACGCATGAGACGATCGTCTAGAGGACCAGCTTTTAAATGAGGATACATATGTATACGTATGTTGACATACTGAGACTGTTGACATATTGTGGCTGTATCTTGGGTACATCTCTGTGTTTGCAGGCCTACATGAATGAGACACCATGTTCAACTTTATGCAGATTGACTTGCAGACATACCTTGGTACGTGGTGGTGTGTGTGTGTGTGCGTGCGTGCATGCGCGCGCATGCGCCCGCGCACAGACATACCTTGGTACGTGGGGTGTGTGTGTGTGCAGACATACCTTGATATGTGGGGTCTTGTTGTAGCTTTACCAGGGAAGGCTGTTGTTGTCATCTTGTGTTGTGGTTTATGTTCAACTTTAGGCAGATTGACCTGCAGACATACCTTGGTACTTGCTGTGTGTGTGTGTGTGTGTGTGTGTGTGTGTGTGTGTGTGCTTGTGACATTTCTTGTTGTAGGTTCACTACGGACAAGCTGTTCTTGTCATCTTGCATTATCTGTGTAGGTCAGCATGGCCGAATGGATAAGAACGTGTGTTCTTAAACATCCGGTGTGCTGATGCCGAGGTCAGGGGTTCAACCCCTACACCGGACAGTTGGACTAAAATGTTGACTTCTCGTCCTTGACTTGGGGACAAATTACAAATACCTCAGAAGTTGAAGTGGATTTGCCTCATTGTGAGGGACACTGTTAATAGGGAAAGCTAATCCACACACAAAATTCAGTCCATCGCCACTAGAAGTTGTGTGTATGTACTATGCTTGCGTTCAAAGTGAGTGAGTGCAAAAACAAAAACAAACAAACAAACGTGTGTGTGCGCGCATGCATGTGTCTGTCTGTCTTGTCTGTCTTGTCTTGTCTGTCAGTCTGTCTTGTCTGTCTGTCTGTCTGTCTTGTCTTGTCTTGTCTTGTCTTGTCTGTCTGTCTGTCTGTCTGTCTGTCTGTCTGTCTGTCTGTCTGTCTCTCTCTCTCTCTCTCTCTCTCTCTCTCTCTCTCATTTATATACATCATACATACATTTCTTATTGTTGGCTCACTGCAGTCAGTGTTGTTATTATCTTGTATTGTGCTTGGGTCATGTTCACATTCACGCAGGTGTCCTGCTGACATACCTTGGTATGTGGGTGTGTGTGCATGCCCCACTCTCTCTCTCCCTCCCTCCCTCTCTCTCTCTCTCTCTCTCTCTCTCTCTCTCTCTCCCTCCCTCTCTCTCTCTCCCTCTCTCTCTCTCTCTCTCTGTCATAGTTGGTTCACAACAGATAGTATGTTGTTGTCATCTTGTACTGTGGTGAGTTTATGTTCAGATTCTTGCAGATTGCATTTGTTCCCTACAGATAGGCTGTTTGTGTGCATACCCACCTGCTTGCATCTTTCTGTCTGATTCTCTCTGTCTGCATCTGACTGTCTGTCTCTTCTCTCTCTCTCTCTCTCTCTCTCTCTCTCTCTCTCTCTCTCTCTCATTTCTTATTATAGTTTGACAACAGAAAAGTGTGATTGTCCCTAGTGCAGTGAGAGTAATCCTGTGACAATAGATGAGAGAAGTGTTGAGCCTGAGAGTGTGACAATAGATGAGAGAAGTGTTGAGCCTGAGAGTGTGACAATAGATGAGTGAAGTGTTGAGCCTGAGAGTGTGACAATAGATGAGAGAAGTGTTGAGCCTGAGAGTGTGACAATAAATAAGAGAAGTGTTGAGCTTGAGACTGTGACAATAAATGAGAGAAGTGTTGAGCCTGAGACTGTGACAATAGATGAGAGAAGTGTTGAGCCTGAGAGTGTGACAATAGATGAGAGAAGTGTTGAGCCTGAGACTGTGACAATAGATGAGTGAAGTCTTGAGCCTGAGAGTGTGACAATAGATGAGTGAAGTGTTGAGCCTGAGACTGTGACAATAGATGAGAGAAGTGTTGAGCCTGAGAGTGTGACAATAGATGAGTGAAGTGTTGAGCCTGAGACTGTGACAATAGATGAGAGAAGTGTTGAGCCTGAGACTGTGACAATAGATGAGAGAAGTGTTGAGCCTGAGAGTGTGACAATAGATGAGTGAAGTGTTGAGCCTGAGAGTGTGACAATAGATGAGTGAAGTATTGAGCCTGAGAGTGTGACAATAGATGAGAGAAGTGTTGAGCCTGAGAGTGTGACAATAGATGTGAGAAGTGTTGAGCCTGAGAGTGTGACAATAGATGAGAGGAGTGTTGAGCCTGAGAGTGTGACAATAGATGAGTGGAGTGTTGAGCCTGAGAGTGTGACAATAAATAAGAGAATTGTTGAGCTTGAGACTGTGACAATAAATGAGAGAAGTGTTGAGCCTGAGAGTGTGAAAATAGATGAGAGAAGTGTTGAGCCTGAGAGTGTGACAATAGATGTGAGAAGTGTTGAGCCTGAGAGTGTGACAATAGATGAGAGGAGTGTTGAGCCTGAGAGTGTGACAATAGATGAGTGGAGTGTTGAGCCTGAGAGTGTGACAATAAATAAGAGAAGTGTTGAGCTTGAGACTGTGACAATAAATGAGAGAAGTGTTGAGCCTGAGACTGTGACAATAGATGAGAGAAGTGTTGAGCCTGAGAGTGTGACAATAGATGAGAGAAGTGTTGAGCCTGAGAGTGTGACAATAGATGTGAGAAGTGTTGAGCCTGAGAGTGTGACAATAGATGAGAGAAGTGTTGAGCCTGAGAGTGTGACAATAGATGAGAGAAGTGTTGAGCCTGAGAGTGTGACAATAGATGAGAGAAGTGTTGAGCCTGAGAGTGTGACAATAGATGAGAGAAGTGTTGAGCCTGAGACTGTGACAATTGTCACAAAAATAAAACCCTGCGTTTAACCAGTTGATTACTATAGAAACTTTCTGATTAACCGGCCTATCTGCAAAGCCAAAACTATTTTAACTAACAGGAAAAACAAATTGGATGTCAAAATCCCTGCATCGCTTTGACAGTTTATCAACATTCGAATACAGATAGAACCCGTCAGATCCTGGTTACAATCAGATGTCAACCATCACAGGTCGGGCAAAGTTAACAGCTGCAGATGTGTAGGGGAAGTGAGTGAGATGACTCAATACACCACTTTGATAGTTCATAAACAGGTCGAATTGAAAGCGGAAGTGGTCAGTTTGGGAGAAAAAACAGTCCGTCTGTCATTTAGAGTTTCCGGACATCACGCAGATTGGCAGCTTGCTATTGACAACTGTTGTTGGGATCATACAGTAACTCGCTAGCTTGTTGGGGATGTCAAAACAAGTGATGACAACTCTGACAGTGACTAAGCCAGGGAGGATAGATTCTTGACAATGGATGATTGCCCAAATAACACCTGTGTGGACATAAAGAATACCGTCACGTGACCAATTTTAGGTTTTGCCATAAACCATGATTGGGAGAAACAGTGTTGACCAAAACCGTGGATTATGATGGACGTGTTTGTGGGAGAGCTCTACAATGTTAGATTAATTTAATATTAACTAGCATGTGTCGTTATGGCAAAGTGTAGCAGCCATCCCGGAATGAGGATAGTTTGCATAAGGTAATCAATATAGTCTATTTAGGCCTAATTAATATAGGCAGTAGTCTTGTTAAAACTAGAGTGTGATGATTAGCACTGTTAGTTGAGAACTAGATAGATTAGTGAAGTGATAATTGGCTCTGCTAGGATGAATAGGATAGAGGGGTGATAATTGGAGAGATTTTAGATGGGGAAAGTGTCCAATGGGGGGATCTTTCAATGGTTTGCCCACTGAAGTTGTGCACTCTGTTTATGGGTCTTTCCTTGTCAGCGCCTGATTCGGACGTAGGTGAGGAGCTAATATGCTCTATGACAGAGTTTAGTTAGCTATAAAATAACTGAGCAAGGCAATAGGCTTACACTCAGCCGGTAGGATCAGTGACTAGTATTATCACCAGATGTGTTGTTTTTCTCACAGGTTCCATACCAGTTACGAGGAAGTTCAACACTGGGTTTGGTGAAATGCAACGTCAATTAGACATAAAACCAGTTGGACACAAAAATGTTTCTTACAAAAAAGGAATAACGACCGAGAAGAAAGATGGTTCACCTACGATGGGTGATGATTGTTAATGCAACACAGCATAAGAACATTGGTACCTAACCAAGAACATCAATATAATAGTCACATGGTGTGATATATTCTAGTGAAATAGTTCAACAGACCTGATACCTGAGCCTGGATAGACACTAGTTAGGTTCAAGTATATTAACAATAACAGTGATACCTAAATACTCACTACAAAGGATTTGTGCATTCTTTAAGAACGATAGGAAATTATGTGCATTGGGCAACCGGTCCATGATCAGCTGTAATTTACAAACAGTATCTATTTCGGATGATCAGGAAGATGGATTACCAGGTAGCTACAGATGACAGTCGGTGTCCGGCAGGAGAGATACAGTACCGGGTGAGGTGGAATTATTCTGACTTAACGTGCTGTGGTGTGTCCTTGCAAGGATGAACTGACTATGCTATTATCTGAGAGTCCGATCCTACACACATTATAGAACACATCATACATTTTCTTCGCATACACGTCTCATATACTTTACACTTTTCTTTTAATTAATTAATCTTTATTAATTTTTAGAAGCAAGAGTTATTGAATATGTTGCGTTGGGGAAGTATGAGAGGGGGCATAGTACGACAGTGAGAGAGTGATAGGAAAAGGTGTTGGCCACGGGCTGATGGAGTGTGTTGGACGGAAGCTGGTGGATTCTCCAGGATATTGATAGGAAAGAAAAATTATAATGTGGGTGTTGACTCTCCTCACTCCAGGGACGACACTTTAAAGGAAGACACGACAACAATAGATGAGAGAAGTGTTGAGCCTGAGACTGTGACAATAGATGAGTGAAGTGTTGAGCCTGAGAGTGTGACAATAGATGAGTGAAGTGTTGAGCCTGAGAGTGTGACAATAGATGAGAGAAGTGTTGAGCCTGAGACTGTGACAATAGATGAGAGAAGTGTTGAGCCTGAGAGTGTGACAATAGATGAGAGAAGTGTTGAGCCTGAGACTGTGACAATAGATGAGTGAAGTGTTGAGCCTGAGAGTGTGACAATAGATGAGTGAAGTGTTGAGCCTGAGAGTGTGACAATAGATGAGTGAAGTGTTGAGCCTGAGAGTGTGACAATAGATGAGAGAAGTGTTGAGCCTGAGACTGTGACAATAGATGAGTGAAGTGTTGAGCCTGAGACTGTGACATTAGATGAGAAGTGTTGAGCCTGAGAGTGTGACCATGTCTCATGTCTCTAGTGCAGTGAGAGTAATCCTGTGACAATAGATGAGTGAAGTGTTGAGCTTGAGAGTGTGACAATAGATGAGTGAAGTGTTGAGCCTGAGAGTGTGACAATAGATCAGTGAAGTGTTGAGCCTGAGAGTGTGACAATAGATCAGTGAAGTGTTGAGCCTGAGAGTGTGACAATAGATGAGTGAAGTGTTGAGCCTGAGAGTGTGACAATAGATGAGAGAAGTGTTGAGCCTGAGACTGTGACAATAGATGAGAGAAGTGTTGAGCCTGAGAGTGTGACAATAGATGAGAGAAGTGTTGAGCCTGAGACTGTGACAATAGATGAGTGAAGTGTTGAGCCTGAGAGTGTGACAATAGATGAGTGAAGTGTTGAGCCTGAGAGTGTGACAATAGATGAGTGAAGTGTTGAGCCTGAGAGTGTGACAATAGATGAGAGAAGTGTTGAGCCTGAGACTGTGACAATAGATGAGTGAAGTGTTGAGCCTGAGACTGTGACATTAGATGAGAAGTGTTGAGCCTGAGAGTGTGACCATGTCTCATGTCTCTAGTGCAGTGAGAGTAATCCTGTGACAATAGATGAGTGAAGTGTTGAGCCTGAGAGTGTGACAATAGATCAGTGAAGTGTTGAGCCTGAGAGTGTGACAATAGATGAGTGAAGTGTTGAGCCTGAGAGTGTGACAATAGATGAGTGAAGTGTTGAGCCTGAGACTGTGACAATAGATGAGAGGAGTGTTGAGCCTGAGAGTGTGACAATAGATGAGTGAAGTGTTGAGCCTGAGAGTGTGACAATAGATGAGTGAAGTGTTGAGCCTGAGAGTATGACAATAGATGAGTGAAGTGTTGAGCCTGAGAGTGTGACAATAGATGAGTGAAGTGTTGAGCCTGAGAGTGTGACAATAGATGAGTGAAGTGTTGAGCCTGAGAGTGTGACAATAGATGAGTGAAGTGTTGAGCCTGAGAGTGTGACAATAGATGAGTGAAGTGTTGAGCCTGAGAGTGTGACTATGTCTCATGTCCAGGTCACACCAGCAGCATCAGATCCCTGTACACCATGGACACGGAGAACTGTTTCATGTCTGCCTGCAAGGACAAGACTGTCCGACTGTGGTCTATCAACAGTAGTGGCGATGGCATGAACAAGTATGTCTGTCTCTCTGTCTGTCATATCTGTCTGTCTGTCATATCTGTCTGCCTGCAAGGACAAGACTGTCCGACTGTGGTCTATCAACAGTAGTGGCGATGGCATGAACAAGTATGTCTGTCTCTCTGTCTGTCATATCTGTCTGTCTGTCATATCTGTCTGCCTGCAAGGACAAGACTGTCCGACTGTGGTCTATCAACAGTAGTGGTGACGGCATGAACAAGTATGTCTGTCTCTCTGTCTGTCATATCTGTCTGTCTGTCATATCTGTCTGTCTGTCATATCTGTCTGTCTGTCATATCTGTCTGTCTGTCATATCTGTCTGCCTGCAAGGACAAGACTGTCAGACTGTGGTCCATCAACAGTAGTGGTGATGGCATGAACAAGTATGTCTGTCTCTCTGTCTGTCATATCTGTCTTTCTGTCATATCTGTCTGTCTGTCATATCTGTCTGCCTGCAAGGACAAGACTTTCAGACTGTGGTCCATCAACAGTAGTGGTGATGGCATGAACAAGTATGTCTGTCTCTCTGTCTGTCATATCTGTCTGTCTGTCATATCTGTCTGCCTGCAAGGACAAGACTGTCCGACTGTGGTCCATCAACAGTAGTGGTGATGGCATGAACAAGTATGTATGTCTCTCTGTCTGTCATATCTGTCTGTCTGTCATGTCTGTCTGTCTGTCATATATGTCTGTCTGTCTGTCATGTCTGTCTGTCTGTCATATCTGTCTGTCATATCTGTCTGTCTGTCATATCTGTCTGTCATATATGTCTGTCTGTCATATCTTTCTGTCTGTCATATCTGTCTGTCATATATGTCTGTCATATCTGTCTGTCATATCTGTCTGTCATATCTGTCTGTCATATCTGTCTGTCTGTCATATCTGTCTGCCTGTCATATCTGTCTGTCATGTCTGTCTAACTGCAAGGACAAGACCGTCAGACTGTGGTCCATCAACAGTAGTGGTGATGGCATGAACAAGTATGTCTGTCTCTCTGTCTGTCATATCTGTCTGTCTGTCATATCTGTCTGTCTGTCATATCTGTTTGTCTGTCATATCTGTCTGTCTGTCATATCTGTCTGTCATATCTGTCTGCCTGTCATATCTGTCTGTCATATCTGTCTGCCTGCAAGGACAAGACCGTCAGACTGTGGTCTATCAACAGTAGTGGTGATAGCATGAACAAGTATGTCTGTCCCTCTGTCTGTCATATCTGTCTGTTACATATATGTCTGCCTGTCTGTCATATCTGTCTGCTACATATATGTCTGCCTGTCTGTCATATATGTCTGTTACATATATGTCTGCCTGTCTGTCATATCTGTCTGTTACATATATGTCTGCCTGTCTGTCATATCTGTCTGTTACATATGTGTCTGTCTGTCATATCTGTCTGTCATATCTGTCTTTTACATGTTTGTATGTCAATAACATCTGCCCAGTCTGTTATATCTGTCCATCTGTTATGTCTGTCTGTCTGTCTGTTATAACTGTTTGTCTTTCTGTCTGGTTGTCTGTCATAGAGGTATAAGGATGTGTGTGGGTGGAGGAGGATATGTGGGTGGGCGATTGTTGGTGGGAAATGGGACAGGTGGAGGATATGTGAGTGGGTGGGGAGATATGTGTGCTTGGGGTGTAGGTGGATGGGATGTGTGGTTGGTGGGAGGTGTGTGTGGGTGGGGAGATGTGTAGGTATGGGGATGTGGTGGATGGGTGGGGGAATTATGTGTGCTTGGGTTATGTGTGTGGTTGGGTGGGGGAGTTGGAGTGAATGGGGGGTGTGTGGGTGGGTGGTGGATGTGTCTCATAACATGATAATATGCGTTGTTTATGTTTACAAAATTCATTTGACAATGTTTTTTTCCTACGCACTATTGATGAACGAAAGATGAGTGATTGGAAGGGCCGAATGTAAGACAAACCTGCGTGCCCAATTTGTTACCCTTTGAAAATGAAGTCTGTTCGTTCGTTCATTCGTTCATATCTGTCTGTCTGTTACTCTGTCTGTTATATCTGTCTGTCTGTTATATCTGACTGTCTGTTATATCTGTCTGTCTGTTATGTCTGTCTGTTATATTTGTCTGTCTATTATATCTGTCTGTCTGTTATATATGTCTGTCTGTTATATATGTCTGTCTGTCTGTTATATCTATCCATCTGTCTGTTATATCTATCCATCTGTCTGTTATATCTATCCAGCTGTATGTTATATCTATCCATCTGTCTGTTATATCTATCCATCTGTCTGTTATATCTATCCAGCTGTCTGTTATATCTATCCATCTGTCTGTTATATCTATCCATCTGTCTGTTATATCTATCCATCTGTCTGTTATATCTATCCAGCTGTCTGTTATATCTATCCATCTGTCTGTTATATCTATCCATCTGTCTGTTATATCTATCCAGCTGTCTGTTATATCCATCCATCTGTCTGTTATATCTATCCATCTGTCTGTTATATCTGACTTTCTGTCATATCTGTCTGTCTGTTATATCTTCTCTGTTTGTTATATCTGTCTGTCTGTTATATCTGTCTGTCTGTTATATCTGACTTTCTGTCATATCTGTCTGTCTGTTATACCTGACTTTCTGTCATATCTGTCTGTCTGTTATATCTGACTTTCTGTCATGTCTGTCTGTCACGTCTGTCTGTCTGTCTGTCACATATATATCACTTATATCTGTCTGCTGTCCATTGTGACGAAACGCCTGCAGATCGTCTGGTCTCTGAATTATATCCCTTTGATGGGATGGCGAAGGGTTAGTCTCCCTGGAATTAATAACAATAAATAGGGGGTTTCCCCTGGGAAGTAGTGCCTGACGTCACGATTCTGGTTATTTCTAGAGAAATCTAGAATGTCCCCCAGTAAGTGCGTACGTGGTCAAGATCACACTAGACTCAAAATTGCCTCATGGAACACGGGATTGTGGAACAATCCGTGACGCATGACTTCTCAATGGCTCATGGAATTCACTCGGCCCGTGAAGGCATTGTGACGACGCATTTAGCTGGGTGTGATCAGTCGCCAGTTGGACCTCAGCGTAGACAGATCGCAGAAATGGGCTGCTGAAATTTGATGTCAGTGTTCGCAGCCAGAGCGGGACATCAGCAGTCAAGATTGTGATTTCATAATCACAGGTTAGTTGAATACTTTGTCTATTGTTTAACTGTGGTCCTTATACCGCGCCTACCTTCCCGAGAGAATTATTCGCCGCCCGAGAACATCTTCGCGAAGCGCATAAATATACCGCCCGCCGTCTGCATTTTTAATTAGCGATTATCGATCGGCTAGGTAATGTTTTGACAGACGGAGCCAGCCTGCACAACAGCTGGGAGTGTGTATACACTATAGGCCGGAACGTGTGTTATTTCTAGTACTGGCGAAAAACCTTTGTTTGTAGATTGATAGAATTATAACCTGTTAGTTTACAAATGATTTGCATGGTTAGTGATATGTATGATATTATCACTGCTTTGTGCAAGGAAGATTCCGGTACTTTACCAAGTGTGTAGCAGTGACTTGTTTGGTTTAGTAAGTACACACGCAAGGCAGGTTGTTTGTCATTCATTACATAGAAATGCTAGATGCTGTTAATAATGATAAGTTAGGGATTGTTATTATTATAGATGTATAATTTGCTGCGTTAAATTATGATTGTAACTTAGATGTTAGATCAGTGGTGGTGATTATTCTTGGAATCAAGGTGTGATTCAAGGGAAATATCGGCGGGTAAGTATTTGTGGTGTAATGGTACCAGTGTTATTCCACGTAGGAAGAATGGTGTTACATTTATTGGATAACAGTAGATAGGAAGTATTTATGAGACCTATGGTCACTGCTTGGTTACATGTCCGTCCGCTAGAGTGACCGTGCGTGTTCAATCTTGCGTATGTCTAGTCAACCGACGGGGAAGTAGGCCGGTCTGCCCGACCCGTTAGGTTGCAGGTCCGACCCAAAAGCTAGCGTGCTTATCCGATGGTTGCACCTACCCGACCGAGAGTGCTGCGGCGCTCTGTAATTCGAGGCCGTTGTGTCTAGGTAAATCCAAGATAGGAACAGAACCGAGTCTGTCTCTATTATTCTACTCTTCAAGAAACCTGACTCTGTTCATGGAGTACTTGAGGTACTGCCGTGAAGTAGGAGTAGTATGTTAGGGGAATGACCCCCCCCCCCCCCCCCCAAAAAAAAAAAAAAAAAATGAGGAGCTGAGTTTTGGTAGAGGAGAGGCTGGAGGCCTTGCTACATTGGATGACGTGACCTAAGTCGTCACGGGACAAGATGCACGGGACCCACAGTAGCTGTGGGAAAGTGTATTGGTGGATGGCCACCAAAGCTGTGCTCGACCAGCACAGAAATGACCGACCAGAATGGAAGGTCAGTTAATAAAAGGCAACTCAGGTTCTGAGACAGGGATCCCAGGACAGAGCGATGGCTGTGATATGAGTTTGTTATTTAAGTTTAACAATTCATGAGTTATCCTTAGTTAATACTATAGTAATGAATTATAAGGAGTATAATTTATTATGGTCATATAGTTATTAATGTGTGTAGTTGATCAATCCATGGGTGAAAGGATTGGTTAATTGGTGAGTATGTGTGGAAGGAGGATTTGTCCGGCTGGGCACCTCCTAGATAAAGTAATCACTACACTGAAAGGAAGTAGGTGTATTTGTTGATTGATGATGGAAAATGAAACAGGAGTGGACTAGCACCAGGCGAGGGATGCTTTGACAGAGTCATACAGTCGACTCTGGTGCTAGGGAGTTATCTGTAGCCCAGACGAGTTACTTGAAGATGAACAGGTGTACTATTGCTTTCTCTTACATCATCATGCCTATACATTATAGTTAAGAGTGGATCTATGATGAGATGATCTCATACATATATCTTTGTTGCATTATGTATGACTGAGAGGCAGGTGTAATGATGGAGATGTAGTTAGTTCTTGTTGTAGTTGAGTACTCACGCCAACCTCTCCGTGTTTCAGGATTTGTTATTGCTATACCTAAGGAGATTCCAGAGTTTAACCATGAGCTCTAAGGGACCGGCTCATTCCAGTGCCGATCAAGATGATGGTTACGGCATTACTGGGAGCGGTCATCGGAATCTGCCGAGATCAACTATTGAAACGTCTGAGTACCGAATAAGTCGGTAGGTCTATGCTATGACCGCCGCAGAGAGTCCGACGAGTGTCAACAGATCCCGATAGGATCCAAGACTGAAACGTCTGGTGATTCTAGCCAGTGAAGCAATGGTGGAATTTGAACTCAGTGAGAACCTTGATGATTGCACAGTAGTGACGTTCAAAGTTGATAGAAGTGATCTCTGTTACCAGTCACCATGGCCTGTTTGTTATGCTTCCGGCCCGGCTGGGTCGTCATGGGACACCTTGTATATTATCATGCTTGAGTGGTGTGTACCTACAATGGTTTACCTTTGTGAAGCCGAAACTTGGTCCAGTGACCTAAGACATTGATTTACTTATTGGTGGGAACACCGGAGTGACATGTTTGATAGGGTAGGGAGCTACCCCATTCCGAGGTGTTGAACATTGACAGTGTTGGTTAGGATGTGATTGATACCCATCGACCAGGGTACTTACTTCTGAATTTGTGAAGATCTATTATTCCAAGAGACAAGGGAATAGGTGAAGTGTTGTATTCACCTGTTAGACTTTGCAAGTGACATTGTGTTTATGTGGAGCGAACGCTCATGCTATAGGTGACTTATCAATGTGTCAGTCACGAACGATACAGAAGAGCATCCAGGCTCTTGAACATTAGGGTACGGTGTTACACGTACTTGTCTGTAGTTGGGAGACAGCTAATATTCTAGGGTCGGCCCAGACTTCCTTTGTAGAGTGTGACGGTGATATAGTACGACATCAAGGAAGGATCCTTGATCACCGGTGCAGTGTCGGTCAGGCAGTGGTACTACGCTTGATCAGCCCGAGATTTGGATCACTGTAAGAAGAGGGAACTTTGGAGAGGCATCAGACCTTGGAGTTCCTGTCCACTGGAGGTTCCTGGGTGAGTCGTAACCACGACAGGACGACCACACGAACTATAGTCAGTCTCTATGATGAAGGAGAAGCATCTGCAGATCTGCTCTTGTACATATTGTCTTATAGTCCGGCTTTCAGCCATCCTTCTCTGTGTTGCAGTTGACGTAGTTATGAATTAAATTTTGTTCTGTTAGCTATGACTTTGTGCAGTGGTATGACTTGTGTTTTGTCCGAGCCCCCTTGGGGTAGGAAACCCTAGGTAGGGGAGAGGAGATTCAGCTGTCCCGGCTTGTGTGGGGCCTGGTAGATGTGAAGTGCTAGTGAGGTGGTTGGAGCAAAGGCTGGGGATATTATCTATAGTAGCAAACCAGTCCAAGCCCCGGCGGTCTTGTTACATCCATCATATCTCTATGTTCATTATTTCTATCTGTGTGCCTATCATATGTCTGTGTTATATCATTCTGTTTGCCTGTCTGAACTGTTTGCAAAGACTTACTTTAAGATTCAATGCTGATTCCATTTATATCCTCTACATTTCTGAAAATATTTTCACTGTACAGGGAAAAAAGATCTGGAGACATCACACATCCCTGCCTAACACCTCTCTTAATTGGCTGATACTGTCCCACTTCATTATCAATCCTTATTGCAGCTTGTTGTTTCCAATATATGTTTTTTATAAGTCTAATGTCTTTCCCATCAATTTGTAGATCTGCAAGCATATTCACCATGCTGACATGTCTAACGCTATCAAAAGCCTTTGTATAGTCAATAAAGCAAAGATGTATATCCTTGTTTACTTCTATAGCACGTTCAATAACTGTTCGCAGCATATACACAGCATTTACTGTACCCTTTCCTTCTACAAAGCCGCATTGTTCTTCCCCTATTTCAGGTTGTATCTTCTTCCTCATTCTTTGCATGATAATTCTTAGCAAAATCTTTGTGATGTGACTCATTATACTAATTGTTCTATGTTGATCACATTCCAAGGTTCCTGATTTCTTTGGGATTGCAATAAATACAGAGTTACATAATTCAGGAGGTCTGTTGAAGAATGTCTGCCATGCCACAGTTGTTCTTGACTCAACTCAACTCTTAAGTTCAAGAGGCCCGATTTTCTTCTTTAATAATCACGAAATCGCCCATGACTCACGTCGATTTGTTGCCACAGTAAAGATATTCATTCATTCGTCCATTCCAGTGGTTCTCAACCGGTGGGGAATCCCCCTCCACCCCAGGGGTGAATTTTAGGGTCTCCAAGGGATTGGGGGGGGGGGGGGAATTCATATTATTTCAAGATCGTGTTAATACAAGAACCGATTACTTGATATTGTTTTTCCCTCCATACTGTACGGTTTCGTACTTCTCTCTCTTCCCAAATTCGTCTTATAACGTAAGTAGACCCGTAAATCACGTTTTATGTATAATACGTCTAGATTTCTTCTAGTAAGTGTCATTAAATTTAGCTTCAATTTTTACATATACTGTGTAAGGGTGGGTGAGGGTTGGGGTTTATAGGGAGGAAATACGAAAGGGGTGAATGACATTCTGAACATATGGTGAAAGGGTGCATGGGCCAGAACAGGTTGAGAACCATTAGTCCATTCATTCAGTAGCATGCCCTTTGCAAAACTATAATCCGCCACATCCTGCACCCATCTTCTCTTTGGTCGTCCTCTTCCTTTCTTCCCGGGCATATACCCCTCCATTATTGTTTTCACCAAACTTTCATGATGTTTCAAGTGACCCAAATACCGTCTTTAGTAGCCAACCTTCTTCAATATTCAGCTCTTGTCGTGTGGGTGCAGTAAAGATGTATGTTCTCAAAAATGTTACTTTTGTTTACTGGTGTTGTGCTATAGATTCTTAATCCTGTTTAATCCCCGCATCGTTACGGTCATCCCGTGTCTGACTTCTTTCAGATCGTCTCCTCTGTTGTTGACCACAGAGCAAAGATATTGGCGTCTGTGACATTGCCAGTGGCTTCATTGCCGATTGTGACTGTTAGCTGGCATGTAGTTGTTGTGGGTGTGTTTTATAATTTGGTGACAGCTGGTAAGATTGCGGGGAAAAAAAACAAGGGGAAGACAGAGAAGTCAATATCTTGGTAGTTTGGCCAAGGGGCATAATCGAGACAAGAAGACAGAGCTGGTCCACGACTCTGGTGATCGTGTGAGATAGCTAACATGACCGTCAACGCTTATCGGCGTGGCTCATTATTATTATCATTATTAATATAATTAGAAATGCTCCTCAGAAGTCGGAGAGTGTCTGCCTGCACAGCGAGGAACAACCAGTCTGCACACCAATAAGCCAGACATGGGACAACGGATACTCACGCAAACCTCAGGTCCTGTATGACGTCGCACTGATGTTGGACAACAGGATGTCTTCATCCGACATACAGGACTTCACGCTGGAGATCACAGCCAGCGAACACAAGCAAGCAGCAAGCATTAGACATGTTACGTAAGTTCAGAAACAGATTGTAAAAGCGAATTTGGAAGTCGGCTTTTCAGGCGTATGGGTTAGTGAACGCTGTTTGATAATTTCCCGACATGCCGAGTTGAGGGTTCGAAATCAGACGCTAGCGGTTTGGAAGCAGATCGTTTTTTGCGTTGATTTCGATGGTATGAGCGTCGACCGTTCAGAAAACAACTGCAAACTGCTGAACGTACAATTGCCTATAATCACCAAAAAAAAAAAAAGTTTGCATATCCTTTACAGGACGTCGCTGTCAACACCAGCATCTTTCAGCTGATTGTTGATTTCTTGACAAGATTACGCTCAGTAATTTGCCATTGCTTTCTGAGCGGCAGGCTCACATATCCCTAAGTTACCGACGCGATTCGAACCACTGCTGGTTCTCACCGTCATCACGTTACTTACGAGAGTATACGAGATTACAGAGAAAAGTTGCTAACCTCTAGGCCAGGAAGCCGGCCTATAATCACAAACAGGCAGTAAATGCCGGGGATGAATGCAACGTCATTTTAAAGCCACACAACTAACTTAACTGTCAGTCTGACATGATCTGAAAATATAGAATAGAATGCATTGGTTGGTTAGGTCAATTTCCTTACCAACTATTTTAGCACCAACGTAAATGGTATTGTTTCGTGATTCATTGTGATTTAGCCAGAGTTGTGCCGCAACATGGTATCCAGCTTATCACCTAGGACACGAAAGTTAAGTTAAACCACTCTCTCCGTGCCGAGAAGTTCATTTGTTTACACCCCTCCCCCAACAAACCACACACGTTTCCCGGTTTGCCTTGCCCACAGCGGGGGCAGGTGTTATCAACGGCACAGCCTGTACCGCGACCCGTGGTTGCTCCCCGCGCTGTATCTATCAGACGAGAAGACGACAACATATTTAGAATACATCTAAGCACCATATATCTCTCCCAACCAGGGATACTGAACCGTTACTGCAGTTACCCACAATAAAACGCACCCTTTCTCACTAAGTGTAATATATACTTTTCTCCTCCAATAGTCTGCTACTAACTAGAAGTAGCAAATGGCCTACTTCAGTCACTTAGCAAACACGAGGGTGAACCTCTCTGTCACGGACAGACTCGTTTTATCGAGATAAGGCATGCCGAGCGGGGGAAGAGGCTTTCATTGTGAGAGAGTTCACATGCCTGGTCTCCGATTCGCGCTTCTTTGAGTCGTGGCTGCTGAACTAAAACGGTCATCTGTGATCGTTTGTATAACTTAAGACTACAGCAGTTTAGATAGAACCCGGGGATACTGGAGCAAGTTAAGTTGTTTAATTTAATAACACGGGCGGGACATTCTGGCGTTCTTTGTTGTGTGCATTCGATTTGTCTGCGGGATAACGGCTTGATATCGATTAGCTGAGGGAAACTTGTCACCAGGGCTGCGACACGAAGTGTGTTGTAGTAGTTGTAGCGTGGCTGGTGTCAACGCACCACAAGCCACTACTTCATTGTTTGTTATTTCTGGTGATCTGTGACTTCGCCGCCGCTCATTCGTGTTCAGTTCACGCTCCTCGCTCCAAATGTTGACATATTGTACTGTAAAGTTGCACCAGCTCGCACACAGTTGCTGGTACTGGTAGGGTGAAGAAATAAGACGTGGATGTTACAGCTTTCTGTAGTTGACGAACATACGTGGGGATTGTTCATATTTCTTAGTGTATAAACATTCCCGCACCGTGTGTTCATTTTGTTGATGTATATTTTGGCGCACTTATCAAGAATCGGTGTTTCAGTTAAATCACCAATCAACATAAATGCAGTAGATTGCTCTGATAAACTACATCGGATTCAGAGAGACTAATTAATTCGTGACCATGATTTTAGCGGATACTTGAAACAAAATACAAAGAAGAAATCTACTTTTGATTTCTAATATCTATCATCAGGCCTATTTATTATACTTGTTTGTGTGGAGTTGTGATAACAACGATGATTCTGCTGAAGCCAAGGAAGAAACCACAATAATAAACACTCGGTGTGATTAATTACAAAGATGTCTTTTCTTCAGTGACTGCAAACAGAAAATATTTTAGACATGTCCATACCTCACCGTGCCCAACGTCAGCATTGCTACCTTTGTGATCTGCCCCGGACGCCATGGGCGATGTTATATGACTTCTCCGAGTCGGTGTGTCGAGGCTGCGTGAACTATGAAGGCCCTGACAGAATTGAAATGATTATTGAGGCAGCCAGGCATATGAAGAGGATTCATGGATTCCAGGAGTCTTCTCGTGGGCAGGTTGTCAATGGGGTTGGGAAACCATCACCACACGGCATTCCACCATCGGCACAGACGAGGGGTGTGCCTCACTGCCCTCCACCATCATCGGTAGGATCTTCTGATCTCCATACCAATTCGGCAGGGCCCCTAGATGCTACACGACAGCCAGGTCCACCTCCCACTCATCACTTCGCTGGAGCAAATCATCTGTCATTGTCATCGACGTCACAAGCTCCTCCAGAAAGATACCTGGACTCCAGGCGGCCAATGATTGAGTTCAGCCCAGTTGGGAGACAGCACAATGGTTTCCCAATCAGCAGTCTTCATCCATCAGTTCGAGTGGCGGAAGAACATTTTGCTGACATGCACCACAGAAGCAGCCCAACAAGGGTGGGTCTTACCTTGATCCACCCGTTGAGTCACCCCAGTCGACACAGTGCACCACTGCACACGCCATTGCTGCCAGGAAGAAAAGAAGATGATGACAATATCTACGCTCAGTCCAACATGGAAGAATTCGTTAAATATTCATCCCTGGATGAAGCCATACAGAAACATTCACTAGTCAGAGATACTCTGAACACACTAGCTGCTTGTGTGCCCTTTCAGATCAGGCTGAAGAAGGATCCTATGATGGTTGGTAGAATGTTTGCATTTGACGTCAGCTTCAGATTACCACATGATCTCGAACTGAAATACTTTGTAGAGTATCCAGTAGGGTCTGGGACCGTACACAACTCCATCTCCAGTCTGGTGAAACTGATGTGTCATGACACTGTGAAGGACTTAGGCAAGGGTCAGTCATCAGGGCTGGTTTACTTAGACTATGAGGTCAAACATAATAGTGGACACTGGAATAACTTAACTGATTTGTTTACAGACAATGTTCGTCATTTCAAGGATGCACTGAAGTTAGAACTCCTTCCCACACCTTTTGTGGACAGCTGTCTGCCTCCTCTGCCCAGCCATCTGGGTCGTATTGTTCCGACTCCCAAGTCAGAGTCACGTTCGTTTCTTGAAAGCGCTAGCAGCAGTAGCAATAATATTAATACCGGCAGTCGTAAAAGAAAAAGTTCACCTGATACAGAAGATGACCCTCGGGGGCAGCCAGGCAAGACGACCGATGACCACCATAAGAGGCAACAATGGCTGCAGAGTCAGGCAGATGCTCTCAAACTGACCATCACATCTGCTATAACTGCGTATGGGTCTGGGCAGCCGAGCTCTACTTCCATATCACCACTGAATAACCACACTCCCAGTCCTCCCAGTGGGAACCATCAGTCTTCAAACCCAGCCCCTTCACCGATAGCAGGCCTGATAACACATCCTCATGTAACTCCAGCAGGACAACCAGATCTCCCTTATGCTTCAAGCTTAATGCGAGTTCCCCATCATTCCCCCAGTGGGCCCAGAAGAATGAGTTACCTTGGTCCGGTGTCGGATACCGGCGTTGGAAGCACTATGCCAGAATCCACCAGCAGCCTCCCAGCTGAAATGCTCAAGTGTACTCTGTGTCAGGAGCGCCTGGAAGACACTCATTTTGTCCAGTGTCCCTCTGTGTCTGACCACAAGTTTTGCTTTCCATGTTCCAAAGAAAGCATCAAGCGACAGGGAGCTGGTTCTGAGGTCTACTGTCCTAGTGGAAACAAATGCCCGCTCGCAGGCTCAAATGTTCCATGGGCTTTCATGCATGGAGAGATTATGACGATTCTAGGAGAAGACTATAATGGATCGACTAATGGTAGCAGTACTGCTGAGATCAACATTAGTTGTGAGAATAATAAGGCTATCAACATCAAGAAGGAAAGAGACTCATGATAGAAATCATTATGCAGAAATCTTGTATATGTATCTATCACATACTGTAATCCTTTTATGTTGTTGTAACTATTCTGTAACATAACATTTATGTTAAATAATCTTTATGAACGTGTTTAGGATATTTTGTTGTGTACATGAGACAATTATTTTATGACAGCTTTTGCTTATAAAAGAAAACAATATGTACATTCATTTTAAAAGTGTTGCTTGGTTTTGCAATCAACCCCAGATCGATTTTCTAAGTAATTTTACGTTCAGTAATTTGCCATTGCTTTCTGAATGAGAAGTCAACATCTAGGTCTAACTGACGGGTGTGTGGAATGAACTCACGAGCTCACTATCAGTGAATAGGAAGTTTAAGCGCGAGCATCTTGAACTCTCAGCCTCCATGTCAGATGGGTCTGGGGATATGAACCAGATGAATAGAGAGACAAACCTTCTGCCTTGTAGGTAGACTGCGGATGGTCAAAGCAAACCTGAAAAAAATCGTTATTGACGTTAGGTATACTGAGCCACAGGTTTGACAAAACACAACTCACCTAGACAGTCCTCTCAGCCATGCTGTCCTCAGCTCACAAGAACCATCTTCTCCTGCCATGCTTTTAGCATATTTATGTTACTGTCTACTTCAAGTAATGTTACAGCTTATTGTTTAGTTACTGTCTACTTCCTCAAATAATGTTACTGTCTACTTCCTCAAGTAATTTTACTGTCTACTTCCTCAAGTAATGTTACTGTCTACCTCCTCAAGTAATGTTACAGCTTATTGTTTTGTTACTGTCTACTTCCTCAAGTAATATTACTGTCTACTTCCTCGAGTAATGTTACTGTCTACTTCCTCAAGTAATGTTACAGCTTATTGTTTTGTTACTTTCCACTTCCTCAAGTAATGCTACTGTCTACCTCCTCAAGTAACGTTACAGCTTATTGTTTTGTTACTGTCTACTTCCTCAAGTAATATTACTGTCTACTTCCTCAAGTAATGTTACTGTCTACCTCCTCAAATAATGTTACAGCTTATTGTTTTGTTACTGTCTACTTCCTCAAGTAATGTTACTGTCTACTTCCTAAAGTAATGTTACAGCTTATTGTTTTGTTACTGTCTACTTCTTCAAGTAATGTTACAGCTTATTGTTTTGTTACTGTCTACTTCTTCAAGTAATATTACAGTCTACTTCCTCTAGTAATGTTACTGTCTACTTCCTCTAGTAATATTACTGTCTACTTCCTCAGGTAATATTACTGTCTACTTCCTCAAGTAAAGTTACTGTCTACTTCCTCAAGTAATATTACTGTCTACTTCCTCAAGTAATATTACTGTCTACTTCCTCAATTAATATTACTGTCTACTTCCTCAAGCAATATTACTGTCTACTTCCTCAAGTAATATTACTGTCTACTTCCTCAAGTAATATTACTGTCTACTTCCTCAAGTAATGTTACTGTCTACTTCCTCAAGTAATATTACTGTCTACTTCCTCAAGTAATGTTACAGCTTATTGTTTTGTTACTGTCTACTTCCTCAAGTAATTTTACTGTCTACTTCAAGTAATGCTAATGTCTACTTCCTCAAGTAATGTTACAGCTTATTGTTTTGTTATTGTCTACTTCAAGTAATGTTACAGCTTATTGTTTTGTTACTGTCTACTTCCTCAAGTAATGTTACTGTCTGCTTCCTCAAGTAATGTTACAGCTTATTGTTTTGTTATTTTCTACTCCCTCAAGTAATGTTACTGTCTACTTCCTCAAGAAATGTTACAGTTTATTGTTTTGTTACTGTCTACTTCCTCAAGTAATGTTACAGCTTATTGTTTTGTTTGAAAGCATCTAAGCTTTACAGTCACCTCAAATAATATTCTGTATATCCCCGTTTTGTAATATGTGTTCAAGAAAGTGAACATGACAGTTACTGCCAATGGAATGTCTAGTGGTAGACATTGACATGTTTTAGACCATGGTACATGAGGTGGGCTGACCACTTCCTTTCCTTGCCACATTTGCTTCCCACACTTTTATCTAGTACCCATTTGATGAGGTTAGGTCAACCCAAGAGCCATATTCATCACCATCATCATTTTCCACTTTTGCTGTTAGCATCGTGGACAGGAATAGTTGGCGTTCCAGCGCCCAATGGGCAGCACTGGATAGTGTCATTCTGTGTGATTGTACAATGTCTTTGATGTCGTCAATCCATTTTCTCTCTGTGGGCGTTCTCTTTCTCTCTTAGCAGATCGTCTTTGATGTAGGGACATTGCTGGTAGTTGATGGTGTTGCATTCTAATGAGATGGCCAAACTATTTGATCTTCTTTCTGTCTTTCAATATATGTGGCACAAGGTGTCGATCCCACTGTCTGATAACATAATTTCTAATTCGGTCTCAGATAGTTAAGTTGGCAACTCTCTTCAAGCATCTCACCTCACAGGTGTTGATTTTGCGTAAGTGTGATTTGGATAATGTCTAAGGTTGACATTGATAGCATAGAGTTGATGTGGATATACTTTTGTGTGTGTGTCGTTTTGCAGACATAGGTATATTTGGATGTTTCAGTAAGGATGATAGTTGTATATTCTGCCATCTTCTGTGATCACACTTTCAAGATATTTGAATTCTTTAACATGATTCAGAAATGTGCTATTTATCAGTATACTTAGTGGACCAGGAGATCTGCTAACATGCAGAGCCATAGTAATCTAGAAATCAAACATCCTACCATTGCCGGTTATTGAACCTTAACCATAGTCATGGTATACCGCCTCACCAACCACTATGCTGTCATTGCTGCCAGATATGTGTACACCCATTGTTAACAATTTAAATCTGCAAATTGATGATTTTATCTGCCGCCATCTTGATAGACGATAGTTTGTTACATTGTGCTTAACAAAGGCATAACAACTAGAACCCATAATGGTAATGCCAGGGATGGAGTTATACCTCTCCATAGCACAAAGTCTGGGTTGAATTGAAGAGAGCATGTGTTGCCCATGCAACGTGATCCTTCTCTTGGCCTGCCTAGTTTACTCCAGAGGACACCAATACATCTGGAACAAGACCAGCTGTACAAGCTGCCAAAATCGGCAAAGCAATGCTCAAACTGTCCACCTGTCAAAGCTTCCATCCTAGACTAGTTGCAGACTAAGGCTTAGGGCCTGGTCTGCCCAACCATGACATTTAGTCTTTAAGTTGCATTTCCTTGCACTAAGATAAGACTTGTACCCTTCTAATTGCTCTCCTCTCCCTGAAGCCCCTTGCACATGTGGGGTGTTGGGTTTAGTGAGTGCAACCCAACATTCCGCTCGTAACAGATAGCAGGTAGTGCTCATTATCCGTCTACTGTTATATAATAGCTCAGTCATATCTGATTAAGACCTGGCAGAAATGCTGTTTTTATCTTTTGTTTATATAATACAAGTATCAACTAAGGAAGTGCAGCACGCAACTCTTAAAAGATGCCTGATTGTTTCTGTGTAGTTAATAAAATGAATAAAGCAACAAAAAAGACAAATGGAAATTATCAGTTTTGCTAGAACACAGTCACAAGTGGCAGAATGGCAGTTAGGACAGAAAACTTTCATCAGCACACAAAAATAAAAAATAAAAACAGTAATAGAACTGCATTTAAAAACTACAAAACAAATCTGTTAGCTTAGATCCTGGAGATGTTAAATCCCAGTGCACAAAATTCAAACTGTGAACTCCATAGGTCAGCTGACAGGAAGTAACACAGTGGCAAAAGTATAAGCTAAGACGAAACAGTGTTGGGGAGGCAGGTCAAAGCCAGCCCCTATAAGGAAGAAGACATGAAGCATGGGCACAAAGCAGAGACAGAAGAGTACATACACAAAAAAGAAAAATGGAAATGACAAGTGAGGAGTGAGAGGATCAGATGAAAAAAAAGCGATGTTTATGAGATGAAACTGTTGCATATTGAGACATTGCAGCGAAGAGACCCCAACTGAAAAATGAGATGATTTTCTAGACTTGCAATCTGCTTTATTTAATATTAAATAGCAGTGACCTGGATATTAGAGACATGTCAGGCATCAATTTATGGGTCCACTATTAATATCCAAGAGATTTTTATGTTATGTCTAGTTTAAAATCTTCATCTCATTTGAGTTTTCATGTTTAGGTCAAGTTTTAGGGTTCGTTATTCCCAAATTTGATTAGAATAATATAATTAAATAATGTAGACATAAATAATAGGTTTACAATTTATTGCCTGACGTAGTTTACTTATGTCAATGTTTTAACATTCGCTTGTTATGAACTCAAGTGTAGTCCATATACGTACTACACTTCTAATGCACTGGACTATTTTTGCGTGTGGATTAGCTTTCCCTATTACCAGCCTCCCTCGCCATCAGGCGAACCCACTCTGGCTTCAGAGGTACTTGTAATTTACGTCCCTAAGTCAAGGAGGAGTAGTCAACATCTTAGTCCAACTGACTGGTGTAGGCATTGAACCCGCTACCTCAACATCAGCACACTAGATCTTTAAGAACGAATCCATTCAATGTCTGCTTATCTCATCAGTAGGCATACTGCAGAAACCACTCAATTGTAACACAAAGCAAAACAATAGGTCCTTCAAACTGACGAGTTGCGGCAAGATATGCCAGGTGACAAATTGTGCAACCTATTGTCTATATTATTAAAACTCACTACTTGGAAAACATTGTTTTAAAATGGTATTGTTGTTATACACAATTATAAAGTGAATATTTAAAATTTATAACCAGGACATAATGAAACAAAAAGTTCATTATATGTTACTAGCCCCAAACACTAGCCGCCTGATTTTTATCAGTTAAGGCGTTGTTTTATTGGCAAAGTGGTCTGGGTTCAAACCCTGGTAGAAAGTTTGTTATTACCTGCTGTTACATATTTTGCTTCAACCTTGTTTTATCATATAAAAAAGATAAAGGTCTCTTTTACATGTCTTTAGGTGCATTGAGCCTATGGTGCTAGACATAATTGTTAAGATCAATCGGCACTTGGTGGGTGACAAGGTCAGTCAGCACTGTGTGGGTGACAAGGTCAGTCAGTACTGGGTGGGTGACAAAGTCAACCAGCACTGTGTGGGTGGCAAGGTCAGTCAGCACTCATTGGGTGACAAGGTCAGTCAGCACTGTGTGGGTGACAAGGTCAGTCAGTACTGGGTGGGTGGCAAGGTCAGTCAGCACTCATTGGGTGACAAGGTCAGTCAGCACTCATTGGGTGACAAGGTCAGTCAGCACTCATTGGGTGACAAGGTCAGTCAGCACTGTGTGGGTGACAAGGTCAGTCAGCACTGTGTGGGTGACAAGGTCAGTCAGTACTGGCTGGGTGACAAGGTCAACCAGCACTGTGTGGGTGGCAAGGTCAGTCAGTACTGGCTGGGTGACAAGGTCAACCAGCACTGTGGGTGGCAAGGTCAGTCAGCACTCATTGGGTGGCAAGGTCAGTCAGCACTGTGTGGGTGGCAAGGTCAGTCAGCACTGGGTGGGTGACAAAGTCAGTCAGCACTGGGTGGGTGACAAGGTCAGTCAGCACTGTGTGGGTGACAAGGAGAAGTCAGTACTGGGTGGGTGACAAAGTCAACCAGCACTGTGTGGGTGGCAAGGTCAGTCAGCACTGGGTGGGTGACAAGGTCAGTCAGCACTGTGGGTGACAAGGTCAGTCAGTACTGGGTGGGTGACAAAGTCAACCAGCACTGTGTGGGTGACAAGGTCAGTCAGCACTGGGTGGGTGGCAAGGTCAGTCAGCACTGGGTGGGTGGCAAGGTCATTCAGCACTGGGTGGGTGACAAGGTCAGTCAGCACTAGGTGGGTGACAAGGTCAGTCAGCACTGTGGGTGACAAGGTCAGTCAGTACTGGGTGGGTGACAAAGTCAACCAGCACTGTGAGGGTGGCAAGGTCAGTCAGCACTGGGTGGGTGACAAGGTCAGTCAGCACTGTGTGGGTGGCAAGGTCAGTCAGCACTGTGTGGGTGACAAGGTCAGTCAGCACTGGGTGGGTGACAAGGTCAGTCAGCGCTGGGTGGGTGACAAGGTCAGTCAGCACTGGGTGGGTGACAAGGTCAGTCAGCACTGTGTGGGTGGCAAGGTCAGTCAGCACTGAGTGGGTGACAAGGTCAACCAGCACTGGGTGGGCAACAAGGTCAGTCAGCACTCATTGGGTGACAAGGTCAGTCAGTACTGGGTGGGTGATAAGGTCAGTCAGCACTGGGTGGGTGACAAGGTCAGTCAGCACTGGGTGGGTGACAAGGTCAGTCAGCACTCATTGGGTGACAAGGTCAGTCAGTACTGGGTGGGTGATAAGGTCAGTCAGCACTGGGTGGATGACAATGTCAGTCAGCACTGGGTGGGTGACAAGGTCAGTCAGCACTCATTGGGTGACAAGGTCAGTCAGCACTGGGTGGGTGACAAGGTCAGTCAGCACTGGGTGGGTGACAAGGTCAGTCAGCACTGGGTGGGTGACAAGGTCAGTCAGCACTGGGTGGGGGACAAGGTCAGTCAGCACAGGGTGGGGGACAAGGTCAGCCAGCACTGGGTGGGTGACAAGGTCAGCCAGCACTGGGTGGGTGACAAGGTCAGTCAGCACTCGTTGGGTGACAAGGTCAGTCAGCACTGGGTGGCTGACAAGGTCAGTCAGTACTGGGTGGGTGATAAGGTCAGTCAGCACTGGGTGGGTGACAAGGTCAGTCAGCACTGGGTGGGTGACAAGGTCAGTCAGCACTGGGTGAGTGGGTGACAAGGTCAGTCAGCACTGGGTGGGTGGGTGACAAGGTCAGTCAGCACTGGGTGGGTGACAAGGTCAGTCAGCACTGGGTGGGTGACAAGGTCAGTCAGCACTGGGTGGGGGACAAGGTCAGTCAGCACAGGGTGGGGGACAAGGTCAGCCAGCACTGGGTGGGTGACAAGGTCAGCCAGCACTGGGTGGGTGACAAGGTCAGTCAGCACTCGTTGGGTGACAAGGTCAGTCAGCACTGGGTGGCTGACAAGGTCAGTCAGTACTGGGTGGGTGACAAGGTCAGTCAGCACTGGGTGGGTGACAAGGTCAGTCAGCACTGGGTGGGTGACAAGGTCAGTCAGCACTGGGTGAGTGGGTGACAAGGTCAGTCAGCACTGGGTGGGTGGGTGACAAGGTCAGTCAGCACTGGATGGGTGGGTGACAAGGTCAGTCAGCACTGGGTGGGTGGGTGACAAGGTCAGTCAGCACTGGGTGGCTGACAAGGTCAGTCAGTACTGGGTGGGTGACAAGGTCAGTCAGCACTGGGTGGGTGACAAGGTCAGTCAGCACTGGGTGGGTGGGTGACAAGGTCAGTCAGCACTGGGTGGGTGACAAGGTCAGTCAGCACTGGGTGGGTGGGTGACAAGGTCAGTCAGCACTGGGTGGGTGACAAGGTCAGTCAGCACTGGGTGGGTGACAAGGTCAGTCAGCACTGGGTGGCTGACAAGGTCAGTCAGTACTGGGTGGCTGACAAGGTCAGTCAACACTCATTGGGTGACAAGGTCAGTCAACACTCATTGGGTGACAAGGTCAGTCAGCACTGGGTGGGTGACAAGGTCAGTCAGCACTGGGTGGGTGACAAGGTCAATGTTATGCCGGCCGCCTTTACTTGCCAAGACATCTCCTGGTACCCATCTTTGGCTGGGCCGACCTTGGAATCAAGGTCAGTTTTAAAAATCTGCCACATTGCACGATCGAACCCATGACCAGATTTATTCTGTGTCTAGCCACTATGCTGAAATGGCTTCCTGTCTCATTAAATGGGCACCTTAAATTTAACGACACCTGGCTTGATGCCTGTATGCCGTTTGGTCACCAAATATATAACACCATACCCCGATTATGCTCTACAATTTTCAACCTGCATACAAAGCTATGACTGACACTTAGGAGTGCTGTGGGTGTGTATGGATTCTTTATCTGTAGGCAGTAAACTAAAAACTATTTATTTGTCCTTTTTACATTTTATGATAAGAGATCTCAGAAGAAAATGTTTGTCAATTTTAGATTTAATTGTACATTTTTCACAGACTATCCAATTACAGTTTTAAAATAACATTATATTTGTTACATTTTAATTTTTAAAAGCCTTTTCAAAGCTCTCCCATTTGAAGAAATGTTATGCTAAATGTTGAAGCATGATTACAGATTTTGTTGCTTATTGCATAGGGTAATGTGGTTGGTCTGGGAAGTCATGGACTTGGAAACGTTGAAAGCTGACGCCTTCTAGCATGTAGAAGGGATGATTTTATGTTTACTTATCAGAGGAATATCATTGAATGATTATTTAAGTAACTAGTTTGTCTAATGGTTCATGTATGTGGATGAATCTGTCGTAAACGTGAATATCAAGTATTCCTTAAATGTGAACTTGTTCCTTAATTCTGTTTTGGTATATCATCATTATTAAGTGCCGTGCCGGCTGGCGTGGGTGTTCCATGACTCTCTACAGATCTCGGTCTTTGGTTTTCTGGATCAACTCCACTGTTGATATTCCTCCATGCCACCGTCTCAATCCATCTAGCATCATTTCTCTTGGTCTGCCTCTGCCTCTCTTCCCCTCAATCTTTCCAGTTGTCACAATGTTCTCCAATGTCTCTCTTCTCATCACATGACCAAAAAAAAAGCTGTTTGCCTCTTTCTTATCATTGTATATAATGTTATAGTTTCATTAGCCTCTTTCAGGCATTCGTTGTTAGTTACTTTGGTAGTCCAAGGAATTTGCAACATTCATCTCAGGAACATCTCTTCCTAATTTGTTTATTTACATTCCAAGATTCACAGCAAAACAGGTTCTATATAGCACTTAGCACTCTCTTTCTTACATTCAATAATAGTGACTTACTGCATAAGATAGTCTTCATTTTCTGAAATTCAGCCTTTGTTTGCCCTATTCTGCTCTTAATTTTGTTGGTACATACTGTTGTCATTTTAACTTATTCTATCCAAATAATTGTCATTTTAGTTATTCATTCTGAAGGGGTTGTCACTTTAACTTATTCTATCCAAAAGAGTTGTCACTTTGATTTATTCTACCCAGTGGGGTTGTCACTTTGATTTATTCTCTCTAAAGGAGTTGTCACTTTATCTTATTCTCTCTGAAGGAGTTGTTACTTTGACTTATTTTGTCCAAAGGAGTTTTTACTATAAAATAATAAAGATTTGAGTCTAAAAGAGTGTTTAAAAAGTTGTAAGACTGAAGTTAGGTAAAGTTTGATACAGAGTGGTTTCATGTAACAAATGTCTGGGACAGAAGTTGAGTAACAGTTGGAATAGATTGGGTTCATAGAACAAATGTGAGGGACAGAAAGAGTTGAGTAACAGTTGGAATAGTTTGGGTTCATAGAACAAATGTGAGGGACAGAAAGAGTTGAGTAACAGTTGGAATAGTTTGGGTTCATAAAACAAATGTGAGGGACAGAAAGAGTTGAGTAACAGTTGGAATAGTTTGGGTTCATAGAACAAATGTGAGGGACAGAAAGAGTTGAGTAACAGTTGGAATAGTTTGGGTTCATAGAACAAATGTGAGGGACAGAAAGAGTTGAGTAACAGTTGGAATAGTTTGGGTTCATAGAACAAATGTGAGGGACAGAAAGAGTTGAGTAACAGTTGGAATAGTTTGGGTTCATAGAACAAATGTGAGGGACAGAAAGAGTTGAGTAACAGTTGGAATAGTTTGGGTTCATAGAACAAATGTGAGGGACAGAAAGAGTTGAGTAACAGTTGGAATAGTTTGGGTTCATAGAACAAATGTGAGGGACAGAAAGAGTTGAGTAACAGTTGGAATAGTTTGGGTTCATAGAACAAATGTGAGGGACAGAAAGAGTTGAGTAACAGTTGGAATAGTTTGGGTTCATAGAACAAATGTGAGGGACAGAAAGAGTTGAGTAACAGTTGGAATAGTTTGGGTTCATAGAACAAATGTTAGGGACAGAAAGAGTTGAGTAACAGTTGGAATAGTTTGGGTTCATAGAACAAATGTGAGGGACAGAAAGAGTTGAGTAACAGTTGGAATAGTTTGGGTTCATAGAACAAATGTGAGGGACAGAAAGAGTTGAGTAACAGTTGGAATAGTTTGGGTTCATAGAACAAATGTGAGGGACAGAAAGAGTTGAGTAACAGTTGGAATAGTTTGGGTTCATAGAACAAATGTGAGGGACAGAAAGAGTTGAGTAACAGTTGGAATAGTTTGGGTTCATAGAACAAATGTGAGGGACAGAAAGAGTTGAGTAACAGTTGGAATAGTTTGGGTTCATAGAACAAATGTGAGGGACAGAAAGAGTTGAGTAACAGTTGGAATAGTTTGGGTTCATAGAACAAATGTGAGGGACAGAAAGAGTTGAGTAACAGTTGGAATAGTTTGGGTTCATAGAACAAATGTGAGGGACAGAAAGAGTTGAGTAACAGTTGGAATAGTTTGGGTTCATAGAACAAATGTGAGGGACAGAAAGAGTTGAGTAACAGTTGGAATAGTTTGGGTTCATAGAACAAATGTGAGGGACAGAAAGAGTTGAGTAACAGTTGGAATAGTTTGGGTTCATAGAACAAATGTGAGGGACAGAAAGAGTTGAGTAACAGTTGGAATAGTTTGGGTTCATAGAACAAATGTGAGGGACAGAAAGAGTTGAGTAACAGTTGGAATAGTTTGGGTCCATGTAACAGCTATATGGGAGAAAAGTTGAGCAACAGTTGGAATAGATTGGGTTCATGTAACAAATGTGTGGGACAGAAAGAGCCGAGTAACAGTTGAAGAGAGTAGGGTAATGTAACAGCTTATTGGGAGAGAAGTTGAGTAACAGTCGGAATAGATTGGGTTCATGTAACAGCTATATGGGAGAAAAGTTAAGCAACAGTTGGAATAGATTGGGTTCATGTAACAAATGTGTGGGACAGAAAGAGCCGAGTAACAGTTGAAGAGAGTAGGGTAATGTAACAGCTTATTGGGAGAGAAGTTGAGTAACAGTCGGAATAGATTGGGTTCATGTAACAGCTATATGGGAGAAAAGTTGAGCAACAGTTGGAATAGATTGGGTTCATGTAACAAATGTGTGGGACAGAAAGAGTCAAGTAACAGTTGAAATAGAGTAGGGTAACGTAACAACTATATGGAAGAGAAGTTGAGTAACAGTTGGAATAGATTTGGTTCATTGAACAAATGTGTTGGACAGAAAGATTTGAGTAATAGTTGAAGAGAGTAGAGTAATGTAACAGCTATGTAGGAGAGAAGTTGAGTAACAGTTGGAATAGAGGGTGTTGAAGTAACAATTGTGTGGGACAGAAGTTCAGTAACAGCTGGAACAGAGTAGGTTAAAGTAACAACCAATCATACTAGAAGGGGTTAAGAAAATTATATCATACAAAGAGCATAGGAGTAAATGCATGATAGAAGAGTGATATACAAATTAACAACTAGGATAGGTTGAATGATTTCCTTCTCTTATTTTCATTCACTGCTTTTCTAGTGAAGTCTACACAATAAGTAAAGTCTACACAACATATCCAGTTGTTTGGGTGTATGATGCTGAATGAGATGTATGGCACCCAGTTTTCTCTCTGGATTGTGTTTTTGAGTTGACAGTTTATTTGTGCCAGTTTGGCTCTAGAGTTTGCAATGTTTAATTAATGGGTTGTAAGTATCAATTGGGAACCTGCGAGGCCATTAAAATAACATTGGAAATCAATTTACTGACTATACTCTAATTGTTACTATAAATATTCCAATCTTTGTTGTTAATTTAACCCATTCATTCTCAGATTTATAATTTTCATTCCTTCTGATCAATCAGTCAGTCAGTCAAGTTCCGTCTCGACAGTGAAGGTTGGTTGCAATGTAACTCCAACATGCTCTGTCTCTTACACTGATTGTACAATTTGATAAATAAACACACATAGTATTATTTGGCGCTCATTGAAGGAGAAGAAGGAAGTAGAGACTAGAGGACGCACCAGACAACATAAAATTTGAAAGCTAATAGTTACCGACCGGGATCGAACATGTCACCTCCAAATGACGATGGCGCCTCGCTGCAGGAACAAGTGTACTTCGACGCAGCTGCAGCGTTCCTGCAGCGAGGCAATGTCATAATTTGGAGGTGACAGGTTCGATCCCAGTCGGTAACTACAGCTTTCAAATTTTATGTTGGCTTGTGCGTCCTCTAGTCTACTTCCTTCTTCCCCTTCTGTGAGCACCAAATAATACTATGTGTGTTTATTTATGTAATTGTCTCAGTGGCCTCAACAGTTCCCCCAATTGATTTCTTATACACTTTGACATACTACTGTTGGCCACCTCTTGATGTTATCTTCCCTTTGTACCACTGTCTACCTCTTGCTTGCCTGCCTGCAACTCTTCCCTCCAGTATGGTTTTTATGAAATCTTTGTCTTTTAATGTGGCAGAAATATTTGAACGATGAAGACACAAACAATATATTGCATACTTTATTGCCTGGCACATTTTGCTGTATCTCGTCAGGTGCATACTGCAGAAGAAATTTCAACATATAATGAAGTAGCGCAATGAATATGCAATGTATGGATATAGTTTGTGTCTTCATTATTCAAACTGACAATAGGAAAACATTGTTTTGAATTGCCAAAATATTTAACTTATCCTGTTTTTATTTCTTTCATCAACTCTCGTTTCATTCTCTGTCTCTTGAAAACTTCTGTATTTGTTTATTTTCCCATGAAATGCAAATTTTTTATATCAGCATCTCCTGGATCTCAAATTGGGCTTTTTGCTTTTTTATTCTCCAGCGTTTTGTGCCAGATAATAATGTAGATACTAAAACTAAAACACTCTACAACAAAATTATTCTACCAACACTAAGCTACCTATGCCAAACCTGGACAACGACAGAAAAAAGAGAAAAGAAAAATTACAATGGAAATGAGATTCCTGAGAAGAATACTCAACGTATCAAGAAGAGAGAAAATCAGAAATGAAGAAATCAGGACTAAAGAGGGGGGTTATAACAATACTAGATTTAATTAGACACCAGGAAGTTAAAAAGTTTGGCCATATAACTAGCCTACCAACAGTATACCAGAACAAGCAATGATGTACAGACCAAATGGAACCAGAAGAAGAGGCCGACCATGTAAATGATGGACAGAGGGAATTACAGTCCATGGGAATCTTGATATATGAAGCCCATAAATGGGCACTCTCCTATTGTTTAAGCTTCACCTCAACATTTCAAGGTTGCAATGTACAATAGGAACAAGATGAGATGATGAGTAATGTTGAATATACATATAAATAACATTTGACAATTTCAATTTTTAATGTGTTGCTTATTTCTCATGATGTAAATATTTTTGGTTTAGTATTGTTGAAAATATGTGTGGCCATTCCTATTCTCTGTTTGATGTCTTATTTCACTTCTGCCATCATGTGTTATGTCTTCTGATGCCATGTTCTATAATTTTAACACGCTGTGTACCAAGCACTTCCCCATGTGTTCAATGATTTTGTGCGCATGTGTGTAAAGAATCACTGTCATTGTACTCTCAAACTGATACCCCTACAAGGATTCTCCATGATGAAGTGGCCAAACCACCTGCCTTGCGCTCTGAGGGTCGTGAGTTCGTTTCCAGATTATGTCATTCAGTTTTGTCTTAACTGTTTCAGTGCCAAACAGAATGTAGGTTTAAATCAAACAGAATGTAGGTTTGTACCAAACAGAGTAGGTTTGAACCAAACAAAGTAGGTTTGAATCAAACAGAATGTAGGTTTGAACCAATCAGAAAGTAGATTTGAACCAAACAGAATGTAGGTTTGAACCAAACAGAATGTAGGTTTGAAGCAAACAGAATGTAGGTTTGAACCAAACAGAATGTAGGTTTGAACCAAACAGAATGTAGGTTTGAACCAAACAGAATGTAGGTTTGAACCAAACAGAATGTAGGTTTGAAGCAAACAGAATGTAGGTTTAAATCAAACAGAATGTAGGTTTGTACCAAACAGAGTGTAGGTTTGAACCAAACAAAGTAGGTTTAAATCAAACAGAATGTAGGTTTGTACCAAACAGAGTGTAGGTTTGAACCAAACAAAGTAGGTTTGAATCAAACAGAATGTAGGTTTGAACCAATCAGAAAGTAGATTTGAACCAAACAGAATGTAGGTTTGAACCAAACAGAATGTAGGTTTGGAGCAAACAGAATGTAGGTTTGAACCAAACAGAATGTAGGTTTGAACCAAACAGAATGTAGGTTTGAAGCAAACAGAATGTAGGTTTGAAGCAAACAGAATGTAGGTTTAAATCAAACAGAATGTAGGTTTGTACCAAACAGAGTGTAGGTTTGAACCAAACAAAGTAGGTTTGAATCAAACAGAATGTAGGTTTGAACCAAACAGAATGTAGGTTTGAAGCAAACAGAATGTAGGTTTGAAGCAAACAGAATGTAGGTTTGAAGCAAACAGAATGTAGGTTTGAACCAAACAGAATGTAGGTTTGAAGCAAACAGAAAGTAGGTTTGAACCAAACAGAATGTAGGTTTGAACCAAACAGAGTGTAGGTTTGAAGCAAACAGAATGTAGGTTTGAACCAAACAGAATGTAGGTTTGAAGCAAACAGAATGTAGGTTTGTACCAAACAGAGTGTAGGTTTGTACCAAACAGAGTGTAGGTTTGAACCAAACAGAATGTAGGTTTGTACCAAACAGAATGTAGGTTTGTACCAAACAGAGTGTAGGTTTGAAGCAAACAGAATGTAGGTTTGAACCAATCAGAAAGTAGATTTGAACCAAACAGAAAGTAGATTTGAACCAAACAGAAAGTAGATTTGAACCAAACAGAAAGTGGATTTGAACCAAACAGAAAGTAGATTTGAACCAAACAAAAATGGATGGTGGAAAATGGGAAGTAAAGATGTGTCACAGTTATGACTGTTGTTATTATTATCATAGCAGACATGTTGCATTGTAATGCATTTCAGTGATATGTAAGCCCTTGGCAGATATAGGAAGGCGCTTCAATCAATTAATCTTCCCATGGCACATAATAACTTAAACTTCTGGGGGTCGTTGCCATAGCTACAGAGTTCATAATCTGTGTGACACTTTCAGCAGCCTGATCTGTGTGATACTTTCAGCAGGCTGCTCTGTGTGATGCTTTCAGTTGGCTGCTCTGTGTGATGCTTTCAGTTGGCTGCTCTGTGTGATGCTTTCAGTTGGCTGCTCTGTGTGTTGCTTTCAGTTGGCTGCTCTGTGTGTTGCTTTCAGTTGGCTGCTCTGTGTGTTGCTTTCAGCAGGGTGTTCTGTGTGACACTTTCAGCAGGCTGCTTTGTGGCAAGAGACCAAACCATATGGGATAAAACCTGATGCGATGAAATCAATCCACTTGTCTTTCAATCAATCAATAAATCAATCAGGTGCCGTCTCCGCAATGAAGGTTGGCTGCAATGGATCTCTAACACTGTCTGTCTCTTGCCTTGACTGTACATTCTGTCAGGCTGATGTTCGTCCATCTCTTGATGTTATCCTCCCACTTGTATCGTTGTCTACCTCTTGCTCACTTGCCCTCAACCTTGCCTTCCAGTATGGTTTTCATAAGAGTATCATGTCTTTTATGGCAAAAATATTTGACATGTCTTTAAACCCATACAAGTGCTTATGTTGCCGCCCTCAGGTCACATAATGAGAATCTCAGTACTGTGCACCAACCCCATAGCCTTTGCAAGCAGTTATATTTTGGGAGTAAGTTTTGTAATTACATTTTGGAAGTGTCCTACTCAGCCGACGCTGTTTGATGTCCATCTGCTGAGGGATTTTTCACGTGCACATGTGTCCTCTTAGTTCTTTTCCTTATCCGAGAAGGCTAAATACCCAATCCACTAACTCAAGAGCAGAGAGAAGGTTTGTTTGTTTAGTCGATGGATCAACATCACGGCACACGGGCACAACCCATAAGTGCTCCGTTCTCCTCCTAACTCAAATCTGATTCTGGAAAAACTCAGCTCAGTGCACGAACTCTGTAGCACCGCCGAGGATCCTGAAAATACTTTGGGTAGATTTTTAACTCTAAATTTTGCCCTGGCAGCGCCGTTAGGCTACTCTTTTTCGATTTCCAACTGCCAAGGGATTTTTTACTTGCGCAACAATACACACGGGCGTCCGATCTCACTACCCAGAGACCAGGGGAAATTTATTACTAGAAGTCCACGAGAAAATATCCCGGCATCACCGGGGCTTGAACCCGGGACCTCCAGCACTCGAGGCGGACACCATACCTCAAGACCACGCAGACCCCATTGAGAGAAGGTTACCACCCCTTTTATATCTTGTAACAATGCATTCTATCTGCACCATAAATTGTACCAGGTTGGCTTAAGCTGGATGCAGATCTCTGTGCCAAAGTATTTTATGATATAACTTCAATTTACTTTAAAGTACCTGATCAAAGGACATGGAGAGTTAAAGTAATAACTGATCCAAGGACTGGAAGAGTTAAAGTGACAACTGACCCAGTACATGAAGAGTTAAAGTGACAACTGACTCAATACATGAAGAGTTAAAGTAACAACTGACCCAGTACATGGAGAGTTAAAGTGACAACTGACCCACTACATGGAGAGTTAAAGTAACAACTGATCAAAGGACAGTAAGAGTTAAAGTAATAACTGATCCAAGGACAGGAAGAGTTAAAGTAATAACTGATCCAAGGACAGGGAGAGTTAAATTAGCTGATCCAAGGATGGGGAGAGTTAAAGTGGCAACTTATGCAAGAACACGGAGAGTTAAAGTAACTGATCCAAGGACATGAAGAGTTAAAGTAGCTGATCTAAGGACAGGGAGAGCTAAAGTAATTGATCCAAGAACAGGGAGAGTTAACTGATCCAAGGACAGGGAATGTTAAAGTAACTGATCCAAGGACAGGGAGAGTTAAATTAGCTGATACAAGGACGGGGAGAGTTAAAGTGGCAACTGATGCAAGAACACGGAGAGTTAAAGTAACTGATTCAAGGACATGAAGAGTTATTGTAGCTGATCTAAGGACATGGAGAGCTAAAGTAATAACTGATACAAGGACAGCGAGAGTCAAAATAACTGATCCAAGGAGAGAGAGAGTTAAAGTAACTGATCCAATGACAGGGAGAGTTAAAGTGACAACTGATCCAAGGACAGGAAGTGTTAAAGTAATAACTGATCCAAGGTCAGGAAGTGTTAAATTAATAACTGATCCAAGGACGGAGAGTTAAAGTGACAACTGATCTAAGGACAGGGAGAGTTAAAGCGACTGGAGCTATCTGTATGAGTTGTTCAGTGAGTTGAGCTAAGAACTGACATAACTGCACTCATGACATTACTATTCGCGCTCTGTTCCCTCGTTCAACAACCAGCGACGAGTCACGCTACTAATCGTTCCCCATGTTCAGCCTGTTCATTCAATTAACCAACTAAGGTGGGAAGTTCTGGAACATCCACCTTACAGCCCCGACTTAGCCCCTAGCGATTTCCACCTTTTTGGTCCACTGAAAACCCATCTTGGCGGGAGAGATTTCGCGAATGATGCCGTAGTTGAATGTGAAGTGAAAACGTGGTTTACGAGGAACAGAGCACGCAGTTCTATGCAGCCGTTTTGGGAAGACTTATAAAACGATGGGATAAGTGCATCAATGTTGGTGGAAATTATGTAGAGAAATAATGGGACAATGTATGTATAAAAATAAACTGGTTTCAAGTTGTTATCATATTTAGTTATTTTTCTAGAGCCATTTGTGGCTTACTTACTGACTTCCCCTCGTATTAAATAAGTCGAGCTGCAGAATGAGTGCGTGTCGAAAACATAACGCCTACTTTACAAATTTGGTCTTACATCTGTCATTTATGGTCACTGATATTATTTTGTTGCACAGAAGGTTTGTAAACATGAATTACTTAATATGAAGGTGTTCTGAAATGGAACCAGAAGAAGCGTGCAACCATGTAAACGATGGGCAGGGGTAATAACAGTCCATGGGAATCTCGATATTTGAAGCCCATAGACGGGCACTCTCCCGCTGTTTGTGCTTCACTCCGACGCCGCAAGATACAAGAGAAACAAGATGAGATGAGGGGTTTAATGGCTTTATTGTCCCGAAGTAGTTGTCTTGTTGGGTTTGTGATGTGATCGCGCCATTATATTTTATAGGCATGAGAGCAAAGAAGAATAGGTGGCCAAACTTTATCCCAATTTGGCAAGCGACGAGCCATTCCTCGCGTCGGATTGTATTTAGGACAATATGAGCACAGCTTGATATCAAATTCGCTAGTGCTCCATCATTCTAAGTTTGGCTCTAAATTATTACTCCTTACACAAACCTTCACAAGGAAACATGACACGCAGACACAGCCGCAGCCGCAGTGCAAACACAACGCGTGATCAGACGCCAGATGACCTTGACTGTGAATCATATCAAGCTAGGCACGAACAGTTTTTGGCCAACAAGATGGCAGCTCGTCTCAGGTTGCGTGCATGCATGCTCACTCTGACAGATGAGGATCAGACGACCAGCTCACGTGCAGTCATTCTGCATGCACAACTGCTGATGTGCACGCACGTTTGCATGATTGATTTCTCCATCAACCGCTATTGCGAGGTCTTGTACCAACATGTTTTCCCAACTCAAACATACGCCCGGATGTAGTTTGGGAAATGTTAAAAACATGGCCAACAACAAAAATTAAATTGTAGTTTATCGAGAAGGCATAATCTTATACATAACTAAAGCTATTATGTCCATAAAGTCAAACTACTTATAAATGTTAAACCACTCAACGAAAGGCCAAAAGGCATGTTTTTCAAGGGATAAATTTAACTGCACGGATGTATGAGTTGACACTCTCCTTTATCATAGTTTTTTTTTCTTTTCGCATTCAGTTTCCAGAAAATTCTGAAAATAATCTTGTACCAATTATCTTGCAGTTATGAGACTCGGGCGACAGCGGAGACGTACATATCGGATAACATAATCCGCCCTATGTGGGGTTGAACCCGAACCACTGACTTGATAGACTACTGCTGTATGCCATCATGGTTTCGTTTTCATCATCATCAAGTGCAATAAGTGGGCGATCATGCGTCTCCACAAATTGCAATCTGCGGCGACATGTATAAATTCATGTGTTGACTCCCTCCCGTGCCATGACACAAGACTGTCGAGAATTTTTTTCTAGCTGCCTTCTTGTCTCTCTTTCCATAAATCAGTTCTTGTATTCTCATAATTAGATCAAACATATGAAGACTGCCCCTTTATGATGTTTGTGATAAGTTGTCTTTGCGACTTTCTCTCCCCCAAAAATCCAAGATGTCCACATTACAATTTTTTTGGCTGTCCAATGAATTTTCTGCATTCTTCTATAAAACCACATCTCCAATGTTTCTAGGGATTGTAATCAGGTCTACATAAAATATTCCAGGGATCGTGGTCGGTGGCCATCCAGCTCTAACTTACTTTATTCTGATGATGTCGTTTTAATAGCAACAAATAAAAGAGAACTACAGAAAATGTTAGGAATTAAAGTCAATGGTAACACCACAGAAAGCTCTCATCTCATCTCATCTTGTTCATCTTGTACCTTGCAGTATCAAGGTGAAGTATAAACAGCGGGAAAGTGCCCATTTATGGGTTTCATGTATCGAGATTCCCATGGACTATTCCATCTGTCCATCGCTTACTTGGCAGACGACTTCTTCTGGTCCCATTTGGTCTGTACATCATTGCTTGTTTTGGTATGCTGTTAGTTCCTAAACTTGCGACCGGCTTAGCAAGCCTACATAAGATTTTCACATTTCTCGTAGAAAAATTAAGCAGCATAGAAACGTGATCGTGCATAAATGTACAACTAAAGTCAACAGTAACAACCTTGGCAAGTGGTCGTGCTTAAATGTGAAACTAAAGTTAACTGTAACAACCTTGGACAATGGTCGTACCTAAATGTGCAACTAAAATCAACAGTAACAACCTTGGAAAGTGGTCGTACCTAAATGTACAACTAAAGTCAACAGTAACAACCTTGGACAGTGGTCGTGCCTAAATGTACAAATAAAGTTAACAGTAACAACCTTGGAAAGTGGTCGTGCCTAAATGTACAAATAAAGTTAACAGTAACAACCTTGGGAAGTGGTCGTGCCTAAATGTACAACGACAGTGGTTGTGCCCAAATGTACAACGACAGTGGCTGTGCCTAAATGTACAACTAAAGTCAATAGTTACAGCCTTGGACAGTGGCCGTGCAAAACTTCCTATTTTCTGTTAATGTCATCATCATCATGCGCCCTACCAAATGGAGGAGGTATTGTGGAATTTGCACAGATCTCGGACTGGCCCAGTTGTATTGATGATATTCCTCCACGTCACAGCAATAAGTCAGAAAACACTACGGGAAATGATAAATACAGTGGCTGTGGAATGTGCAAAACTGGAGCTGTGTTTGAAAAATAGGAAGACATGAGTAATGGTAAAACATTAGAAACATAATCATGCATAAATATATAATTAGAGTCAATGGTATTAACTGTGAGCAAGTAGTGCCTGGGGCAGTGGCGTCACTGGGGTTGGTGTCACCCAGTGCGGTAAACTCTTGGTGTCACCCCTCTAGACTTTCACCATGGTCTTCTTCCGAGTGTTCCTGTACCATATATAATCGCATATAGTAATGTTTGTAAAATAAGTCAAAAAGTTAATAAGGACATAAGAAAGAAAACAAATTGAACAATATAACTTCAATACTTCAGGTAAAACATAAATAAAGAACTTCGACAAACTCGGACAAAGTTAAATTTTTGTTATTTTGCTATGTCTGCTTTGTCAAATTTGCAATTTTTTTATTTTGGTGTCACCCCTTGATGGTGTCACCCGGTGCGGCCCGCACCCCCCGCACCCCCCTAGTGACGCCCCTGGCCTGGGGTTAGCTGGGGGAGTCTTCTCCGCGAGTGGGAGTCTTGATCCCACCGGTCAGCTCCTAGTTGTTCATGGACGGGATACTGTGAGCCTTGTGCTCCGGTGAGAGCTAGAAATAGATGAATACGAATGTGTAATTTCTAGGACCTACACAGCTTGAATCCTATCTATACGTATGCCGGCGAGCGCGCGCGCACACACACACACATACACACACACGCTCGCGCAGGTACCTACACAAAAACATACACACACACACGCAGGTACGCACACACACACACACACGCAGGAACGCACACAAAAACACACACATACACACATGCAGGAACGCACACAAACACGCACGCACACATACGCACGCAGGAACGCATACAAACACACGCAAGCAGGTACCCACACAAACACACACGCAGGAACGCACACACACACAGAGGAACACACACACACAGAGGAACGCACACAAACACACACGCACACACACATAGGAACATACACAAACACACACACGTGCAGGAAAGCACACAAACACACACAGGAACGCACACAAACACACACACACACAAGCAGGTACACACACACACACACACTGATAATGACAGGTAATGTTTCTCATTCTGGTTCACCGCCTTTACTTCCCCATCTTTCTATTCTCCACCTCCCTCCCTCCCTCTCTCTCCTTCCCTATCTCAACCTCAGCCTCCCTATCTCTTTCTCTCCCTCCCTATCTCTCTCTCTCCCCCTCCCTCTCTCTCGCTCGCTCTGTTGAGTCGAAAAGACGTTTCCATGGTTGAACAATTCCAATCCTCCTTAATCAACAACCTTCATCCTTGTTCATTCTGTCACGATGAATGGAGTGTCCTACAGTCCCCGTCTTTCGTGCGCACACAATGTAGAGTACAACTATTTCACCCACAATGTTTTCTCACCATACGGACACATAGTATAGTAATGTTGCTCTTTCACTCAAGTTAACTCAGCAATCCTGCGAGGTGTTATATCGGTTTGAATGTAAGCTGGCCTGACCTCCGGCCGTATCTGCCTATGGTCACTCTAATTCGTGTCAGGCTCCCGTAAGTTTACTCCATGAGCAAAATTTGCGTAGAAAATAATATAATTAAAACTGTTTAATAGGCCTTGTAAAATTTGTCCGGTGTGGCGGAGTCCAATTTTGTTTCTCTTGGTTGAAAATGGGTGTTGTTAGAAATGGTAACAAGAGGAATGCTTCCTTTTTACCTCCCCTTTAAACTTCCGAGAAGATGAAGAGACATTTTGTGAATAACTGAAAAAAAGCCATCACAGGAAGATGGAACAAGAGAGGCAGAGAGGGAACGAGAGAGGGAAGAGACACTTAGTGGGAAAGAAGAGGAACTGACTTGAGAGAGAGAGAGAGAGAGAGAGAGAGAGAGAGAGAGAGAGAGAGAGAGAGAGAGAGAGAGAGAGAGAGAGATTGTGTGAGACTATGAGAGTCAGCGAGAGAGCTAGCAAAAAAGAAAGAGAGAGAATGGGAGATTCAAAGAGAGAGAAAAAGAGCGAGAAAAGAAAAGAAAAGAGGGATAGAGATGTCAGAAGTGGGAATGCGCTGCTGCCAAGTTGTTAACTATCACTGGCGAGCAAACCCAGTTTGTCAGAAGTGGAAATTGTTGATCCCTGACCGAGACCACAACTTGTCCGAAATTGACTCGGGACAAAATCTAAATGGCTGAAATAAAGATTAAACCATTGAATATCCAAGAGTACAGCTGCCAATGGCTCGTTAAACAAAGGTGAAATTAGCTGGTCTTGATATCCCCCCAAGGAGTGGGAAAGGGAAAGATAGATGTCTAGGTTTAAGGCTACCAATGGGCTATAGACAGTACAGGTTATTAATCCCTGACAAATCTCCCCTCCCTTGTACGTAAGTAAGCCCCCACCAAGGTAAGCAAGGCTAATGCGTCCCTTGGAAAAAAGTATAAGACTGAACTATGGGTTATAACTATTGTTTATCATTAATCATTGGACATATGATGGTTATCAAGACGATGATAGTGAAACTATTGAGGTTTATGCAATACACCAATCATTTATGTGAAATGATGAAAAGCATGTACATAACTCTAAAGTTATTTGTGTCAGGTCTGAATCTGTGGCCGGGTTACATGTGAGATAAACCCAGCCGGTCGGTATCCGGAACATAGTTCTGTCTTGTCGCCACCTGGTCCCTCATTGCCATTGTACGGGAAAACCTGGGCTCCTGTTGAGAGCTTAAAGACATAATAAAGAATGTGTATTGTCTAGTTCTACATCAGTTCAATCCTAGGTAATACATACAATCTAACACCCCCATATACACACTCACATTGAAAAGTCTGGCAATGTCTATCTTTACTGTGTTCACTCTCCTCTTTCTCCCTCTATATCTCTCTCCTGCTGTCTAGTCGGGGAGGACTTTTCCATCGTCTAACACGCCTGTAGTTATTACATCTACTGCTATCCCCTGTAACGTCCCGTCATGAGGAATGAAATGTCCTATGCCCACGTCACTAATTCAGACACCTGGTTCTTTGTAGCTGCTCCGTAAAAGAATTGGTTTTGCAGACCAAAGGGTCAGTAGTGGTATCATAGGAGTAACTTACCTCCGGGCTTAAGTGCCGTGATCAGTCTCTGTGATAAGCCTCAGTGAGTTACGATGAACGCTCGTTCACTACGCACTTGAAGGGATAAGCGCACCACACACAGATAACGATTGTGGGTATTCTGCATCTCTGCCTCAAACACAATCAATAGACAATATACCAATGCGCGCTGCACATAAAATCAAAATAACATAACATCCAATTCCCCCTAGTGGGTTACCACATACAATTTGCATCTCAAACATCAAATGAACACTATGTATGTCAGCCTCAAAGTATGCAACTTCAAAATAGGCATATAATGATATTCCAAAAAAAATGGCATAACGCATAAACTAGTAATACTATATTACACATACAAAATGAGACATATGAACATTACAAAATACGCACGGAGCATAGCAATAACATCGTATATTCCTACGTATATTGTGAGAATAACAAACTTAGAGCAATATGATATAGACAGTACACTGAGAAATACTAGTTCGCAGATCAGTAACAAGAGACACTTAAAGTCTCAATGAAATACAGTAGGCCGACAAATGAAACTCCCGAATTTACAAGCTAGAAACTAATATTCTTAGAACCTTCTAACAGCAAAAGACTCAGACAAATCAAGTTTAGACATATAATGCTTTCACACCTGTTCCTATTTCCGAAATATCTGATTTGAAACTTTCAAAGCCCAGTCTACTTAAAATGTTTCTTAATTACTCTTAACTCCCTGGGCCTTTTCCATTCACATGGTCAGTTTCACACTTCATTCAGATTGCGCGGTCGACCGTACGTCTGCCCGTCGGTATCATTATTAGTCTGACACCCCACACCAGTCATGCCCTTTGCTCCACTGGACCGTCATGTCTAGCAGCGTGACTGCCCCAGGCCGACTATCGTCTCCGCCTACATGTATGCTAGCTCACACCTTGGTGTCCCTTTATGGGTAGTGGAACCTCATCCGTGTCAAATGAGTGATTGGACTCTCGGGGTAGTCTGCGAGGTGTACAACTTTCTGATAAAACAGGCTGCTTGCGTTATGCGTTTGGCGCGCAATTTGGTGTTGTATTTGGATAGCCACAGAGAAGAGTGATTTTATTCCTCTAGTTTTTCCTTCCTCTCTTATTGCTTACTTTCATGTAGGAGACAATTCTGGTGAGACTCGCGGCATTCTGTGACAAGGGAGAATGTGAAAGAAAAAGCGGGATCGCATGCCAGAGAGAGAGAGAGAGAGAGAGAGAGAGAGAGAGAGAGAGAGAGAGAGAGAGAGAAGGCGAGAGATTGAGTGAGAGATATAGCGAGGTAGAGGAGAAAGAGTCAGAGATATAGCGAGATAGAGGAGAAAGAGTGAGTGCGAGAGAGAGAGAGAGAGAGAGAGAGAGAGAGAGAGCGAGAGAGAGATTGAGTGAGAGATATAGCGAGATAGAGGAGAAATAGTGAGTGCAAGAGAGAGAGAGAGATAGTGAGAGGCTGAGAGAGGACGAGAAAGACAAGCGAAGAACCTGAGAGAGAGAGAGAGAGAGAGAGAGAGAGAGAGAGAGAGAGAGAGAGAGAGAGAGAAAAGGGGAAACCAGGATGAAAGGGACACAAGAGGCAAAGGGGAATGAGTGAAAGCGAGAAATGAGGAAAAGAGAGACGGATAGAGAGGATAAGAGAGAGAGAGAGAGAGAGAGAGAGACGGAGAGCGATAGAGATGGAGAGAGAGAAAGAGAGAGAGGAGAGATAGAGGGAGATAAGGAGAAAGAGAAAGAGGGAGAGAGAGAGAGAGAGGGAGAGAGAGAGATAAAGAGAGAGAGAGAGAGAGAGAGAGAGAGAGAGAGAGACGGAGCCTTAAAAAGAGAGTGAGAGCAGGATGAGACGGACAGCTGAAAGAAAAGGTGAATAAGTGCTGGCGAGAAAAAGGAGAAATAGATAGTGTAATATAATAAAAACGTCTCTACCCTTTCCTATTTATGGACTCCCTTAAAAATAAACAAACCCTTACAATTACTGATTAAGTAACTTACTTAATGTAGGAGAAAATAAAACAGCGATAGACTGACCGTGGCACAGCTAAATTTAGTTTGGCTTGTTTTCTCTCCCGTATCTGGCCAATCCTGGCGAGGGGGAAAACAAAGACTGAAGCGGCCATTTCTAGTCAAGAGAACAGACAAGAAAGTCGACCTTTCCCTTCGGGGAGAAGGTAGTTTGTTTTAAAACCATGATTCTCTTCAAGCTATTGGTATGTTATCTACATATATTAAGATATATTTATGTATTACCTAAACCAGTATGTTTAATTAAGAATTAGTTACAATTCTCTTAAACCAGGCTGGATGATGTTTACTAAGGAAACACAGGTGGGCGCCACGCTGTAATTTTTCCTATGTCTTACAATTTCAAATCCATATGTTAATATCTTGTATAGGCATTATGAACTTATATCTCACTAGTAGTGCTATAATCTATGAATATTATGTGTACTGTAAAGTATCAACTCTCATGTCTGAAACACATTCTAGAGATTTTCTCAATGTAGGAGCAGACCCCTGATTCAGGCTTCATAGTAAAGAACTAGTGTCTGTCAATTTCATATTCCTATGGTAAAACTTCTAGGCACTGTGAACAATATCTCACTATTTATGCTTAGAAATCTGCAAATAATCTATGTACTATAGAAAGGTGTTTTATCCATGCGGGGACATACAAATGATTACGCATATTCCTGACTCGTACTTAGTCAGGGGATAAAATATTTTGCCACATTATAATCTGTAACTTGGAAATATAGTGCTAAATTTTAGTACCATTCTTTTGTTAACAGATTAGTAACCACTCCATATGAGGGTGAACATATAATCATTTCATAAAATAGTGTTAGGGACAGGCCATGTTTGAATATAAATTCATGAACAATTAAACGCGTGATGTAAATGTATGTTCGGATAGGATTCACTTCGCATCGCCTCACCGTAGTAGAAACAGAAGCGAAGATTGATGTGAATAAATTGCTTGCAATATTCAGAAGACTGGACCATGCGGCATAAGTTATTCTTATAAATACCCTCCGAATAATAGCAGTCATTGGCAAAACATATCACAGCGATTACTATCCTCATGTGCTGTACGCAATGGGGGAAAACAATGGATGTTTTAGTTCATGAAGATAATTCAAAAATCTAGGCTCCCTGCATCATCATTATGATTATTATGTATGATTATCATGTACTTAATATCAGAGAAATGTACAGGTATGTTTTTTTCTGGTATGAGAATTTTCTTTGTTCTGATTGTTACTTTTTACTGTGGGAATATACATTTTAATGTTGCACCTTGGGATTAGAGGATGTTGATGTAAGAATACATATGTATGTCAGTACTTAAGAAGCCAATGGTGAATAGTCTTGACCTAGTGATGATTATAGTGCCGAAATGAAGACGCGGCATTAGAGACCACAGGGATTCTGTATAGGCTATTCTCTTCAAGTAATGAGAGAGACAATATCAACATGTTGGATGGACAGAATGACTTCACCCATCCAATAGTCCCAGTAACAACAGAACAAAATATAAGTGAGAAAATACCTTACTCACTATGAAGAGTCAGAATGGCTCTACTCAGCAATGAGGGACAGTGGAACATGGACACCCACTCCTTTCCCCTTCTCCCCTTGGTGTTTTGTATTTGTGTTTGTAATTGTGTTGTAAACCTTTTATCATAACACAGTAGGTTAATGCTAGTGTTGTATTCTTTGTCATCCCTTTTCTATAGAAGAGAAGCAGGTGGTGGTTGAATTTGGTGGGACTATATCACTAACACTGGATCCTGGGTAAACAGCCATAAAGTGAATGTCCAAACCATAGTCTGGATCTAGCAATACCTCAATGTTTACTGCGGCGCTCAATAGCTCCATAGCGAGCAACAGAAAAGTTGAAGATAACTGATTGGGTGAGTGATTAAGTCCTATTTTAGGAGGAAGATCCAGGATGGACTTCAAGATCTAATAATCTACAAAGATGAAGATCAACAGAGTAACTGACAACAGAGTATCGTCTGCTTTACGTCTGAGAAGTATCACCTATAAGCCTTATCACTCAGCAAAATCAGTGAAACTATGGGACAATCCTACAAGTTACTAAAACTAGCAACAGTGAAATCCCTTCAACTGTTGGTTGGATTACCAAGTTAATATCCACAATGGATAAGTCTTCGAAAGAATGTCTCACAGCTGCAACAGTCAAACATGAAATTCAGCTATTCAACACTAAGTTATGGCTCAATCAAATGGGGAGAAGACACTGAACCACATAAGCCAATACAACCAAGGTACAAACTTAATATCATCTGAAACATAACTACGAAACCAGATTACCTCAAGGTTCCAAACCCGGAACACCATCAGATAAAAGACCATATGAAAGCAGCTAAATGTCTCTACATCAGCAACAAGAGGAATCATCCAATTGTTTGCAAACCTGTTACTGTGCTGGATTCATTCATCTGTGCATATATGTAGGTATAGATCAATTGTGGCCCTAGTCACAGATACTACCATGAGATGCCTCTCAGTCATCTAAAGTTCTACACTGGACTAGATAACAACGACTAACTCTTTGCTGGTCCAATGTCAACCTAAATACCATGGGTTATAGACTCGCGACTTGGTGGGTGTAAAATCTTTGTTGAACTACTTGGGATTCTGATATTAAAAGCAGAGAAGCTGAATGGACGTCTACTTGGCACCATGTATGGTGAGATGGTAAAGTACCTTCTGCAGAGCTTAAGTGGAAATTCCGGAAAGTTAGACCAACCTGAGGCCCCAAATTTCAAAAAAAGACACCGAGCCTACTGCAACAGAGTACTCGAATATTCTAGCCCGCGGAGGGATTTGTGATTGTGTGTAATTTCTATTATAAAGTATGATTTGCATCAGCCAATTACCAGTGACTAAATAGTAAGAACATAACTGAGCGCATTAATTCGGTACCCAGATAATGGGAAAAGGATCTAATCGACAGCAAAGATGAACTCTTAACCGCACACCAGGAGATAAATGACTATTAATTAGTTTAATTAGTAATACAAAATGCTGTTTATGTGGTGTTGTTTTTTCTGAAGGTAACAGGTCAGTAGTTTTTTTTCCAATGGTATGTAGAGGGTATAGTATTTTGACACCAACTCATTATTTTTAACAATGAGAGAATGGTAAAAGGTGTCAGAAACATGTTATTTTGGGTTCTATTTAATATCTTTATTTGCCTTAATCATGAGGGAAAATGAAAGTAGACCCAATTTGTGGTTGTTATGTTGTTTGTAATAACCTGGTTTTTCTGGGGTCACTGGGTACTATGTTGTAATACTGCATATCATTCCCATGCCTGTCTGAAAATGCATAGTGTTTATTACACCTATATATATATATATATATGTAACTGCAGATCTTGAGTTAATACCTGAACTGTTTGTCCAAAAGTGTTGTGTACATCAAGTAAATGTGGTGTCCAACCAGTGGTTGTGTATATGTAGTGAGCAATCAATATCCTTCTAGCATCTATAGTTAATTTAAGGGTGATGAAGTGGGAAGGGAAACCTACACACAGATTCCATTGTTTCAAGGATGAACTCTTTCCTCCTGGGATTTGTGGTAAATATCCCGGATCACCCTGCATTCTTACCAGTGACAGAGAATCAATAAAACCCCCTAGACATTTTAACGAACCATTCTCAGGAATTAAAATCCACATCCCACATGTGTGGTCCCGCCCGGTACGGACTTCACCTAGTAGTGGAGTAGTCCGTGAATTTAAAACTCATGGTAAACATCACAATTGGTGTATTATTGTGAGTATATGAATTCAGGGAAAACCTCTCGCAGGTAAACCAAGTCACTTCAGAATGTTATAGTGTTAGTAACAGACCTAATCACTCATTAGTATGAGCTGAGTCAAGTGTTATATGAACCCATAATGGCTCAGATAAATATAGGTTTTTTTTTGGTACAAAACTGTTCACAGGTAATATCTTGATTCTGGCAGATGCATCAGGTAGTTGGTTGTTGGATATGAGATTTTTTTTTTAAAACTCATATTTTATATCTTATTGATGGTAAACTCACATAAGATAGGTAATTCAGTGAATGTTTAGAATTCATAGTCATTCCCGTTTGAGGTATGGTTCTGCTACTCTGATATTCTCTTTAAATGGTTTAAAAGTGGTGTACTCATGAACACACTACTATATTATGTATCCATAAGGTTTATGTTCCTACATATGAATCATGTGTTAATTAATTATTTTGTCATTGATTATCATTGTATTTTCATGATTGATCTGCTTGTATAATTCATGTAATATTGAAAAGTTACCAAGGCAGCAGAGAGTGATAGACAATTGTATAGATAATTAGGACAGATAAGTTAAAAATCCAATAAATTTTTTTTAAGGGAAAAATTTAATCAACAAATGATTCAGTAGTACACTAAATAATACCTGAGAGATGAATTAAACCAGGGGAAAATAGCAGTAACTAAAGTAAATGAACTAATGGTAAGGCCAAAACCACCACTTGCAAAAATGTAGACATAGTTAATGGAAGGGAAGGAATATTGTAAGAATTTGCAGTATTTAGGGGCACCCTAATTTAATCCTTTTTTTTCATATGACATAACATGTTCTACAACACCGGTAGTAAAGTAAAGTGAATAAATGATGGATACTTAGGAAGAAAAGCCATACTGACACTTATTCTACTCCACCGGTGATATGAGTAGTTATTAATAACAAACTCAGATGGCCCATATGTTAATAAATAGGGTCAACCAAAATATTCACCTGGTGATGTAAGTGAAACTGATCAACTCACTTACTGACCCAACAGAATATAAGGTATTTCTTTAAATTATCCACCCCGATTCCATTATTAATGGTAGCGGAAACAGACCGTATAGGTATGTAAAAGGTATAATTAAAGAATTAACATAAGAAATTGGAATTTCAAATAAACATCAGGAGATACCGGAAAAAATCTGTGCCAGTCTCTAGTCAGAGACTGAACAATTCAGATATTGGCTCCTTAACTTTGAAATTTACAGTTTAATTCTCATTAAGTGAAATGTTCACTATGAGTAGTCCTCATCAAAAAGAGGAGTGAAACAGCTTTTAGTTAGCGATTAGCTTACATAAAGTTATTTCAATAATTGCCTAACTAACATTAATATTCTCATAAGGGAAGAATTAAGAAGGGCAAAAATAAGTGGTACAATAGAGGCGCGCGACTCAATTGTATTTTCTTTAAAACTAACCGAGTAACTAAATTCTAGATAATGCTCGAAGCCTACTAAAAGGTAGGTGAATCAGAAATCAATCGCAAGACGAAACAGATTTCTACATCTCAGTTCTGACTAGGATTATATGCCAGCATTAAATATGTGAAAGCAGATCCAGACTAACAGAGATTAGCTTAAATAACTGATACGAATCAGTAAAAGCAACAATTAAATAAACAACTCTTGGAATAGATGCTGTTTATAAATAGGACGAACTCCTTGACGTGAAGACAGGGGAAACGCCTAAAACTTATACAGTGAACCCATGCTAGAAAAATGGAATATAGCTGTGTAAAAACCAAGCAAATTGGAGCAGATAGCTGAAGAATTGCTTGATATTTACTAGAGTAGGAATTTCAATCAGGAATCCAGCTAGTAAATTATATAACAGTTCAAAGATAGAGCTTAGTCAATCTAAATAAATCCAGAGTTTCCACGTATTAAACGGATGAAAACAAAACTGGAGAGAAACATTAAGAGTACCTTACCTGTTATCTTGAGGACACAACTCAGGAGACGCCAGTATTAGAGGGATATACAGATGTAATAGTAATTTTACAAAAACTAGTAATCCACATCCATAACTGGAAAGTGAACCAGCAACTTGATTGTCTGGAAGACTATCAAAGGAATCACAAAAAGGGGCTTTTAACTTCTCACTGAACTGATTATATATGGTAGGAGACAATACGTCTGAACCTACATAACAATGTATGTTGCTAAGTTGAAAATAGTCTAAAAACCTGGAGGGAGGCAGACGACGATCAATGTACGCCAAGCGACGCAAAATTGCTCGTAATTCAACACCAAAGCAACAAATACAGAGTGAAACTCAAACACATCAGTTAGAATTACTAATAAGGATTCTAGCGTAAAATAGATCTCGATTAGAAGGAATAGCAGAGAAAGTAAGCTAAGAATTACTTCATTTCTGATAGATTCATGTTCCCCGGAAAATTCGGTTCAGAGCGGAAATCTAGAAAAGTTGGACCTTGTTTACATGTTAGGCGAGATTCTCCGGGTAAACCCGCAAGAGAAAGGGACACCACTCTAATCAGTAGTTATCAAAACTGATCGGAAAATCCCATAACTCGACTTATAACCCAAACACATGATGTGTTGGATGAAAATGTATTTCAACAGGAACCATCTTTAGCTTCCTTTAAATATCAGATCTATAGTAAAAACAAACGTCTAACTTACAGGGAGACGGGCGAGTTTAATAGGCTATCAGTAGACGCAGAATTAACCGTCGGTTTTAACATAATCTCAAGATTGATAATCTAATGAGAGAGAAATCAAGCTTAATGATATCTCAATTGCTTCAAAAAGTCGGTTTGATGCAGACAAACCAGTACTGGAAAGTAACAAATTATCAGATAACCACTCATATTTCAAACAATAGCTGACAACAGTGGAGAGGGTGCTACACTCTTTCACTAAAAGAGAAATAATCCTTTAAGGTTATGCCAGTTGTCGTGACTAAAAGAAAATGGACGTGGCTCTGATTATATAACATAAGGCAGTAGTAAAGTAATAAGGGATGGATACTAGGTGAGTCAATGTAAAGACGGAAATTGTAGAGTACTTCTTGACCATTTAATTTCTGAAAGAAATAAATGTCTTAAATGGGGGAGGCGTGTAATATAATAAAAACGTCTCTACCCTTTCCTATTTATGGACTCCCTTAAAAATAAACAAACCCTTACAATTACTGATTAAGTAACTTACTTAATGTAGGAGAAAATAAAACAGCGATAGACTGACCGTGGCACAGCTAAATTTAGTTTGGCTTGTTTTCTCTCCCGTATCTGGCCAATCCTGGCGAGGGGGAAAACAAAGACTGAAGCGGCCATTTCTAGTCAAGAGAACAGACAAGAAAGTCGACCTTTCCCTTCGGGGAGAAGGTAGTTTGTTTTAAAACCATGATTCTCTTCAAGCTATTGGTATGTTATCTACATATATTAAGATATATTTATGTATTACCTAAACCAGTATGTTTAATTAAGAATTAGTTACAATTATCTTAAACCAGGCTGGATGATGTTTACTAAGGAAACACAGGTGGGCGCCACGCTGTAATTTTTCCTATGTCTTACAATTTCAAATCCATATGTTAATATCTTGTATAGGCATTATGAACTTATATCTCACTAGTAGTGCTATAATCTATGAATATTATGTGTACTGTAAAGTATCAACTCTCATGTCTGAAACACATTCTAGAGATTTTCTCAATGTAGGAGCAGACCCCTGATTCAGGCTTCATAGTAAAGAACTAGTGTCTGTCAATTTCATATTCCTATGGTAAAACTTCTAGGCACTGTGAACAATATCTCACTATTTATGCTTAGAAATCTGCAAATAATCTATGTACTATAGAAAGGTGTTTTATCCATGCGGGGACATACAAATGATTACGCATATTCCTGACTCGTACTTAGTTAGGGGATAAAATATTTTGCCACATTATAATCTGTAACTTGGAAATATAGTGCTAAATTTTAGTACCATTCTTTTGTTAACAGATTAGTAACCACTCCATATGAGGGTGAACATATAATCATTTCATAAAATAGTGTTAGGGACAGGCCATGTTTGAATATAAATTCATGAACAATTAAACGCGTGATGTAAATGTATGTTCGGATAGGATTCACTTCGCATCGCCTCACCGTAGTAGAAACAGAAGCGAAGATTGATGTGAATAAATTGCTTGCAATATTCAGAAGACTGGACCATGCGGCATAAGTTATTCTTATAAATACCCTCCGAATAATAGCAGTCATTGGCAAAACATATCACAGCGATTACTATCCTCATGTGCTGTACGCAATGGGGGAAAACAATGGATGTTTTAGTTCATGAAGATAATTCAAAAATCTAGGCTCCCTGCATCATCATTATGATTATTATGTATGATTATCATGTACTTAATATCAGAGAAATGTACAGGTATGTTTTTTTCTGGTATGAGAATTTTCTTTGTTCTGATTGTTACTTTTTACTGTGGGAATATACATTTTAATGTTGCACCTTGGGATTAGAGGATGTTGATGTAAGAATACATATGTATGTCAGTACTTAAGAAGCCAATGGTGAATAGTCTTGACCTAGTGATGATTATAGTGCCGAAATGAAGACGCGGCATTAGAGACCACAGGGATTCTGTATAGGCTATTCTCTTCAAGTAATGAGAGAGACAATATCAACATGTTGGATGGACAGAATGACTTCACCCATCCAATAGTCCCAGTAACAACAGAACAAAATATAAGTGAGAAAATACCTTACTCACTATGAAGAGTCAGAATGGCTCTACTCAGCAATGAGGGACAGTGGAACATGGACACCCACTCCTTTCCCCTTCTCCCCTTGGTGTTTTGTATTTGTGTTTGTAATTGTGTTGTAAACCTTTTATCATAACACAGTAGGTTAATGCTAGTGTTGTATTCTTTGTCATCCCTTTTCTATAGAAGAGAAGCAGGTGGTGGTTGAATTTGGTGGGACTATATCACTAACACTGGATCCTGGGTAAACAGCCATAAAGTGAATGTCCAAACCATAGTCTGGATCTAGCAATACCTCAATGTTTACTGCGGCGCTCAATAGCTCCATAGCGAGCAACAGAAAAGTTGAAGATAACTGATTGGGTGAGTGATTAAGTCCTATTTTAGGAGGAAGATCCAGGATGGACTTCAAGATCTAATAATCTACAAAGATGAAGATCAACAGAGTAACTGACAACAGAGTATCGTCTGCTTTACGTCTGAGAAGTATCACCTATAAGCCTTATCACTCAGCAAAATCAGTGAAACTATGGGACAATCCTACAAGTTACTAAAACTAGCAACAGTGAAAGCCCTTCAACTGTTGGTTGGATTACCAAGTTAATATCCACAATGGATAAGTCTTCGAAAGAATGTCTCACAGCTGCAACAGTCAAACATGGAATTCAGCTATTCAACACTAAGTTATGGCTCAATCAAATGGGGAGAAGACACTGAACCACATAAGCCAATACAACCAAGGTACAAACTTAATATCATCTGAAACATAACTACGAAACCAGATTACCTCAAGGTTCCAAAC
>OY992894.1:12701656-12779156 GCA_963921405.1 Cepaea hortensis
TGGGATAATGTAAACAGTATAAAATAACACAAAGTAATGCAGCTTTACAGAACAGAATTACGAACAATACAAGGACGTTGTGGCGACAAGCCTTCATCAGCGAACAAATACATACACAAAACACAACATATAATCACGGAGAAGAGCCTTCGGCGACTACATTAAGGAATAAGGACGGGATGAGAAGAATAAAAAGATGAAAAAAAAATGAGAATAATGAAGAGAAAATTAAAATTTGATTTTTTTTTTTTTTGGGTGCTACTTATCCCAGAATCCCAGGCTGTGATACTAGCATGAATTTTACCCTGAGACTCTTATATAGGTGTCTCCGTGGCGAAGATGTTACAGACGCAGTTCGTGATCCCGTATACCCACGTTCGAAACACAGCTGCAGGCTATTTAGCAGCATACATCATTGCGTTGGTTTTTTTTTTTAATGAAATGGTATGGGTGCCGGTCGTTCAGAAAGCAATGGCAAACTATTGAACGTAAACTTGCCAAGAGATCACAACAACAAAAATTGCTAGTGTAGACTGCGACGTCCTGTAAAGGATATGCAACTCACTTTAACTGAACCCATATATGGACAGCCGTGGGAGTCTGTGGGTCATGGAGACCGGGGTAGGGGATGGTAATAATTCAGTGAAGATCCCCGGTAAATGAATGAAAGTGGTACATGAAAAAACAACAACCTAGGAATGCTAACCTGGTCAAAAACGCATGCAAAAGTCGGATGTGTTGGCCTAAGGGTCTAGGCCCAAGGGTGCATAACAATACACCGCAATTACATCTGAAAAAACACTCCGGGTGAACGCGGCAGAATAAGAAGTACATGAAAAAAGGGAAAAAGGGGGGGGGAGGAGGAAGGTCAGGAGGGAAACTGGAAGAATAAAGATGTGATGGTAGTCCGAGAGTGAAAACTAAGAAGGAGCGCCGCGGTGGATGTCCATACAATGCATGGGTGGGTGTCAGTGTACTGTTTGCCATAGTGGACAAATATTAAAAAGCAATGATGTGTGCACCTAACTATGATAAAGGATAATAACGAAACTCATAGTGGGATAACGGCGGTAGCGAATTGGCTAGGATGCTAGCCAGCCGATCCGATAGTCTTATTTCCGAACCTCCACAGAGGTGGGAGTTTTGTTTCATAGAACTGGGCGAAGAGATCAACCAAGCCCCAAATTGGGCGCTGGAAAATTTCTTGGGAAGTGAAGGCAGCGGGCGTGAACGTTACCGCATCACCAAGCGAGTGCCGATCGATCTAGAAAATATGGATCCAGCACCATATACCCAATATATGTGACGCTCATGGCGTGAAAATACGACCCCTACATTACTGACTGTCTACAGTGCTGCGGTGGGAATATAGTCGCCCAGCGGTTAGCACGCTGGCCACCAGGCCCTATGGTTATATGTTCGAATCCACGTAGAAAAAAGAGCGTGTTACAAAAACAAAAACAAATTGATCTGAGCTGGCATGTCGATCCAGTCTAACATAAAAATGGGTAGCTGGATATTTCCTGGGTAGTGAAGGCGACCGACGTGATAGCTATCACACCATTCATCAGGTGATATCTATCACACCACTCATCGGGTGCCGACGTGATATCTATCACAGCACTGATCGGGTGATATCTATCACACCACTCTTCGGGTGATATCTATCACACCACTCATCGGGAGTAGTATAGGTTGGCTTCCAGACCCCACTTTCAGCCTACCCAGGTAGGTTGATAGGGTTTATGAAGGAAATATGGGTAAAATTTGTCGACTCGGCTCCAGAACCTGGAGGCTGATTTATGAAGGAAATATTTTTGGGCGGGTGAAATTTTTTCGGCGTGCCTCGTGGGAACGGGTTTTTTTGACGCTGCCTGGTGGGGTGTAAAAAGTAATTAAGGTAAATGTTTAGTTGGTTCTGGAAAGCGAAGGGGGAAAGTTATTTTGGTTACGTATATTAGTATGGGTAGTGATGTATACACAAGGGTGTGATGGGTCGTGGTTTCTACTCATGGGATGGGTATATGGTGGTTACATATAGGAATGTGTTAGTATGCGTGGTGTAGTGATGTATACACAAGGGTGTGATGGGTATATGGTGGTTACATATATGAATGTGTCTGTTCGTGGTGTAGTGATGTATACACAAGGGTGTGATGGGTATATGGTGGTTACATATATGAATGTGTTAGTATGCGTGGTGTAGTGATGTATAAACAAGGGTGTGATGGGTCGTGGTTTCTACTCATGTGATGGGTATATGGTGGTTATATATATGAATGTGTCTGTTCGTGGTGTAGTGATGTATACACAAGGGTGTGATGGGTATATGGTGGTTACGTATATGAATGTGTATGTGTAGTGATGTATACACAAGGGTGTGATGGGTATATTTTGGTTACGTATATTAGTATGGGTAGTGATGTATAAACAAGGGTGTGATGGGTCGTGGTTTCGGATATATGGTGGTGGCGTAGACATAATGTGTATGTGTAGTATAAACAAGGGTGTGATGGGTATATGGTGGTTACGTCTATTAGTAAGTGTAGTGATAGACAAGGGTGTGATAGGTATATGGTGGTTACGTATATGAATGTGTATGTGTAGTGATGTATAAACAAGTGTGTGATGGGTCGTGGTATCTACTCATGGGATGGGTATATGGTGGTTACGTATATGAATGTGATAGTATGCGTGGTGATGTATAAACAAGGGTGTGATGGGTCGTGGTTATACTCGAAGTAAGAGGTGGTTACTATCATCTGAACAGTGTGATAGTAGTGAAGGTAAAGGGTGGTATATTCACCGATTACAAAGGAAATCTTATAAAGTTATATTGGGTATGGTGGTAAGGGGTATTAGTGGTCAAGTAGGAGTGATATAGGGGTGGTCATAAATGTAATAAGAGGTGTTCGCAGTTACACACTGGTCAACCAGTGGTCAAGTGGTCAAGTAAGGGTCAAGTAGTCAAGTAAGGAAATTTTAGGGAAAAGTGATTGTAATGAGATGGTGATGATTAAAGAGTGGTAAATTAGAGGTCAAGCAGTGGTCAAGTGGTCAAGTAAGGAAAATTGTAGGGAAAATTGGTCGTAGTGACATGGTAATGTTTAAATTAGTGGTAAATTAGTGGTCAAGTAGTGGTCAAGTAGTGGTCAAGCAGTGGTCAAGCGGTGTGTAAGTGAGGAAAATTTTAGGGAAATTTTAGGGAAAAGTGATTGTAACGACATGGTGATGATTAAAGAGTGGTAAATTAGTGGTCAAGCAGTGGTCAAGTGGTCAAGTGAATAAATTTTAGCGGAAAGTAGTTGTAGTGACATGGTAATGTTTAAATTAGTGGTAAATTAGTGGTCAAGTAGTGGTCAAGTAGTGGTCAAGCAGTGGTCAAGCGGTGTGTAAGTGAGGAAAATTTTAGGAAAATTTTAGGGAAAATTGATTGTAACGACATGGTGATGATTAAAGAGTGGTAAATTAGTGGTCAAGCAGTGGTCAAGCAGTGGTCAAGTGAATAAATTTTAGCGGAAAGTAGTTGTAGTGACATGGTAATGTTTAAATTAGTGGTAAATTAGTGGTCAAGTAGTGGTCAAGTAGTGGTCAAGCAATGGTCAAGCGGTGTGTAAGTGACGAAAATTTTAGGGAAATTTTAGGGAAAAGTGATTGTAATGATATGGTGATGCTTAAAGGGTGGTAAATTAGTGGTCAAGTAGTGGTCAAGTAGTGGTCAAGTAGTGGTCAAGCGGTGTGTAAGTGACGAAAATTTTAGGGAAATTTTACGGAAAAGTGATTGTAATGATATGGTGATGCTTAAAGGGTGGTAAATTAGTGGTCAAGTAGTGGTCAAGTAGTGGTCAAGTAGTGGCCAAGTGGTCGAGTGACCACTTAAATTGTAGAGGACGATGTGCCTAAGATTATGGTAGTGATTAAAGTGATCGATGACGTGGTCAAGCAGTGGTCAAGCAGTGGTCAAGTGGTCAAGTGACCACTTAAATTGTAGGGGAAAGTACGTATAGTGCAATGGTGGTGGGTAGAGTGAAGAAGAATCAATAGTAGTGATAATAGTACTACCAATATTAGCGACAAGAATATTAGCTGGTACGTTATTATTATACTATATTTTTGTGGGGTGTGTAAAAATCATACAAAGAGGGTCACACAACCACAAGTACACACATGTACACACTTGATACACTTGTACATACATACACATAAAGACAGACAAGCACAAAGACACACCCATACTATTACTACTGTCATCACAACTATACACAAGTACACACACAAATACACACTTACTGCAAACTCAAAGACAAATACAAAGACAGCCAAATACAAAGACACACCCATCGCCTAGGATTACTACTGTCATCACAACTATACACAAGTACACACCCATAAACAATTACACAAATACACACATACAAACACAAAGACAACCACACACAGACACATTTGTACATACAGACATACACATAAAGACAGACAAGCACAAAGACACACCCATACCATTACTACTGTCATCATAACTATACACAAATACACACCTACAAGCAAAAACACACAAAGACACAGACACATTTGTACATACATACATATAAAGACAGACAACCACAAAGACACACCCATACTATTACTACTGGTACCACAACAAGTACACACCCATAATCAAAGACACAAAGAGGGTCACACTTGTACATACAAACACAAAGGCAACCATACACAGACAACCCATACCATTACTACTGTCATCACAATCAGTACAGACACACTCACCCATACACAAGAACACTCAAAGACAAATACAAAGACAGCCAAGTACTCACAACTATACTCAAGTACACACCCATAAACAAGTACACACACGTGTACACACATACAAGCACAAAGTCAAACCATACCATTACTACTGTCATCACAACTATACACAAGTACACACAGACACACTCACCCATAATCAATTACACAAATACACACCTACAAACAAAAACACACAAAGACACAGACACACTTGTACATACAGACACAGAAGTACAGACAATCCATACTATTACTACTGTCATCACAAGTACACACAAGTACAGACACACTCACCCATACACAAGAACACTCAAAGACAAATACAAAGACAACCAAACAAACACACGTACACACCCATACCATTACTACTGTCACAACAACTACATACCCATACACACTTGATACACTTGTACACACAGACCTACACAAGAACACCCATACCATTACTATTGGTACCACAACCACTACAGATACACTTGTACATACAGACCTACAAGAATATCACATACCCCCTTTTGGTAAAGAACGCGGATGTCCGAGAAAGCCCCTACGTCATCAACGCCATGTGCACAAGTCATTAAGTATGAGTCATCGGTTTGTAGGGAAGCAGGCGTGAGAATAGCTTGTCTAACTGCCACGTCAGCTACGTCGTGTGCAGAACCAGTGTATAAAATAGAAGGCGTCTCTTGTGAGCACAGTACCAGTTCACGGGCTGACTTGGCTATCTACAGAGGTGCTTCAGGCTGGTGTGAGCAGTGTTCGTGTAGTAAGCAGATATTGTTCACGTGCTGACTTGGCTACATCGGTGAAACAGGTTGGTGTGAGCATTATTCGTATAGTAACCAGCTATTGTTCACGTACTGACTTTGCTACCTACAGCAGTGAAACTTGGTGTGACCCTTATTCGTGTCGTCGGCAGCTGATAAAACAGTGAAACATTGTATACATCAGAACTTTTTGGTGTTGTAAGAAAGCGAAAAAAAAAAAAAACAGTTTATCAATATGACCACCAGATCTACTTTCACGTGTTCAGTGTGCGACAAAGCCTTCCGTGATGGGAATAATCTTAGTCGCCACATTCGGACCATTCACGAGGGGAAAGACCAAGTATATCCCTGTCAGTTATGTGATAAGGTGTGTAATACGAACGATGGCCTACAAAAACACAAACGAATACGTCATCAGCCACGTATGAATACATCAAACACTACAACACCAGAGACGACAGCACCATCTGTCTATTTACACCATCATCGTAGTCTAACGCAAGTACCAGACTACCACCACTGTATCTTCAATGATAACCTTACCCGCCATAATGGGAACATTCACAATGATTATCCCTGTCAGTTACGTGACAATCTATACAATTCGAACCTACAACGGTACTTACATCACGAGAACGAACGCCACCCTTAGACACCCTGGCAATAAGTCCACTCATAGTAGCAGAGGATATCCAACCAAATGATAGAGACAGCTTGGCAGCCCTTAAGGCGTACTGCAAGGACCTATCGCTTATGCTACCCAATCAAATGGTAGTATTAGAAAAAAGTGTCGACCACCGCTACCGGGTGGTTTTGGTATGATAAAAAGAAGTATTCAGATATCTTGTATGATATCTCATACATGTCTTTATTCTGGATCCGAAACAAATAAGGTATGTGTGATGACTTCAACAACAACAGTGTTTTTGATAGTCAACCAACAGAGCCCAGAAGAATGAAGATCACTAAACCAGAACTTTTTGGTTTTTCACTAATCATGTATGTCATTGATTGTTTCTTATGATATATAGCTAAACTGTTTTTCACTAAGCATCTATGTCATTGGTTGTTTCTTATATCACTAAACTGTTTTTCACTAACCATCTATGTCATTGATTTTTTCTTATATCACTAAAGTGTTTTGATGAATAATACATTCTTTGATATATTGAAACCAAGTTTTTTTGTTGATTTTCTTTATTGGTTTTGTTTTCATGACGTTGTCTTGTCGGCTCAGAGCTTACATTACCAGACATGAACAATGTCTTAGAAGAAGTTATGGCAAATACAGAACAGTCAAATGTATGAAAACTAGGAGTTAACCAAAGGCGAAAAGGCCTAAAGAGAGAAATGTCTCGACCAAGCTTATAAATATTACAACTCAAGAAATATTTCAACTAAACTTATAAATAAGTCACCAAAAGGGAAAAGGTCAAGTACAGAAATAGCTATGGAAAAAGTAAGTCCACAAAACTAAGAAAAAAATGTAACTTCTGTAGTCAAATGTGTCTTATCTGAAAAGACGCTATCAATGTCACCCCTTTCCTTGTTTTACTTTACCAAAGACCTTCACCGTATCTGGTACAGAAACCCTTATACATCACTCATCTCTCCACACTCTTGGTTTCTTTCTAATACAAAGTGGTCACATCACCAAGAACTTCAACACCTCAATTGTACACGTGCTCCATTGAAACACCCATGGCAGTTAACAACATATATGGCCATGTAATCTGTGAATCCATCGGGGATAGTTCATCCGAGTATTCCAAAAGATCCATTTCCCATGGCTGACATCTTCAACTTGCTATAACACAACTTATTCTAATATACGCTTTACATGAAATTTTCCAAATTTGGGGATCTATTAAAGAATACGTAATGAGATACATAAAGACACCAAGAACATATCAGACAAAACAACTCACAAATTAAAAACTTAAACCATATCAGATGAACCAGCCAACAACTACTACTAGAACACAAACATATAATAAGGAAACACATGACACACAGAGCTTACAGACAGATCACTTGGACTCAAACAAATTTTGCTTCTTGTACTGTAGAATTCTACCAACACTTCTTTCCTATCACCAAAACTAAACAACTACCACACAACCACTGGTCATTTGTCCAACATAATACTCATACCCTCGCCAACGACATTAAGGAAATGCATACTTATACATTATCAGACATTAGATTTAAATCCCCTACTACTAACATATCACCGGTGTCGAGTTCCCATTTCACAAAAACACCCTCTTGTCAGTTGTTAGTGAAAACCATTACACCAGTCCAGATTTGTGACTCGTAGAATCTACACTCACACTGTCGTATCTGTAGTATGAGTCTGCGATCAGAGATTCTTCTATAGAATCACATTGTTTTAAAAACGTTTTAACCTACTTGTGTAAAACATTTTTCACCTTCCATTCACCAGGTACAATGACAGCTTTAATTGATAGACGGACATCATGGTCAGAAGAGGAAGATTGTTGTGAAGATGACAGTGTTTTGAAGGAGGATGATTCTGGCTTCTTCACACCAGCTTTATCATTAGACATTTTGTTCTGCCAGAAACCTACTCGTGGCACCCAGCCAGCTTTAGATGTACCAGAGACAACCTTTGTTTGGGGTGATGATTCGTCTTCAGATGAAGATATTGACCTTTTGGCTAGTAGTCATGCCCCAGAGTCTCTCAAGAAAATTAATGTGACGTGGAACGAAAAATATCCTACTGATGGTGTCCGAAGGTGTTCCTCTTCAACGAATAAGGTGTGTATGGGTATTAATGCTCATAATTCACATGTGTATTTTTGTAAACATGACCAATACCGAAAACCTATGTGCTATACATGTTTTCTATGTACATCTCTCTATACTACAAAACATCAGTGACTATATCTTTACCTTTTCTCAAGACGTGACCAATAGAATGTCGACATTCTGTTTTTATGCCTTTTACCACTTCTCCTTGTGAATTTTTTACTGTTTTTTCTTTACTGAAGTAGTAGGTATTGCAGTCTTGTAAGTTTCAATGTGTTTTATTTACCTCCACAGGTTAATTTTGCACCAGAACCTCATTTCTTGACAGTCCATACTGTTGGCACCGAAGAACGCAATGGTAACTGGCATCATGTAATCAGAGAACGTGAGAATTTTGAAAGCCGTATACTAGAGCTGGAAAAAATTTTGAACCCAGTCTTGAGGGACAACCACAGAAGAAAAGTCATCGAACAAAGGACAGCAGTGAAGAAGGCAGCTGTAGTCTAATTAGCATGTATATCTCTCTGCCTTATTAAAAGAATTATAACCAGAAATAAAACTAGTATGCATTTCCTTAATGTCGTTGGCGAGGGTATGAGTATTATGTTGGACAAATGACCAGTGGTTGTGTGGTAGTTGTTTAGTTTTGGTGATAGGAAAGAAGTGTTGGTAGAATTCTACAGTACAAGAAGCAAAATTTGTTTGAGTCCAAGTGATCTGTCTGTAAGCTCTGTGTGTCATGTGTTTCCTTATTATATGTTTGTGTCCTAGTAGTAGTTGTTGGCTGGTTCATCTGATATGGTTTAAGTTTTTAATTTGTGAGTTGTTTTGTCTGATATGTTCTTGGTGTCTTTATGTATCTCATTACGTATTCTTTAATAGATCCCCAAATTTGGAAAATTTCATGTAAAGCGTATATTAGAATAAGTTGTGTTATAGCAAGTTGAAGATGTCAGCCATGGGAAATGGATCTTTTGGAATACTCGGATGAACTATCCCCGATGGATTCACAGATTACATGGCCATATATGTTGTTAACTGCCATGGGTGTTTCAATGGAGCACGTGTACAATTGAGGTGTTGAAGTTCTTGGTGATGTGACCACTTTGTATTAGAAAGAAACCAAGAGTGTGGAGAGATGAGTGATGTATAAGGGTTTCTGTACCAGATACGGTGAAGGTCTTTGGTAAAGTAAAACAAGGAAAGGGGTGACATTGATAGCGTCTTTTCAGATAAGACACATTTGACTACAGAAGTTACATTTTTTTCTTAGTTTTGTGGACTTACTTTTTCCATAGCTATTTCTGTACTTGACCTTTTCCCTTTTGGTGACTTATTTATAAGTTTAGTTGAAATATTTCTGTCTTTGGATGATGTTTTTCATATTTGGTTATTTTTATAATGTTTGATTTTTGATCAACCTTTTAGTTGTAATATTTATAAGCTTGGTCGAGACATTTCTCTCTTTAGGCCTTTTTCGCCTTTGGTTAACTCCTAGTTTTCATACATTTGACTGTTCTGTATTTGCCATAACTTCTTCTAAGACATTGTTCATGTCTGGTAATGTAAGCTCTGAGCCGACAAGACAACGTCATGAAAACAAAACCAATAAAGAAAATCAACAAAAAAACTTGGTTTCAATATATCAAAGAATGTATTCGGAGTCTCTGTGGCGAAGTGGTCAAGCCGTTTGACGTTTGATTCGTGAGCCGAAGGTTGTGGGTTCGATTCCAGGCCGCGTCCTTCGGTTTACGAGTTAAATGTTTCGGAGACTCCCATGGGTCGTCGCTAAAAGCTACGGAGTTCGTGCTTTGTGCGACGCTTTCCGTACTGCGGAAAGAGACCGAGCCATATGGGATAAAAACCCGGTGCAATGAAGTCGACCCTGTCGACTTTTAAGCGACTTTTTTTAAAGAATGTATTATTCATCAAAACACTTTAGTGATATAAGAAAAAATCAATGACATAGATGGTTAGTGAAAAACAGTTTAGTGATATAAGAAACAATCAATGACATAGATGCTTAGTGAAAAACAGTTTAGCTATATATCATAAGAAACAATCAATGACATACATGATTAGTGAAAAACCAAAAAGTTCTGGTTTAGTGATCTTCATTCTTCTGGGCTCTGTTGGTTGACTATCAAAAACACTGTTGTTGTTGAAGTCATCACACATACCTTATTTGTTTCGGATCCAGAATAAAGACATGTATGAGATATCATACAAGATATCTGAATACTTCTTTTTATCATACCAAAACCACCCGGTAGCGGTGGTCGACACTTTTTTCTAATACTACCATTTGATTGGGTAGCATAAGCGATAGGTCCTTGCAGTACGCCTTAAGGGCTGCCAAGCTGTCTCTATCATTTGGTTGGATATCCTCTGCTACTATGAGTGGACTTATTGCCAGGGTGTCTAAGGGTGTCGTTCGTTCTCGTGATGTCTGGTGATTTAAGTACCGTTGTAGGTTCGAATTGTATAGATTGTCACGTAACTGACAGGGATAATCATTGTGAATGTTCCCATTATGGCGGGTAAGGTTATCATTGAAGATACAGTGGTGGCAGTCTGGTACTTGCGTTAGACTACGATGATGGTGTAAATAGACAGGTGGTGCTGTCGTCTCTGGTGTTGTAGTGTTTGATGTATTCATACGTGGCTGATGACGTATTCGTTTGTGTTTTTGTAGGCCATCGTTCGTATTACACACCTTATCACATAACTGACAGGGATATACTTGGTCTTTCCCCTCGTGAATGGTCCGAATGTGGCGACTAAGATTATTCCCATCACGGAAGGCTTTGTCGCACACTGAACACGTGAAAGTAGATCTGGTGGTCATATTGATAAACTGTTTTTTTTTTTTCGCTTTCTTACAACACCAAAAAGTTCTGATGTATACAATGTTTCACTGTTTTATCAGCTGCCGACGACACGAATAAGGGTCACACCAAGTTTCACTGCTGTAGGTAGCCAAGTCAGTACGTGAACTGGTACTGTGCTCACAAGAGACGCCTTCTATTTTATACACTGGTTCTGCACACGACGTAGCTGACGTGGCAGTTAGACAAGCTATTCTCACGCCTGCTTCCCTACAAACCGATGACTCATACTTAATGACTTGTGCACATGGCGTTGATGACGTAGGGGCTTTCTCGGACATCCGCGTTCTTTACCAAAAGGGGGTATGTGATATTCTTGTAGGTCTGTATGTACAAGTGTATCTGTAGTGGTTGTGGTACCAATAGTAATGGTATGGGTGTTCTTGTGTAGGTCTGTGTGTACAAGTGTATCAAGTGTGTATGGGTATGTAGTTGTTGTGACAGTAGTAATGGTATGGGTGTGTACGTGTGTTTGTTTGGTTGTCTTTGTATTTGTCTTTGAGTGTTCTTGTGTATGGGTGAGTGTGTCTGTACTTGTGTGTACTTGTGATGACAGTAGTAATAGTATGGATTGTCTGTACTTCTGTGTCTGTATGTACAAGTGTGTCTGTGTCTTTGTGTGTTTTTGTTTGTAGGTGTGTATTTGTGTAATTGATTATGGGTGAGTGTGTCTGTGTGTACTTGTGTATAGTTGTGATGACAGTAGTAATGGTATGGTTTGACTTTGTGCTTGTATGTGTGTACACGTGTGTGTACTTGTTTATGGGTGTGTACTTGAGTATAGTTGTGAGTACTTGGCTGTCTTTGTATTTGTCTTTGAGTGTTCTTGTGTATGGGTGAGTGTGTCTGTACTGGTTGTGATGACAGTAGTAATGGTATGGGTTGTCTGTGTATGGTTGCCTTTGTGTTTGTATGTACAAGTGTGACCCTCTTTGTGTCTTTGATTATGGGTGTGTACTTGTTGTGGTACCAGTAGTAATAGTATGGGTGTGTCTTTGTGGTTGTCTGTCTTTATATGTATGTATGTACAAATGTGTCTGTGTCTTTGTGTGTTTTTGCTTGTAGGTGTGTATTTGTGTATAGTTATGATGACAGTAGTAATGGTATGGGTGTGTCTTTGTGCTTGTCTGTCTTTATGTGTATGTCTGTATGTACAAATGTGTCTGTGTGTGGTTGTCTTTGTGTTTGTATGTGTGTATTTGTGTAATTGTTTATGGGTGTGTACTTGTGTATAGTTGTGATGACAGTAGTAATCCTAGGCGATGGGTGTGTCTTTGTATTTGGCTGTCTTTGTATTTGTCTTTGAGTTTGCAGTAAGTGTGTATTTGTGTGTGTACTTGTGTATAGTTGTGATGACAGTAGTAATAGTATGGGTGTGTCTTTGTGCTTGTCTGTCTTTATGTGTATGTATGTACAAGTGTATCAAGTGTGTACATGTGTGTACTTGTGGTTGTATGACCCTCTTTGTATGATTTTTACACACCCCACAAAAATATAGTATAATAATAACGTACCAGCTAATATTCTTGTCGCTAATATTGGTAGTACTATTATCACTACTATTGATTCTTCTTCACTCTACCCACCACCATTGCACTATACGTACTTTCCCCTACAATTTAAGTGGTCACTTGACCACTTGACCACTGCTTGACCACTGCTTGACCACGTCATCGATCACTTTAATCACTACCATAATCTTAGGCACATCGTCCTCTACAATTTAAGTGGTCACTCGACCACTTGACCACTACTTGACCACTACTTGACCACTACTTGACCACTAATTTACCACCCTTTAAGCATCACCATATCATTACAATCACTTTTCCGTAAAATTTCCCTAAAATTTTCGTCACTTACACACCGCTTGACCACTGCTTGACCACTACTTGACCACTACTTGACCACTAATTTACCACTAATTTAAACATTACCATGTCACTACAACTACTTTCCGCTAAAATTTATTCACTTGACCACTTGACCACTGCTTGACCACTGCTTGACCACTAATTTACCACTCTTTAATCATCACCATGTCGTTACAATCAATTTTCCCTAAAATTTCCCTAAAATTTTCCTCACTTACACACCGCTTGACCACTGCTTGACCACTACTTGACCACTACTTGACCACTAATTTACCACTAATTTAAACATTACCATGTCACTACGACCAATTTTCCCTAAAATTTTCCTTACTTGACCACTGCTTGACCTCTAATTTACCACTCTTTAATCATCACCATCTCATTACAATCACTTTTCCCTAAAATTTCCTTACTTGACTACTTGACCCTTACTTGACCACTTGACCACTGGTTGACCAGTGTGTAACTGCGAACACCTCTTATTACATTTATGACCACCCCTATATCACTCCTACTTGACCACTAATACCCCTTACCACCATACCCAATATAACTTTATAAGATTTCCTTTGTAATCGGTGAATATACCACCCTTTACCTTCACTACTATCACACTGTTCAGATGATAGTAACCACCTCTTACTTCGAGTATAACCACGACCCATCACACCCTTGTTTATACATCACCACGCATACTATCACATTCATATACGTAACCACCATATACCCATCCCATGAGTAGATACCACGACCCATCACACACTTGTTTATACATCACTACACATACACATTCATATACGTAACCACCATATACCTATCACACCCTTGTCTATCACTACACTTACTAATAGACGTAACCACCATATACCCATCACACCCTTGTTTATACTACACATACACATTATGTCTACGCCACCACCATATATCCGAAACCACGACCCATCACACCCTTGTTTATACATCACTACCCATACTAATATACGTAACCAAAATATACCCATCACACCCTTGTGTATACATCACTACACATACACATTCATATACGTAACCACCATATACCTATCACACCCTTGTCTATCACTACACTTACTAATAGACGTAACCACCATATACCCATCACACCCTTGTTTATACTACACATACACATTATGTCTACGCCACCACCATATATCCGAAACCACGACCCATCACACCCTTGTTTATACATCACTACCCATACTAATATACGTAACCAAAATATACCCATCACACCCTTGTGTATACATCACTACACATACACATTCATATACGTAACCACCATATACCCATCACACCCTTGTGTATACATCACTACACCACGAACAGACACATTCATATATGTAACCACCATATACCCATCACACCCTTGTGTATACATCACTACACCACGCATACTAACACATTCCTATATGTAACAACCATATACCCATCCCATGAGTAGAAACCACGACCCATCACACCCTTGTGTATACATCACTACCCATACTAATATACGTAACCAAAATAACTTTCCCCCTTCGCTTTCCAGAACCAACTAAACATTTACCTTAATTACTTTTTACACCCCACCAGGCAGCGTCAAAAAAACCCGTTCCCACGAGGCACGCCGAAAAAATTTCACCCGCCCAAAAATATTTCCTTCATAAATCAGCCTCCAGGTTCTGGAGCCGAGTCGACAAATTTTACCCATATTTCCTTCATAAACCCTATCAACCTACCTGGGTAGGCTGAAAGTGGGGTCTGGAAGCCAACCTATACTACTATCGGGTGATATCTATCACACCACTCATCGGGTGATATCTATCACACCACTCATCGGGTGATATCTATCACACCACTCATCGGGTGATATCTATCACACCACTCATCGGGTGATATCTATCACACCACTCATCGGGTGATATCTATCACACCACTCATCGGGTGATATCTATCACACCACTCATCGGGTGATATCTATCACACCACTCATCGGGTGATATCTATCACACCACTCATCGGGTGATATATATCACACCACTGATCGGGTGATATCATCTATCACACCACTCATCGGGTGATATCTATCACACCACTCAACTAGGCAAGGTTTATGTTCAGTAGTTTGCCATTGCTTGCTGAACGACCGGCTCACATACCCCCGAAAGTTACCAGCGCAGCGCAAACCGCTGCCGATTCTCGCAGCTGCTGTTTTCCACACGTGGATATACGGAATTACCAACAATGTCGTTAACCCCTTTTCTTTCCTGGTACATATGTTATAATGGGTCGACTTTCTTGATCCCATGTTATACTGGGCCGAGTTTCCTGGTCCCATGTTATACTGGGTTAACTTTCCTGGTCCCATGTTATACTGGGTTAACTTTCCTGGTCCCATGTTATACTGGGTTAACTTTTCTAGTCCCATGTTATACTGGGTCAACTTTCCTGGTCCCATGTTATAGTAAGCTGACTTTTCTGGGTCCATGTTATAATGGGTTAACTTTCCTGGGCCCATGTTATACTGGGTCAACTTTCCTGGTCCCATGTTATACTGAGCTGACTTTCCTGGGCCCATGTTATACTGGGTTGACTTTCCTGGTCCCATGTTATACTGGGTTAACTTTCCTGATCCCATGTTATAATGGGTTAACTTTCCTAGTCCCATGTTATACTGGGTCAACTTTCCTGGTCCCATGTTATAGTGAGCTGACTTTTCTGGGCCAATGTTATACTGGGTTGACTTTCCTGGTCCCATGCTATACTGAGCTAATTTTCCTGGTCGCATGTTATACTGGGTTAACTTTCCTGGTCCCACGTTACACTGGGTCAACTTTCCTGGTCCCATGTTATACTGAGCTGACTTTCCTGGGCCCATGTTATACTGGGTTGACTTTCCTGGTCCCATGTTATACTGGGTTAACTTTCCTGATCCCATGTTATAATGGGTTAACTTTCCTGGTCCCACGTTATACTGGGTTGACTTTCCTGGTCCCACGTTATACTGGGTTAACTTTCCTGGTCCCACGTTATACTGGGTTAACTTTCCTGGTCCCACGTTATACTGGGTTGACTTTCCTGGTCCCATGCTATATGGAGCTAACTTTTCTGGTCCCATATTATACTGAGCTAACTTTCCTGGTCTCATGATATACTGGGTCTACTTTCGTGATCCCATGATATACTGGGTCTACTTTCGTGATCCCATGTTATACTGGGTCTACTTTCGTGATCCCATGTTATACTGGGTCTACTTTCCTGGAGCCATGTTATACTGGGTTAATTTTCCATGTCCCATGTTATACTGAGCTGACTTTCTTGATCCTATGTTATACTGGGCCAAGTATCCTGATCCCGTGTTATACTGAGCTAACTTTCCTGGTCCCATGTTATACTGGGTCAACTTTCCTGGTCCCATGTTATACTGGGTTAACTTTCCTGGTCCCATGTTATACTGGGCCAATTTTCCTGGTCCCATGTTATACTGGGCCAATTTTCCTGGTCCCATGTTATACTGGGCCAATTTTCCTGGTCCCATGTTATACTGGGCCAATTTTCCTGGTCCCATGTTATACTGGGTTAACTTTCCTGGTCCCATGTTATACTGGGCCAATTTTCCTGGTCCCATGTTATACTGGGCCAATTTTCCTGGTCCCATGTTATACTGGGCCAATTTTCCTGGTCCCATGTTATACTGAGCCAATTTTCCTGGTCCCATGTAATACTGGGTCTGCCTGGAAGTTCATGATAATAAACAATCCCGCTTGGAAGAGGAAGTGAACGCATGCCCACGGGGCCGGCAGGCTAACCAGCTGTCTACTGCACTACTGCAGCTCTCGGGGGAAAAGATGAGGGGGTGGGGTTGGGGAGGGGATTCTGAAAATTTAGATGCTAGTCAAACAATTAGGAATGGGATGATGATTATGAAAATGATGACGGTACCAATGATGATGGCAAAACAGGAAGAGGTGAGTGGGGAGCAGAGAGAGAGAGAGAGGAAGAGAAAGAGAGAGAGAGAGAGAGAGAGAGTATGAGAGAGATAGAAAGAAAGAGGGAGAGAGGAAGAGAAAGAGAGAGAGTGTGTGAGAGAAAGAAAAGGGGAGAGTAAGAGAGAGAGAGAGAGAGAGAGAGAGAGAGAGAGAGAATAAGAAAGAGCGCGAAGGAGTGAAAGAGAAGGAGAAAAAGCGATAGAGAGTGAGAGAGAAATGGTGAGAGAGAAAGAAAGAGAGAGAGAGAAAGAAAGAGAGAGAGAGAAAAAAAGAAAGAGAGAGTGTAGGAGAGACACAGAAAGAATAAGAGAGAGCGAGAGAGAGAGAGCGAGAGAGAGAGAGAGAGAGAGAGAGAGAGAGAGAGAGAGAGAGAGAGAGAGAGAGAGAGAGAGAGAGAGAGGGGTATCAAACAGCCAGAAACAATACATGATGCGACTTCAAGTCTTGTATAACAGACTAAAAACGTTAGTTGTATGCCCTTCACATGACGCCGCGATAAACGTTGCTTCCTGAACAACCGGCGGACATACCATCGACATCAAAGCAAGACGGCCTGATTACAAACAGTCCTCCACCGATTTCGAAGACTCGACTCAGAGTGTCGGGGAATTGTGAACCTCATGCCCTGTTCCTAAGACATAGGACCGGCTTTGTAACAGACACAGAGATCAGAATCAATAGACCCAGAAAACAGAAATTCAACACAAGCACGGACGCATGAATGCAACATTTTGAAGAAAAATACATAATTAAATTGCATGATTAGCCTTTTAACTTTAACGACTGTATTTTTATATCCTAACTCCCATTGACGTTAATAACTCACACCTGAAGGCAGAAGTTAAGCTTCTATCCTCAGTTACAAACACACACGAATGCTAATTTTACTGAAGTTTGTGCCGATTGTCAAACAGCACGAATTACTGAAAACATCCGAAAAATTACAGTCACCCGTGCACGTTAAGTACAGACAGGCCAGGCAGACCATCTGTTGCAACAATCATTATTGGTGTTGTACAGAACCAGCCTAGCGTAACTTGTAGGAAAGATTTGGGTGTATAGCAAGTTAATACAATATATAAGGAAACAATAAGGTATGAATAGATCCTACAAAGATACGAGGGCTTCAAATGACAACCTTAAATGTGTGATAGAAATTACAACTGTGCCATTGTCTTGTAACCTGTCAATATTGTTGTTAAGGATGCCAAGAGTGTTACGCACGTGACATCACGGTGCAGACGAAGAGAGTGATACGGACAGTTAAAGATGGCCGCCCTACTTTTGACATGCACGAATGAAAAGCAGCGTTCTGTTACCGTTTTTTGATCAGTGAAGGGGTGAAACCTGTAGAAATTCATCGGCGAATGAAGGTACAGTATGGTGATGCTTGCCTGTCAGCCCAGCTAGTGTATGAGTGGAATAGGAAGTTTCAAAACGGCGTGACATCCGTGACAGAATGTTCACGATCGGGTCAGGCACATCGAATAGTGACCCCTGAGTGGTTAACACACCAGACCAAGAGAATAATTATATACAGGAATCCAAACTTTTTATTGGCGCTGGAGGGCATGCATTGAACGCAGTGACTACATCGAAAAAATGACACATTTGTTCTCTAATTTTTCAGAAAATATTCACAAACACAGAAAAATAGAAAAAAAAAACATTTACTAATTTCATTTGAAGCCCCCTCAAAGGTTGCAAATGTTAAGAAATCCCAGACAGTTGGAAATGTAAAAGAGCAGGACAAATACAGAGTTACCCAGGACAAATACAATTAACCGGGACAAATACACAGTTACTCAGGACAAATACACAGTTACTCAGGACAAATACACGGTTACCCAGGACAAATACACAGTTACCCCACCAAATAAATACAAATATAATACAACCAAATAAATCAAATACAGAGTTGCCCAGGACAAATACACAGCTACCCAGGACAAATACGCAGTTATTCAGGACAAATACATTGTTTCCCAGGACAAATGTGCAGTTATCCAGGACAAATACGCAGTTATTCAGGACATATACACATTTGCCCAGGACAAATACAGAGATACCCAGGACAAATACACAGTTGCCCAGGACACATACATAATTACCCAGGACACATACACTGTTACCAAGGACAAATAAACAGTTATTCAGGACAAATACACAGTTACCTAGGACAAATACAAATACAGAATTACCCATAACAAATACAGTTAGCCGGGACAAATACAGAGTTGCCCAGGACAAATACAGTTACCCAGGAAAAAGACACAGTTACCCAGGACAAATACACAGTTGCCCAGGGCAAATACAGTTACCCAGGACAAATACACAGTTACCCAGGACAAATACACAGTTACCTTTGACAAATGCACAGTTGCCGAGGACAAAGACACAGTTACCCGGGACAAATACAGTTTCCCAGGACAAATACAGAATTCCCAGGACAAATACACAGTTACCCAGAACAAATACACAGTTACCCAGGACAAATACACAGTTACCCAGGACAAATACAGAATTCCCAGGACAAATACAGTTTCCCAGGACAAATACAGAATTCCCAGGACAAATGCACAGTTACCCAGAACAAATACACAGTTACCCAGGACAAATACACAGTTACCCAGGACAAATACACAGTTACCCAGGACAAATACACAGTTACCCAGGACAAATACACAGTTACCAAGGACAAATACACAGTTACCAAGGACAAATACACAGTTACCCATGATACATTTCCATTTAGAAGACTTACCCACAACAATGCCAGCTCTGTGGCGTAGGGGTTACTGACTCAATTCGTAATCCGGCATACCAAGTTCGAAACACAGATACCGGCGATTATGAAGTAGACCACCTTGCGTTGGTGTCCATACAATGGTATGAGTGCTGGTCGTTCAGAAAGTAATGGCAAACTACTGAACGCAAACTTGCTAACACAAACAGCTCAAAATGATGGTGTTGACTACGAAGTCCTATAAAGGATATGCAACTAACTTTTTAAACCCACAACAAATGTATGTTGTATATACACATGTGGATCCCCGCTGGTGCTTCCGAGTTTGTGCTCTGTGTTGAGGTCCTCCTTGTGCGATCTTCGAGGGAAGACTGAATCATTTATGGAGATATCTGTCTACAATGAAAGTGGCTCTTAATTCAAATCAAAATATAAATAAGGTTCGTTCTGCCTTCACTGAGGAGTCGGGTTTGCAGCATACATTCTGGAGTTGTTTTCCCCATAGCAACCTAAATTTATATTAATTAAATCATAATTATAACGCAAATTTTGAGCGACAAGCTAAGGAACGCCCATTACAGGATAGACATGACACATGCGACTGTAAAACGCAACAGACACGCATGCTCTTCATCGGAGGCTGTATTGCCTGTATTGCGGTGACTCAGCGGACAGTCAGTGCCTCTTAGACGCATGGTCAGGACGTTCGCAGCTGTGAAAGACTATCTCAGCCTGGTCTAGACATAACCTATCACGAGGCCAAAGGGTTCACAAGAAGCAGTTATAGAACCAAGTCGGAATCTGAGCATTCAGGCCGGCAGAAAGATGATGGATATGAATAACGAAGACACAAACAATAGATTGCACGATTTATTGCCTGGCATATTTCGCTGCATCTCGTCAGGTACATACTGCAGAAATCACAACTTACGTGAATTAACTAGATAAATCCTTCAAGTTGAAATATACAATATTCGCACAGTAATGTCACTTATCTACCACGGTAATTTTAAGCTAACTAACATGTCTTTCTGTTTGCACAATTCTGGCTTGCGTTGATTGATCATAATTGCTTCTGCAAACTTTAACAAGCGAGTATTTTGTGTGTTAAACAACACGCGAAAGGCAGTGTCTCTGTCCACCACATGGCCGCTTTCGATAATGTGCCTACCGATTGAAGACGCCGGGAGCTTCCGGTGTGTCGGCCCCACGAGGCTAGCATTTCCTGTGTGTTGTATCTTGTTGACCCATTGAGGTATGTGTTCTGACACTCGTTTGTTAAGCTGTCTCTCTGTTCTACCAATGTAGAAGACCTGGCATCTACATGTGAATTGGTAAATACAATTGTTTGTGGCGTACAGAGGAACAGGCTCTTTGACTGCTGGTGTAGGAATCGGTACGGTTTTATACCTAATGACTGAAGTTGCAGCACAGAATGTTCGGCCTACTGCTGTAGTAAGCCGGTCTTGTAGACGTTGCATTATGTCATCCCCTCGAAAGATTAGTTGGATGAATACCTTGAGTTTGAGGATGATGGATAATTGAAACTGACAGTACCCCAAAAAAAAAAATGAACAAGTACCAATCCTCAGACTCCGCACATGACATGACAGGCTGAAATATCACTTGTTTAGCAAATTGTGTGCCAGACAAAAAGTAGGCGTGGACCAAACAAAAATAGATGGCTAAAAATGGGAAGCAGGGGTTTATCACAGTTATGACTTAAAAGTTGTTAATACGGTAGCAGATATAACGTATTATAATGCAAGGACAACATTTCGGCGATATGTAAGCCCTTGGCAGGTACGGGAAGTCGCTTAAGACGATTAATCATCCCATGGCTGTTAATATGTTAAAGAAACTAAGGATGAAAGATATCGATGAACGTAACAGTGTGTGTGCTAAAATAACAGCTAAACATTTGCTGCAAGACTGTTCAAATGATGCAGAACATAGAACATTACTTTGGCCTACAATCTGCTTCATCCGAGGACGAACGCTAGGGATGTGTCAGCTGGCTCAAGTTGACTGCTGCTTTCTCTTCAAATATATTCTGGTTGACGTCTGAGGTGCAAGAAGAAGAAGAAGAAGAAGAAGAAGAAGAAGAAGAAGAAGAAGAAGAAGAAGAAGAAATGAGAGGACACACTAGAGCTCACATTTACTTGTCATGCTATTTCAAATGCTTAAAGGTTCCTGGCAATTAATTTATCTTTAGGATATATTTAGGTGCTGTCACCTTCTCGTAATCATTATGTAGACTGAAACTGAAGACGATGATGAAATATTACTACAACCCTGTTATTCCTCTATACTTCCTTTCCTTACTTCTCACTTTCCGCCCTTCTGCGTTTCCGAAAGCCAGCGTTTAATCACACCCAGAAATAGTCAGATAAAATATGAAAGATTAAAAAAAAAAAAAACATGTATCATGCCAGTTAATAAATGGCGAGGCATGCCAAGTCGAACTCTGGTAAGAATAGCTGAGCTACAGATGCCCATTCTGGCTCATGACTCTGAATCCTGATCACCGCCATTTTTTATCCATCACTAAATATTGGTCCCGCGCCGCGCGCGTGACAAGACTCCGATCTGGGCGATTGAGAGACGATGAGAAGCTGTTGACATGAATATTTCCCACTTGATAATGCCGTCTTCTAGATGGCGTATGTTGTTTTATGTCGGTCTGGCCAAGGAGAGGCCTTTTATTCCCACCCATCTCTTTGAGAAATATAATGAATGCGCAGGAAAGGACTTCGCCCAGCTATGATGGGGCTCGAACAGTGGGGATCTATAGCCTTAGAACTCCAGATACACATTAAGAGGAAATCAATTCAATGTTGAGCGCCGCTGCTCTCATTGTTAATGTTTGTTATAACTTGGAGAGTCTAAGGAATGCTTTCATGGGTGTCACATGTAAAGGAACGAACGAACGAAAGAACTTTATTTTCAAAGGGTGACAAATTGGGCACGCAGGCCCGTCTTACAGTCGGTCCTTCCAATCACTCGTCTTTCGTACATCAGGTATCTATTGCGTATTATTTTATTTATTTATTTATCCCCAAGTCAAGGACGAGAGGTCAACATTTTAGTCCAGCTGTGCTGTGTAGGGGTTGAGCTCTATTGCGTATGTTACATTCACATACAAGGAAAAAAATACCCCGTCAAGTGAATGTAGTGAACATAATGAATATTACCATGTTATGAGACAGGCAGACTGTCAGACACATAGACAAGCACACACGCACGCACACATACATACCTGCATATATAATTACACCGTTTACACACATTCTAACAGAGATGCACCCACTCAATAATACACACATACTCACTCACAAACTCAGTAACAAAACTTTACTTATACGTAATCTGACTCGTTCTCTCTCTCTCTCTCGTCCATACATCCTATTTCATGCATAAAGGAAGGCATACACATACACTCTTTTCCATGTACACATAATCGATACATACACACTTTCACACAAGCAACGACACAAATACTCACACAGTTGTACATCCACACAGTGACACACTTATTTCAAGAAGAAGAAGAAGAGGAATAATAATAATAATAATAATAATAATAATAATAATAATAATAATAATAAGAAGAAGAAGAAGAAGAAGAAGAAGAAGAAGAAGAAACTGTTGTACCCGGCCATCTCCGTGCCAGTCTTTCTGTGCAGTTCCTGGCTAAAAGTGGTGCTGTCTGACGTCACCGGGCATCTTCTAACGCTTTTCCATACAGCAATACGTATCTGCTAACGATGTGAAACCGCGCCCAACTTCTTTTGTTCTCGTGTCTTTGAGTTGAGCAGCAGAACCAAACAACACACTGTAATATCACTTTCAATAACAAAGAAACAAACAAGGAAGACATCAGCATGAAGCGTACACAGTGTCGGTTTTAGTCTGTAGTCTCTCTCTCTCTCTCTCTCACAGAGAGAGAGAGAGAGAGAGAGAGAGAGAGAGAGAGAGAGAGAGAGAGAGAGAGAGAGAGAGAGAGAGAGAGAGGAGATGGAGAAAGATTGAGATTATATGTTGTGTAACATGTTCGACCCATATGCCAGGTGTGGTTGAACAGTTTTGCACTTCATTACGAAGCCAAGGTCTGTACTAGGACATTGATGCGTCCTCCCTTACATATTCACCTCCTCAGGGTGATGCACATCTCCCATCTATTTTTCACAAACATGATTCCCTGATGACAGAACTCCCCTGTCTAGGCCCGGAATCACTCCCCCAGTTCAGCTATCAAGCCCTGGTCGTCGGTAAATGAGTCTACCCGTAAATAGTGTTTTTTTTCCTTCGCATATCCAATTTACAGGACATCGCTTTGAACACCAGCATTTTACCGCTCTTGTTGATGTCTTGGCAAGATTACGCTCAGTAGTTTGCCACTGCTTTCTGAGCGACCGGCTCACATACTCCCTAAGTAACCAACGCGACGCGACCCGCCACCGAATCTCGCGCAGCTGCGTTACTCTACGTGGATATACAGGATTACGGAGACAGTCAAAAACGCCTTCGCCAGGAAGACCGACCGTAGACAGTATAGTGTTGGAAATTTTTTCATGCACACGGCGCCAAATGTACGTACGGGAAATTTCAACAAAAAACCTTCTTCTTCAGCATTCCGAGCCATTGAGGTTCTTTGCTGCAGATACAAGCCGTCTCCATTCGTCTCTCTGGTTGACCTTCTCTTGCCAGTCACTTATTCCAAATTCTTGTAGGTCTGTATGTCTATTATCTCTCCACCGTCTTCTTGGTCTACCTCAGGGTCTACAGTAATTTATTTCCTTAGTGTAAGCGAGTTTTGTTTCCCTATTATCTTCCATTCTTTCTATATGCCCCAGCCATTGTAGTCTATTAACTATTAGCCTTCATGATACCAGTGATTAGCTGGTACTTAAACAGATCACAAATGTCTTTGTTGCTTCTTCTTTTCCACTCTCCACTTTGTGTGTCCCTAATGGGCCCAAAGATTCGTCTTAAGACTTTGTTCTCAAAGGTTTGTAACAAGGCTTCCATCCATCCATCATGTGCCATGCCGGTAAGCGTGGACGGTCATGTTTTGCCATCTCACTCGATCACCAGAGTCGTGGATCAGCTCTGTGTTTCTGTCTCGACCATGCCACAAGGCCAAGCCATCCAGGTACTTGATTCTAAGTCTTCCCCTTGGTCTGTTCCCCGCGATCTTACCAGTTGTCACCAAGTTCTCCAAATCATTTCTTCTCATAACATGCCCAAAAAATTGTGACTGTCTACGTCGAATGTCTCTAATCAGTTTACGATCTTCATTTCTTTCTTGAAGAACTTGTTCATTGGTCTTTCTGGCTGTCCATGGTATTCTTTGCATTTTCCTCAGAAACCACATTTCTACAGCCATCATATGTTTTTCAGCCTGACTGCTCATTGTCCAAGCTTCACATCAATATAAAAGTACAGGTTCTATGTAGCATCTCAACACTCTTTTTCTTGTTTCAATTGACAAGGCTTCGTCTCCTTTAATTGTACTCCAGGTTTCACAGCCATACAGCACAACTGGTCTGATCAGTGTTTTGTATATTGTGATCTTGGTGTTACGAGATAGCGCATTTGATTTTAGCAGATGTTGTAGTGCATAGTAAATCTTATTTCCAGAGTTGATTCTAGCTTGTATTTCTTCCCTTATTATGTTGGAGCAGTTGAAGGTTGTACCCAGGTATTTGTATGTTTCCGTTCTTTTAATGGTAATATTATCTATTTGTATGTGGCCAGAGTTTTCAGCCATTCCTTCTCTTGAAATTACCATATATTCTGTCTTGTCTTGGTTGATAACCAGCCCCATTTGTTGAGCGTTTTCCTTTAAGTGAGTCAATATTTCCAGTATCTTTTGATAATTTTCCCCTATAATATCTATATCATCTGCATAAACAAGCAGTTTGGATGTTCCTCTAATAGCACATTCCTCCTTTACCTTCCTTACAACTTTCTCTAGAGCCAGATTGAAGAGTAGCGGCGATAGTGCATCACCCTGTTTCAAGCCAAATGTTATTTAGAAAGGGTCTGATTTCCTGGCTTTATATGTTACTATATTATAAGTATCTTCCATGCATAGTCTGGTTCAACCAAAATCGTGTCTTTAAAAATAAATATTACCTCTGTGGCGAAGGGGCTTCGGACGAAATTCGCAATTCCGCATTCGGCGTTCTAAACACAGCTGCGGGAGATTTGAAAGCAAACCATCTTGCGTTGGTTTCCATAAAATGGTATGAGTCCCGGTTGTTCAGAAACCAAGGGGAATATACTTAATGTAAACTTGCCCAGGAATTACAAACAGCCAAATAAATGCTGGGGATGACTGCCACGTCCTGTAAAGGATTTGCAACTAACTCCTTCCTACCATAACGACGATTTATGAGTAAACTGCAACACTTTTCGGCAGCCGTTCGTCGATATTTTATTCACGAGAGAGAGAGAGAGAGAGAGAGAGAGAGAGAGAGAGAGAGAGAGAGAGAGAGAGTGTGACAGAAGGAGAGAGAGAGTGGGAGAGAGAGAGACAGAGAGAGAAAGAGAGAGCAGGGACGGGGAGGTTCTAGTGTCTGCCTTACACCCAGAAGGTCTGTGTTCGATCCCAGCACATGGCTGGAGAATATTGCCAAGAACTATCTGTAATTTATGTGAGCACACAGCCCCGCTGATATCTTAGGTAGTGAGATTGGTTGTCTAGTCTTGTCGGATAAGCACAGACAACAGGAGGTATCGTGCGCAAGTTACCAATCCTACAAGTTAAACATTTCAAACAGCAGATTCTAAGGTGGCTGCCCTGGCAAAGGAAACCGACCCACGGGTGGACAGAGCCCTTGTTCTAGGATGGAGTCTGCCTAGAGGGAGCAGACCTGACACAAATAAATGATGGAGCTGGACACAGTGACCTTCGAGGTGTGTAACAAGGCACGACTCACTCTCCTCAAGAGATGATGATGATGACGAAGAAGAAGTAGTTTATATCCAGGTTTACAGATTAATACAGTCATATTTAATTTATTTTCAATGGTAACCAACTGCATTTCAATAGTGTGTAAATTAAATTCACGAAGGAAACAAACATACAACTTACAAACTAATATACTTGAACAAAACAAATGTCTGAAGTTGTCTCAAACACTTAACTGTATGTGGTAATGTCTTCTACTTCTGCTGCCCCCTATTACCTACCCCCCCCCCCCCCCCCCCCCAAAAAAAAAAAAATAAAAAAATTGGACAACAAGCCCTGGTCATCCCAATCAAACCATCTCATCTTGTGCTATCTCCTGCAGCTCTCCCCCCCCCCCCCCAAATGCCATCCCTACATTGTTCGTTTCTGTCTAATTCTTTTTTCCTGTATTTTAAGCCTTCCTCTGTTTCATTTGCTATGCGGGTTCCACAGAACAGTTTTGTAATTATGCTATTATCAGGTTATCTTAATGTGTCGGTTCCGTAGCGATGGGGTTATAGACGCAATTCGTAATCCTGCATCCGAAATACAGCTGCGGGCGATTTGGCAGTAACCGCCTTGAGTTGGTTTTTTTAACAATCGTATGAGTGCCGGTTGTTGAGAAAGCAATGGCAAACTACGGAGTATACACTTGCGAAGAAATCACAAACTACCAGAAAGTGCTGGAGTTGACTGCAACGTCCTGTAAAAGGATATGCAACTAGCTCTCAACTCTCTCAATGTGTGCCATATTCAGTGTCAGCATCTGTCCTCACCCTTGGTTCAGTGGAACCTCTCTCTCTCTCTATCTCTCGCTAGGCTCCACATGAGTGATCCTTTCTAGCCCTCTCTCTTGATGTGCATTATTCTGCTGTTATGTCATCTTAGGCTTTCTAATCTGTGCAGGCAGGCACCAGTTACTGACAGTATGTAATGTATAATACATGTTACATAAAGTCCATTATATCATATGAACGTCAATTATGGACAATTTGTGAAGAGAGAAGAAGATCTCAATATATCTGAGAAATGTCAGTTCAATGAAAACTAATACCTTAGGCAACTAAAATTAACTTTGAAATGTTCTAAACATTAAGAATTGACAACAAACCAGAGACAAATGCATACAGAAGTTGGACAAACTGATCTTTGAGGTAACTGACTAAATGCGACACATTTCCCTCAAAAGGGTAATGAAGAAGAAGAAGACTACTTGACAACAATGGAGACCTGAGACAAACATTAGATAGATATCATTTTCAAGAATGTTTTTCCTTGGGAGTAGAAAGGAGAATTGAGGTTTTCCCAATCCAGCTTGACAGAAACTTTAGCAGCAATAAGCCTGAGACAGAATGGTTTTTCCCAATCCAGCATGACAGAGAAACTTTAGTGACAATATATTCCTGAGACAGAATGGTTTTCCCCAATCCAACATGAAAGAGAAACTGTCTGGTGAAACACAAGCCTGAGATAGAATGGTTTTTCCCAATTCAGGCTCACAGAGAAACTGTCTGATGACAACAAAAGCCCACAATAGAATGGTGTTTCCCAATCCAGCATGACTGAGAAACTGGTGACAAGATAAACTAGAGACATGCTGTCATACTTCATCAGAGATATGATATTGTTATATATGGCATATTTATCAACTTAAAAGGAGTTGTTGTACTTTGTAAGGTAATTTTAATTTCCACAAGGTACATGTTTATTGTTTTAATTATAGGTTTTTAATTATATACAATTCCAACATTTCAAAACACATTTCCGAGAAACCAAAAACTCATTAAAACCCACAAGTGTGCTGCTATCTGAAAGGACTAAGTATCACTGCACAGGAACCAGCACACTGTCTCTGGGTAACTCACATCCTTTGAAAGGTGACATATGTCAACAGTTGTATGATATCTAATAATTTTGCATCTCTACACTGCATAGATTGCTGCTTTTATATTCATTGCAAAGAGTCTATTTCAATATGTGTATGAAAATTAAAAGAACCATCATTGAACTCACCAAAATAGTCAAAACATACATTAGATTGTAACTTAGTTCATGAAAAAGGACAAAACACGTTAAATACTCAAGTAGCTCATGAAAAAGAACAAATCATTATTTGATGAACACTACATTATCTCATGAAAAATAATAACACAGGTGGGGGAGGCCTGCGTGGTCTCGAGGTATGGTGTCCGCCTCGAGTGCTGGAGGTCCTGGGTTCAAGCCCCTGTGATGACCTTCGATTATTTTCTCGTGGACTTCTAGTAATAAAATTTCCCCTGGTCTCTGGGTAGAGATCGGATGCCTGTGTGTGTTGTTGAGCATCGTAAAAAATCCCTTGGCAGTTGGAAATCGAAAAAGAGTAGCCTAACAGCGCTGCCCGGGCATAATTTCGAGTTAAAAATCTACCCAAAGTGTTTCAGGATCCTCGCCGATGCTATGGAGTTCGAGCACTGAGCTGACTTTCTCCAGACTCAGGTTTGAGTTAGGAGGGGAACGGAGCACTTATGGGTTACACCCGTGTGCCGTGATGTTGATCCATCGGCTAAACTAAACTAAACTAAATAATAACACAATAATTTTGTTGAATACCAAATTAAAATATGAATACAAACTCTTTCTGTCCCACACAGCAAGTGTAAAGTAATAATACACAGGGACGGCAGCAGGTGAAAGTCTGGAGTTCAAAGAGAACATGCTACAACCAAAGAGTCTCTGTGGATGCGTAGTTACCCCGTCTATTTTGCACTCTGAAGGTTGTGAGATTGATTCCAACCTACAACATTCAGTTTACGAGTGCAACTTTCTTGAAGACTACTGGGGGGTCATCGCTGGAGCTACGGAATTAATGATGTGTGTGACGCTTTCAGAAGGCCGCCCTGCAGAAAGAGACAGAGTCATGTGGGGTAAAACCCGTTACAATGAAGATGATCATCATGCCCTTGACAACCATGTGTAATGTAACAACAACATGCAAAGGGATGTCTACAGTAACAACTGGGACAGAGAGGGTTAAAGTATTAGTTGTCTAGGACTGAATGTTATGGAAATAAAAGTATTATGATGACATAAGGACAAAGTGACCAACATATGTGTTTGTTCTGTACAGAACGAGTGTAGCATGATGTGGTGACTTCAGTCAGTGGCACCGGGGAAAGTAAAGTCCATATTGGTGTATATAAAGGGATACCTGTACCACATCTTGCATGCCAGAAACCTCTGTTCTGGTTGCATAACATATGTTCTCATCATATACCACGGATAAATGACCACCACTGACCCAAACTGAGCTGGTAGGGAACCTCAGAGTTGGTGGCTCCCCTAGAGGCGCAGTGATCAGGAACCACTCTGGCACTCATTGGGTAATGATGGGTAAATGATGTCCATCCGAGATGTACTCTACTATTGTTTGTGTATGGGAAACAAACACAAGGCGGTATGATTCCAAATCCCCCGCAGCTGTGTTTCGAACGCTGTATGCCGGAATACGAATTGCGTTCGTAACCTCTTCACCGCAGAGCCGGCATATTGTGCTGTTGTGTAGTAATATTCTGTAGCAGTATAGGAATACATGCTACCATGGAAGAATTTCATGTAAGGATGCTGATGGGCGGCTAAAGATGACAAAGGAAGAATTTAGCACTGTTAAGTCATGTCATTTACATGGAGCAACTTACACCCAATGTCATTTACATAAGACAACTTCAACCCATTTTAACAACTGAGAGAGGTCCAAAAATATGACACATTAAACAAAACCTGAAAGTATGGGTAATGTGGAGTGTGAAGTGACAATAATAATTAGTTTTCAACATAAGTAGCCAGGGGTCACAGAAGCACAAAGCTGACACGCCAGGCTGCATGACACTTGGTAATAATAGTTTGCATGCAATTAGAAGCTTGTTTTTATCTGATAATTAATTAGCCATAAAACTATGATTTACCTGTATTAACAAGCAGAGCTGTACATAGCTGAAATCTAACGTGCAATCTACACTGTCCCATAAGGAAATGTCACAAGTTACAACAGTATGACACCATGTATATGTTGTTTAGTGCCAAATTAAATCATTAGGTGCCCAGTTTTATTTTTCTTGAAAAGACTAACCACTGGGGAATAAATACTGACCTGCAGTGATTTATTTTACAGCCAACCAGTTGTAAGTTGGCCAAATTCATAAGGCATCATGCGACAATAAAGAATCAACATGGACAAACAGGCAAGAAATCCAACAAGGGAACATCAAGCTCTGGTTTATGTGGCACCAGGGAAAAAAAAGGTGATATAACATATATGCAAACACACGCATGTTCATTTACCAAAACATTCATATATACAGTATTTTCAAAATAAAACATGAAACCCAAATCAATATTAAGATAAACACGATGATAGAGGCTTAGTTTTCAAAAATTTTGCTTGGACAAATGCATAAAAAAAACCTGTTAGTTTTGGACAAACAGACAACTGCAGAGCTCATATATACAATAACAACAATATATATTACAAAGCAAATTAAAACTGTAATGTGATTAGAGAAATTAGATGTAAACAGAAAAAAACATTTTGGCATGTTATGAGAAGAAATAAACTAGAGAACTTGGTGACAACTGGCAAAATTTAGGGGAAAAGAACAAAGGGAAGGCAGAGAAGTAAATACCTGGATGGCTTGACCACATGGCATGGTCAAGACAAGAACACAGAGCTGATCCACGACTCTGGTAATCATATGAGATGGCATAACATGACCGCCCACGCTCATTGGCATGACACACGATAATGATATATTACTTATAATGCATAAAAGAAATATTAAAACTTTAATAATAAAGAGAAATATGTATAAGAAGTATCTTCTTCACATAGTTTATGCAATGTGGTATTGGTGACAGTTTGTTCACAGCCTTCGTTTTGTGTACTGCCAATCATTTGTGCTACCGATTATCTTCCATGGCATGATGTCAAACTGTTCAGCATCGTCTCTCTCTGCCTCACGCTGCCTCTCTTCCCCTCAACTTTCCCACTGTCATGACATTCTCCAACTCTTCCCCTTCTCTTGATGTGCTGAACACATTTAGACTGTCTCTTCCTGACATGTGTAACCAGCTCTCTTTGTGAGTTAATATCATTCAAGACATCTTCATTGCACTTTTTATCTGTCTACAGTATCCTCATCATTCTTCTGTAAAATCCTATCTCTGCAGCTTCCCTCGATAGCCTGCTAACTGTTTATGAATTGTGTCTGTACATCAGGACCGGCTCGATACAGCTCTTCAGATCTCTTCTCCTCCCCTTGATTGACACGGAAATATTGCACAAAACATTCTTCACCTTATGAAATGCTGCTTTTGCAGTCAAGAACCAACATCACAGCTCTCGGGACATTCCCATACAATTCTGATCTCATCTTCAACAGCCAGCGAAGAGTCCCAATACTAGTGGTACCAGTAGCAGTCTGATTATGTGCCCGTCTGGCCTTTCCTCGGCCCCAAGTGTCGGCCAGATTCCCTGGTCACCATTCTCTCCAAGTCATGATGATCTTTTGCAAAAGGAGTAGCAAAACAACATGCTCAAAATACGACTGTTTCCTTTCCACTACAAGACAGCACATAGTTATTGGACAGTAGACAGAAGACAGAAACAAGAATAACAGTTTTAAGACTATTATAGTTCAAGATAAAATGCAAAATAAACACCCTTAGAAAGACAAAACAGGATAATGTCACACTTAAGAAAGAAAAAAAAATCTGCCAAAATTAAGTTCTGGAGAATAGGTACAAAAATGCAAACAGACGCATATAATGCACTGACACGAGGAGTACAATAAATCTGTGAGGAACACAGCAACAGAAGCAGTCTATGAACATGGCTAAAGGAAGGAAATGTAGTGCTTTGGTAGGCAAATATAAAAACTAGACTAATGTAGGGCTGAGAATTAACCAGCTTTACTACAGACATCATGAGCTATGTTTGATGTTTCACAGAAGTGTTTTCTTGTGTCAGCAGAATTCCATTTATTAAAACAATTTCCACTTAGTGACAACAAAGGAAACCAATTATGGTTAAGAAAGCCAGCATTTAAACGTGCCCTACTAATTATTGTTTATTTTCTTAAATAAATAATACAATTTAATACAATTATTTCAGTACTTAAAGTGTCCATATGAAGCAACAATGATACACATCACAAGATAATGTGCTAGGTAATTTCAACACACTCTTAGAGGATGATGTCTTCCCCATAATATTTGGATCCTGATCACCCCCATAACTGGAACATACCATAAAGATGATCAAAAACTTTCCACTGCAGCCTTTCTCAACTGGGATTTTACAAGAGGTTAATAGAGGTTCTGAAAGAAATTATTAGGGGTTCTGTAAGGGGTAATTATATGGTTCTATTGGTGGTATTTTTGGGTTCTGTGAGAGGTTATTGAAGTTATGTGAGAGGTTGTTGAAGTTGTGTGAGAGGTTGATGAAGTTGTGTGAGAGGTTGATGAAGTTGTGTGAGAGGTTGTTAATGTTGTGTGACAGGTTGTTGAAGTTGTGTGAGAGAGGTTGTTGAAGTTGTGTGAGAGTTTGCTGAAGTTGTGCAAGAGGTTGTTAATGTTGTGTGACAGGTTGTTGAAGTTGTGTGAGAGGTTGTTGAAGTTTTGTGAGAGGTTGTTGAAGTTGTGCGAGAGGTTGTTAATGTTGTGTGACAGGTTGTTGAAGTTGTGTGAGAGGTTGTTGAAGTTGTGTGAAAGGTGGCTGAAGTTGTGTAACAGGTGGTTGAAGTTGTGTGAGAGGTTGTTAAAGTTGTGTGAGAGGTTGTTAAAGTTGTGTGAGAGGTTGTTAAAGTTGTGTGAGAGGTTGTTGAAATTATGTGAGAGGTTGTTAAAATTCTGTGAGAGGTTGTTATTCTGTGAGAGGTTGTTGAAGTTGCGTGAGAGGTTGTTGAAGTTATATGAGAGGCTGCTAGAGATTCTGTGAGAGGTTGTTGAACTTCTGTGAGAGGTTATTGAATTTCCATGAGAGGTTGTTGAAGTTCTGTAAGAGGTTGTTGAAGTTCTGTAAGAGGTTGTTGAAGTTCTGTAAGAGGTTGTTGAAGTTCTGTGAGAAGTTGCTTGAGGTTCCAAGAGAGGTTGTTGAAGTTCTATAAGAGATTGTTGAAGTTCTTTGACAGATTGCTGAAGAACTATTTTTAAAAGTGGTTCCTTGAAACATGCAAACAATCTCAAAGTTTCCTTGAAACATGTGAACTATCTCTAGGATATATGGAAACATGTGAACTATCTTAAAGATTCCTTGAGATGGGTATATTATTTTAAGGGCCTCTCTGAAGGTAAAGAGGTTGAGAAAGGCTGGTCAAGTGTGAGAACTCTACGCTGTATAAAAGCCAGAAATGCTCCATTATAAAGATCCGAACATCTCCTGTGAGGCATAGGTCATGTAGAGGAAGCCATCCTCGTCCTTGTCATCCCTGTAAATCTCTGCTATTGTTGCCGACATGCTGGAGATGGATTTGTTGTTTACGATCAAATAGAAAGACTGGTTGGAGTTCAAGGACATGCGGTTTCTGAAAAAAAAGGGGGGAAATGAATTATAATGATTCAAAACAATGTTTTCCCAAAGTGAATTTGAATAACGAAGACAGAAACAATAGATTGCATGATTTATTACCTAACATATTTTGCTGCATCTCATCAGGTACATACTGCAGAAATTACACAACATAAACTAAAGTAATAAGATAAATCATTTGAGCTGAAATATACAGGTCAGTAAAACAGGATAGTTAGTTTATAATTACCGTGGTAGACAAGTCAAATTCCATTGTGAATATAGTGTTGTACATTTCAGCTTGAAGGATTTATCTTATCACTTTAGTTTATGCTGTGTGAATTCTGCAGTATGTTTCTGATGTGATGCAGCAAAAATATATCAGGCAATAAATCATGCAATCTATTGTTTGTGTCTTTGTTATTCAAATTATAATGATTATCATATAATGAAAAATGTAAAGGCCCTTAGGCATGCTGGGCACACAACAACAGCCGTATATTCTGACAGCCCCTCGGCACTGGGTGGGTGATACTGGGCACACAACAGCCGTATATTCTGACAGCCCCTCGGCACTGGGTGGGTGATACTGGGCACACAACGACAGCCGTATATTCTGACAGCCCCTCGGCACTGGGTGGGTGATACTGGGCACACAACGACAGCCGTATATTCTGACATCCCCTCGGCACTGGGTGGGTGATACTGGGCACACAACGACAGCCGTATATTCTGACAGCCCCTCGGCACTGGGTGGGTGATACTGGGCACACAACGACAGCCGTATATTCTGACAGCCCCTCGGCACTGGGTGGGTGATACTGGGCACACAACGACAGCCGTATATTCTGACATCCCCTCGGCACTGGGTGGGTGATACTGGGCACACAACGACAGCCGTATATTCTGACATCCCCTCGGCACTGGGTGGGTGATACTGGGCACACAACGACAGCTGTATATTCTGACAGCCCCTGGGCACTGGGTGGGTGATACTGGGCACACAACGACAGCCGTATATTCTGACAACCCCTTGGCACTGGGTGGGTGATACTGGGCACACAACGACAGCCATATATTCTGACAGCCCCTCGGCACTGGGTGGGTGATACTGGGCACACAACGACAGCCGTATATTCTGACAGCCCCTCAGCACTGGGTGGGTGATACTGGGCACACAACGACAGCCGTATATTCTGACATCCCCTCAGCACTGGGTGGGTGATACTGGGCACACAACGACAGCCGTATATTCTGACAGCCCCTCAGCACTGGGTGGGTGATACTGGGCACACAACGACAGCCGTATATTCTGATATCCCCTCAGCACTGGGTGGGTGATACTGGGCACACAACGACAGCCGTATATTCTGACATCCCCTCGGCACTGGGTGGGTGATACTGGGCACACAACGACAGCCGTATATTCTGACATCCCCTCGGCACTGGGTGGGTGATACTGGGCACACAACGACAGCCATATATTCTGACATCCCCTCAGCACTGGGTGGGTGATACTGGGCACACAACGACAGCCGTATATTCTGACAGCCCCTCGGCACTGGGTGGGTGATACTGGGCACACAACGACAGCCGTATATTCTGACATCCCCTCAGCACTGGGTGGGTGATACTGGGCACACAACGACAGCCGTATATTCTGACAGTCCCTCGGCACTGGGTGGGTGATACTGGGCACACAACGACAGCCGTATATTCTGACAGCCCCTTGGCACTGGGTGGGTGATACTGGGCACACAACGACAGCCGTATATTCTGACAGCCCCTCGGCACTGGGTGGGTGATACTGGGCACACAACGACAGCCGTATATTCTGACAGCCCCTCGGCACTGGGTGGGTGATACTGGGCACACAACGACAGCCGTATATTCTGACATCCCCTCAGCACTGGGTGGGTGATACTGGGCACACAACGACAGCCGTATATTCTGACAGTCCCTCGGCACTGGGTGGGTGATACTGGGCACACAACGACAGCCGTATATTTTGACAGCACCTTGGCACTGGGTGGGTGATACTGGGCACACGACAGCCGTATATTCTGACAGCCCCTCGGCACTGGGTGGGTGATACTGGGCACACAACGACACCCGTATATTCTGACAGCCCCTCGGCACTGGGTGGGTGATACTGGGCACACAACGACAGCCGTATATTCTGACAGCCCCTCAGCACTGGGTGGGTGATACTGGGCACACAACGACAGCTGTATATTCTGACAGCCCCTGGGCACTGGGTGGGTGATACTGGGCACACAACGACACCCGTATATTCTGACATCCCCTCAGCACTGGGTGGGTGATACTGGGCACACAACGACAGCTGTATATTCTGACAGCCCCTGGGCACTGGGTGGGTGATACTGGGCACACAACGACACCCGTATATTCTGACAGCCCCTCGGCACTGGGTGGGTGATACTGGGCACACAACGACAGCCGTATATTCTGACAGCCCCTCGGCACTGGGTGGGTGATACTGGGCACACAACGACAGCCGTATATTCTGACAGCCCCTCGGCACTGGGTGGGTGATACTGGGCACACAACGACAGCCGTATATTCTGACAGCCCCTCGGCACTGGGTGGGTGATACTGGGCACACAACGACAGCCGTATATTCTGACAGCCCCTCGGCACTGGGTGGGTGATACTGGGCACACAACGACAGCCGTATATTCTGACAGCCCCTCGGCACTGGGTGGGTGATACTGGGCACACAACGACAGCCGTATATTCTGACAGCCCCTCGGCACTGGGTGGGTGATACTGGGCACACAACGACAGCCGTATATTCTGACAGCCCCTTGGCACTGGGTGGGTGATACTGGGCACACAACAACAGCCGTATATTCTGACAGCCCCTCGGCACTGGGTGGGTGATAGTGTCAATATTAACCCAGCCTTCTGTACTTCCCGGTATCCATTTGAGGCTGGCACTGACCTGGGAGAGCAAGTGAATTAAAAACAATCCAGCATGATCGGGATTAAAATATACGACCACCAGGCTGGCAGGTACATGTGCAAGCCACTGCACCACCAAGACTCCCTGATAACACACTGGGCCACTCCGTCGTTAAGCCATCTGCCATGTGATCCGAAGGTTGTAAGTTCTTCTTCTTCTTCTTCGTTCATCCAGAGTTTTTTTTTTCCGGATGTGATTGCGCTGTGCCTGTTTACAGCAAAGCTGCGTTCTTGCGCCGTTAGGCCGACACATCCGACTTCTGCGGGCATTTGTTGACCGGGTTAACCATTCCGGGGGGTTGTAAGTTCAATTGCGGACTTTTATCATTCCGTTCACGAGTGCAGTTTTCTTGGAGACACCTGGGGTCATCGCTGGAGTTATGGAGTATATACTTTGTGTGACACTTTCATCAGGCTGTCCTGTGGAAAGAGACCAAGTCACATTGGATCAAACCCGGTGCAATGAAGTCAATCCTCTTGCTTTTAAACAGAACTGTGGAAAACTGCACAAATGCTTTGTCTTTCTCAGCAGATATCATCAGGTGTACATGCTAGGTTGTTCCGTTGTTCCAGTCACACACTGGTTGACAGATCTTCACATTCCTCCCTTCAAACGTCTCTTCACACCCAACGCCAAACACAAGCATCCTTAAATATGTTTTACATCTGATGTTGGGTGGATCTACAACTAGCAGTTTTTCATCTGATGTTGGGTGGATCTACAACTAGCAGTTTTTCATCTGATGTTGGGTGGATCTACAACTAGCAGTTTTTCATCTGATGTTGGGTGGATCTACAACTAGCAGTTTTTCATCTGATGTTGGGTGGATCTACAACTAGCAGCTTTTCATCTGGTGTTGGGTGGATCTACAACTAGCAGTTTTTTTCATCTGGTGTTGGGTGGATCTACAACTAGCAGTTTTTTTATCTGGTGTTATAATAACTGTCTGGGGCAGTGTGTGGTAATACAGGTAGGCCCCGGTTAACGTCGGGGTTACGTTCTTGGAAAACGCAACGTTAAGTGAAACGACGTATAGCGAAACACTATTTCCCATAGAATTAAATGAAATACAGTGTATTGTGTACCACAGTAATGTTTATTTTGATGGTTGTTGATATTTATTGGCTAAATAGAGGTGGGTTGGAGGGCGAGTGGTAGAGTTATTGGGACGTAGAGGCATTAAATTCTGCCTCTTCATCTGAGGATGAAACTGTAACTTCTTCCTGCCTCTTTTCCTGGCTCTTCTCTGCTTGAACACAAAATGTGTCCAATGTCTTCTGCACAGCCTGTTTCCTTTTCTCTATGTAAAGCTCCCTGTACTGTAACAGTTGATGGCGCTTGTTACTGCTCTCGACACTTTGGAGCTCCGTTTTCTGTTCGGGTCATCCTCATTTATTATGTCCATTGCCACATCAATCAATTGAAAGAATTGTGACAAACGTTCAACTGTCAACATTCGAGGTGTGGAGGTTACAACAGGGTGCTCCTCTTCCTGCTGAACTCTCTGCATGTCAAGTTGCATTAGGTCCTCATTAGACAAATCTTCTCCATGTGATGCAAGCACTCATCAATGTCAGCTTCCTCCATCCCTTCAAAGCCAGCTTTTGTTAGCGATCTGTCGTCAAATAGCATGAATACTTTTCCTGGTTCTCTTACAACCAGACACACTAGCAGCAATTACTGTGCGCTTCGAACTCATAATTATGGAGAATTACACGATAAAATCCTGGGAAAATGCACTGCACAATGGTAAAATGGTGACGTTAACGCAAAATTGACAACAGCAACTGAGTAAAGAGATGTTCCACAGCGGTAACACTACGCGGCATTATGTAGTTCCTCCTCACGCTAGCAAGTTCCCCTGCAAGGGCGTGGCATAGCAACACAGGTGACGACGTTATGGCAGAACGTAGTGACGTAAAGTGAAGTTATGTCACATTGTGACAACGACATTAAAGCGAAACGATGTAAACCGAAGCGACGTATAGCAGGGACTACCTGTATAATAACTGTCTGGGACAGGGAATGTTAATATAATAACTGTCTGGGACAGTGTGCGGTAATATAATAACTGTCTGGGGCAGGGAATGTTAATATAATAACTGTCTGGGTCAGGATGTGGTAATATAATAACTGTCTGGGACAGTGTAGGTAAGGCAGTATAATAACTATCTGGGACAGTGTGTGGTAATATAATAACTGTCTGGGACAGTGTGTAGTAATATAATAACTGTCTGGGGCAGTGTGTGGTAATATAATAACTGTCTGGGACAGTGTGTGGTAATATAATAACTGTCTGGGACAGTGTGTGGTAATATAATAACTGTCTGGGACAGTGTGTGGTAATATAATAACTGTCTGGGACAGTGTGTGGTAATATAATAACTCTGGGATAAGGTATGGTAATATAATAACTCTGGGACAGTGTGTGGTAATATAATAACTGTCTGGGACAGTGTGTGGTAATATAATAACTCTGAGACAGGGTATGGTAATATAATAACTGTCTGGGACAGGGTATGGTAATATAATAACTGTCTGGAACAGTGTGTGGCAATATAATAACTTTCTGGGACAGTGTGTGGTAATATAATAACTGTCTGGGACAGTGTGTAGTAATATAATAACTGTCTGGGACAGGGTGTGGTAATATAATAACTGTCTGGGACAGGGTATGGTAATATAATAACTGTCTGGGACAGGGTATGATAATATAATAACTCTAGGACAGGGTGTGGTAATATAATAACTCTAGGACAGGGTATGGTAATATAATAACTCTAGGACAGGGTGTAGTAATATAATAACTCTGGGACAGGGTATGGTAATATAATAACTGTCTGGGACAAGGTGTGGTAATATAATAACTCTAGGACAGGGTGTGGTAATATAATAACTCTGGGTCAGGGTATGGTAATATAATAACTGTCTGGGACAGGGTGTGTTAATATAATAACTGTCTGGAACAGTGTGTGGTAATATAATAACTGTCTGGAACAGTGTGTGGTAATATAATAACTGTCTGGAACAGTGTGTAGTAATATAATAACTGTCTGGGACAGTGTGTGGTAATATAATAACTGTCTGGGACAGTGTGTAGTAATATAATAACTGTCTGGGACAGGGTGTGGTAATATAATAACTGTCTGGGACAGTGTGTGGTAATATAATAACTCTGGGATAGGGTATGGTAATATAATAACTCTGGGACAGTGTGTGGTAATATAATAACTCTGGGTCAGGGTGTGGTAATATAATAACTCTGGAACAGGGTATGGTAATATAATAACTGTCTGGGACAGGGTATGGTAATATAATAACTCTAGGACAGGGTGTGGTAATATAACTCTGGAACAGAGTATGGTAATATAATAACTGTCTGGGACAGTGTGTGGTAATATAATAACTGTCTGCAACAGGGTATGGTAATATAATAACTGTCTGGGACAGGGTGTGTTAATATAATATCTGGAACAGTGTGTGGTAATATAATAACTGTCTGGGGCAAGGTGTGTTAATATAACTATCTGGGACAGGGTATGGTAATATAATAACTGTCTGGGACAGAAGTAGCTAGGAAAAGCATGCCAAGTTTGGTGAAACCATTAAACACATAGCATGGTGCTTGGTGCACAATGGGTGAATGACAGAACAAGCAGCAGGAACAACTCAAGGTAGAGATAAACACAGAACAAACTAAAGGGCAGCCAACCTGATGATTGTAACAAACTGTGACATGGTCAGTTCCTGGGGCACCAGAAATTTGGTTTTGTCCAGCACAGGTAAAGTCGTCTCTTTGTGGAACCGCTCAACAATCACCTGGGAACATGCACACAAACATGTCAAATTGACAACTCAAGTGATTTAAACAAACAATTTAAACAAACAACCCAAACAGACAACTCAAATTATTTAAACAAACAACTCGAAAAATTAAAAACAAAACATTTTAAACAATTTAATTAAACAACACAAACAATTTAAAAAAAAACCAACAAAAAATGTAAAACAATAACAACAACACAAACAATTTAAACAAACAATTCAAACAGACAACTCAATTTAACAGCTCAAACGATTTAAACAAGCAACTCAAACAGACAGCTCAATGATTTAAACAAGCAACTCAAATGATTTAAACAAAACAAAAACAACTCTACAATTTAAAAACAAAACCAACTCAAACAATGTACATAAACAACACTAACAATTTAACTGATTTACTGCCGTGGCACACTATATTGTCTAAAATGGACTGCCGTGGTTCATTATATCATCTGAATGTTGACAATGCATTATTTGTTTCATTTTCCATATCTTCAGCAATTTTTAATGCACGGTAAATGGAAATTTACACCTGGAAAAGATATGCCTTTCCAACAATACCAGACAAGACGCATGGAGTTTAAAATGTTTTAGAAAAATAGATTGTGAAAGTGGTTTGTTTTTATTACTTTAGAAATGGCAACGCCCTCTGGTTTTCGATCTCATCGATTTACACCAACTAATAGGTTTTAAACAATTTTAGGTTAGTTATTCTAATTTCAAAGAATTTATGAAAGATTTTAAAACTGATAACACATGCAGTAATGTGGTTATTGAGTTAAATTGTTTAGCAGGTGGACATTATGGAAAACCTAACAGTGAAAGTTCGTCATCATATAATGGCACATGTCAAATTATACTTGCTCTAATGGGCCACACTTGTGCTCCTACGTTTGCTTTGCCTAACACAAATAAACTGAGGAGTATTTAAATAATTAAATTTATAAGAATAATTATAACTAAATAGAAAATAGTGTATATATTGTTTCTCAGTACACATCCGCCTTGTGTGTATATCCGACTTTTTCTATTTTGTGTGAACATGGTGTGCTTCACAATATGAAGTTTTAATTGTTTTATTGGTGTTAAGGAGCAGTTCTTGTGATATTGGTGAAGAAAAATGGTGTATTTATCCTTATTCAGTAAATTTCATTGGATTATCATCAACAATTGAGAAGTAGTGCCTTGGTAAGTGGAAACTTTTAATAATTGCCACCCCTGTCTCCAATTAAAAAAAAAAAAAAAAAATCAAAGATTGTAATAAAGATATTTCTAACCTCTAGCAATAGTAGCAAAAGTGACATGTTCCTTGTGCAATCTCCTTTAATTTGATACATAATACAATACAGCTGCTACCATTTTAACCATTTTTAGATCATTACTGTGACACATCCCTACTTCCCATTTTTTGCCACCAATTTCTGTTTGGTCCAAACCCACTTTTTGTTTGGCAGTGAATCAGTTAAACAAACAACATAATTTTAACAAACAACTCAAACAATTTAAACAAACAACACAATTTTAACAAACAACTCAAACAATTTAAAAGAATCACTCAAACAATTTAAAAAAAAAAACAACTCAAACAATTTAAACAAACACACACAATTTAAACAAACATAAACAATTTAAACAAATAACACACACAATTCAAACAACTCAAACTGACTTCTGTCTGCAAGATGCTAAAACCACTAAGAAAACATAAAAGCCCTCTATCTCCCTCAAATTTCTCATTGTTCAGGTCTAAAGTAAAGTAAATCAAAGTCAAGGACCCATCTACATGCCTACAGGCACATTGGCCACACTGTACCAAACTCATATTTTTACAGACCAATCGCAGCACCTGGTGCCTGATGTGGACATATCGAGCTGGCTGTCTACTTCCCAAGGCTGTCTTGGTAGCCATGTTAGGCTGAGTCCACCGGGGAGACTAAGTCAATTAAACAAATCTGAATCTGCATAACCATCATCTAGATGCTATGATTTTGGGCTTTCCAGGTCTACACATGAATAAAATACCACGATTCACCCAGCAAGGAAAACTGAAAGCTTCACTTTTAAGTCTGCTAAATAACATGACACCTTGAGCATGAAAGTACACAAAGCCGGGGAAATTGGGACAGAGTGAGTCTTTCTTGGAGGCCGCAATAAGAGCAACTTTCTGCATAGGACTGCATCTTGAGAATGAAAGTGCACAAAGCAGCTGAAATGGGGACAGATTGAGTCTTTCTCGGAGGCTGCATGCACTAAGAGCAACTTTCTGCATACAACTACAACTTCAGAATGAAGTGCACACAGCAGGGAAAATGAGGACAGATTGAGTCATTCTCGGAGGCTGCACTAAGAGCAACTTTCTGCATAGGACCTGGGGCTTTGTACTTAATGTTTTGCGTATCCTTTTACAGGACTTAGCTGTCAACAGCAGCATCTTTCAGCTGTCTGTTGATCTCTTGGCAAGATTACGCTCAGTAGTTTGCCATTGCTTTCTGAGCGGCCGGCTCAGTATCCGCAAGTCACGAGCGGGGGTCGAACCACCTCAGTTCTCGCTCCGCTGCGAGACTCTGCGTGATAAACGGGATTACAGAAAGAAAGTGTTGTAACCCCACAGCCAGAGAGACCGGCGGGCTTTGTACACGATTATGAAATTACACAAACTGTTATCTGTAGGTACGTATGTATGTACGTTTTGTGTTTGGTCAAGAATCACTTTAACTGCTCATGGATATCTCCATAAGTCCTCCTATGAAGCCTGCTATTTTCCATTTCCAAATGTCGAGAGATCTTTAATATGAGCAATGTACACACAAGCTCTCTGAGCTTTACGCATTGGGACCAGAAGGATAGACATCTCACATGCTACCACAGGATCAGGGCAATCAGGACCCCAGGACCATGCTTTTTTTATCTGATAAAAAAACCCCACACATCCACACAGTGAAAAGAAACAGGTGTTTACAAGTCACAGGTGGATATCATAACATATCAACGAGTCCGCCCCCATGTATGTAAGCGTGACGACTAAGACTTCCGAAATGTAAGTAAGTGTGACGTTTAAGACTTCTGAACATTTCTACATATTCAATAACAGCAGCGAGGGTGACAATGGAGACTGTGGCTCCCACTGTGGTAGTAATGTGGCTTTCCCACACTTCAATGACAGAATTGACTATTGTCTCTTTCTTATATACATTCACAAAAGCGATTAATGTCTTTTCTTATACACTTGACTTGTAAATCTGATTACTGTATCTTTCCCATACTCCATTCACAAAAGTGATTAGTGCCTCTGACTTGGTGCACACTCAGAAAATTCACAAAGGATGCCATTGGCTTGAGTGGTTGCCAGTTTGCAAGGGCTCAAACTTTTGGGAATGTTTACATCATGCACAGGTGTGTGTAAATGAAACAGCGAATACACTAGCTTCACATACACCATTCATGGGGATACTTAAAATGGACACAGGGGATTGACAGTGGAAGATAAACTCTATGGACCGCTGAGTGGACTAACAAAGACAGTTAAATTCATACAAGAGACAACATTGCAGTTATAGACATATTTCAAGTGAACGAAAGAAGAAGAAGAAGACACAGGGGGATATGGTGTGGGCACGATATGACACTTTTATTGTGTGATGACAGATCTAATCTAGCTACTGAATAACAACTGTTGGAGTGAGGAATTGAGTATAGAACTGTTGAAGTGGGGAACTGAGTACTGGAGAGTGAGTGTGTGTGTGTGTGTGTGAGAGAGAGAGAGAGAGAGAGAGAGAGAGAGAGAGTGTGTGTGTGTGTGTGTGTGTGTGTGTGTGATGTTGGGGGGGGGGGAAGCTATTCTTTTCTTATTTTGTATAAATCCAGTCCACACAATGGATTCTGCCAGGCCTGCTGAGATAGAGGACATCATACCATTTTGTCGCTCCACCTTATCCATGCTGTTATTCCCAACTTATTGAATTGTTTGTACTCTTCAGATGCCCATGTCAAATCTTGTCTTGAATGTCAGATGTGCTGGCAGTCTAACTTGTGCCTGATTAGCTGTCAACAGATGTCTAGTTAAATACTCGTCTTGTGATGATTGATCCAGCATCAACACAGATTCCACGCAGCTTAGCAGAGATTTCAAGCTGGCTTAACACAGACTGCAGACTGTTGCAGAAAGAGTTCTGACAATTTCACCCAGTTTCTCATAAACTTTCATTGAATCTGACACAAATTTTGGCCATGTGTGTTCAGCTAACCCAAACGGAAGACATTTTAAAACCACACTTATACCACTTTAAAAACACAAATATACCAATATATATATATATAAGTAAGTTTAACACAGATCACCCTTGTGTCTTACATGGTTGGCTGAATGGTTGGAAATATTTGATACATGTTAGCACATATTTCACACATGTTAGCACATATATCACACATGTTAGCACATATTTCACCCAGCTCAGCACATATTGTCAATGTCTGTAGCTGGGGGGGGGGGGGGGGGGAGGAGCTGTGAACACAGCTCCACAACCCCCACATACCAGGACTGCAATCTGCCCCAGGCGAATGGGGACCAGATGGCTTTGCATTGAGCTTTAGAATGATATCAGCATCAGTCATTCGGAAAGTAACAGCACATTAATGGAATTAAAATTGCCTAGGAAATCACTAACAGCCAATAAATACTAGGGTTGACTGTGATGTCCTGTAAAGGCGATGTAACTAGCTTTAACAGCACATATTTCACCCAGCTTGGCAATTATTTCACCCAGTTCAGCACATATTTCACCCAGTTCAGCACATATTGCACACATGTTAGCACATTTTTCACTCACGTTAGCACATATTTCACACATGTTAGCACATATTTCACACATGTTAGCACATATTTCACCCAGTTCAGCACATATTTCACACATGTTAGCACATATTTCACCCAGTTCAGCACATATTTCACACATGTTAGCACATATTTCACCCAGTTCAGCACATATTTCACCCAGTTCAGCACATATTTCACACATGTTAGCACATATTTCACCCAGTTCAGCACATATTTCACACATGTTAGCACATATTTCACCCAGTTCAGCACATATTTCACACATGTTAGCACATATTTCACCCAGTTCAGCACATATTTCACACATGTTAGCACATATTTCACCCAGTTCAGCACATATTTCACACATGTTAGCACATCCTTCACCCATGTTTGCATATATTTCTTCCAGTTCAGCACATATTTCACCCAGTTTAACAGTGTAACGCACTTCAACTTCATCAATACTTACAGGTACTTTGCTTGGGAACTTTTGCCTGATCCCCTCCACTTCCTCCTTTCTAACAGCTGCAGGATAGATGTAAAAAAAACAAAAAACAATCAAACAATCAAGTGCCATCTCCACACTGAACATTGGATGTAATAAGCCTCCAACAACCTATGTCCTACATCTTCATGGTGCATTCATACAAGCTCCTTCCAGTCCATCTCATGATGGTGTTCACCCACCTGTAATATTGTCTTCCTCTTGCTTGCTTCCCATCCACCTTTCCCTTCAGCACGTCTTGTAATTAGGAGTTATTTTTTTATTAATGGCCAAAGTACCTGGCCGCCATTTTCTGAACATGCAGTTCACAATACAAACAATCGCAGACATATGTAAAAGCACTCCACACAAAATCCACAGCGTCGCTCCAAGCATTTAACTTAGTAGCTGGGTGACGAAACCATGTACTACTAGTCCAACATAAGAAAAATGCAGTTTTTAATTAAGATTATTTCAAGATCGCATTAATATAAGAACCGATTACTTGATATTGCTTTTCCCTTCACATTGTATGGTTCTGTACGTCCCTTCTAAAATTCAATTTATAAAGTAAGTAGACCCACAAATCACGTTTTATGTGGACGTCTAGACTGGTTTTAGTATGTGCTATTAAATTTAGCTTCCATTATTACGTATACTGTGTAGAGGCGGGAGCGGGATTTTTAGGTAAGAAATATGAAAGGGGGGAATGACGTTCTGAAAATATGGTGAAAGGAGGGGAGGGGGGCACGGGCCAAATTTTTAGTTGGGGAATATGAAAGGGGGTAATGACGTTCTGAAAATATGGCTGGGGGGGGGGGGGGGGGGAGGGGGCCTCGGGGGCTCGGGCCAAAAAAGGTTGAGAACCACTGATCTAGCAGGTTCTTTACTTACTTTAGCCATTGATGATATTCCTTCATGTCACTTTCTTAGGCCATTGATGATATTCCTTCATGTCACTTTCTTAGGCCATGTATGATATTCCTTCAGGTAATCTGTTTAGGCCATGTATGATATTCCTTCAGGTAATCTGTTTAGGCCATGTATGATATTCCTTCAGGTAATCTGTTTAGGCCATGTATGATATTCCTTCAGGTAATCTGTTTAGGCCATGTATGATATTCCTTCAGGTCATCTGTTTAGGCCATGTATGATATTCCTTCAGGTAATCTGTTTAGGCCATGTATGATATTCCTTCAGGTCATCTGTTTAGGCCATGTATGATATTCCTTCAGGTCATCTGTTTAGGCCATGTATGATATTCCTTCAGGTCATCTGTTTAGGCCATGTATGATATTCCTTCAGGTAATCTGTTTAGGCCATGTATGATATTCCTTCAGGTCATCTGTTTAGGCCATGTATGATATTCCTTCAGGTCATCTGTTTAGGCCATGTATGATATTCCTTCAGGTCATCTGTTTAGGCCATGTATGATATTCCCTCAGGTCATCTGTTTAGGCCATGTATGATATTCCCTCAGGTCATCTGTTTAGGCCATGTATGATATTCCTTCAGGTCATCTGTTTAGGCCATGTATGATATTCCTTCAGGTCATCTGTTTAGGCCATGTATGATATTCCTTCAGGTCATCTGTTTAGGCCATGTATGATATTCCTTCAGATCATCTGTTTAGGCCATGTATGATATTCCTTCAGGTAATCTGTTTAGGCCATGTATGATATTCCTTCAGGTCATCTGTTTAGGCCATGTATGATATTCCTTCAGGTCATCTGTTTAGGCCATGTATGATATTCCTTCAGGTCATCTGTTTAGGCCATGTATGATACTCCTTCAGGTCATCTGTTTAGGCCATGTATGATATTCCTTCAGGTCATCTGTTTAGGCCATGTATGATATTCCTTCAGGTCATCTGTTTAGGCCATGTATGATATTCCTTCAGGTAATCTGTTTAGGCCATGTATGATATTCCTTCAGGTAATCTGTTTAGGCCATGTATGATATTCCTTCAGGTCATCTGTTTAGGCCATGTATGATATTCCTTCAGGTAATCTGTTTAGGCCATGTATGATATTCCTTCAGGTCATCTGTTTAGGCCATGTATGATATTCCTTCAGGTCATCTGTTTAGGCCATGTATGATATTCCCTCAGGTCATCTGTTTAGGCCATGTATGATATTCCTTCAGGTCATCTGTTTAGGCCATGTATGATATTCCTTCAGGTCATCTGTTTAGGCCATGTATGATATTCCTTCAGGTCATCTGTTTAGGCCATGTATGATATTCCTTCAGGTCATCTGTTTAGGCCATGTATGATATTCCTTCAGGTCATCTGTTTAGCCCATGTATGATATTCCTTCAGGTCATCTGTTTAGGCCATGTATGATATTCCTTCAGGTCATCTGTTTAGGCCATGTATGATATTCCTTCAGGTCATCTGTTTAGGCCATGTATGATATTCCTTCAGGTCATCTGTTTAGGCCATGTATGATATTCCTTCAGGTCATCTGTTTAGGCCATGTATGATATTCCTTCAGGTAATCTGTTTAGGCCATGTATGATATTCCTTCAGGTAATCTGTTTAGGCCATGTATGATATTCCTTCAGGTCATCTGTTTAGGCCATGTATGATATTCCTTCAGGTCATCTGTTTAGGCCATGTATGATATTCCTTCAGGTCATCTGTTTAGGCCATGTATGATATTCCTTCAGGTCATCTGTTTAGGCCATGTATGATATTCCCTCAGGTCATCTGTTTAGGCCATGTATGATATTCCTTCAGGTCATCTGTTTAGGCCATGTATGATATTCCTTCAGGTCATCTGTTTAGGCCATGTATGATATTCCTTCAGGTCATCTGTTTAGGCCATGTATGATATTCCTTCAGGTCATCTGTTTAGGCCATGTATGATATTCCTTCAGGTCATCTGTTTAGGCCATGTATGATATTCCTTCAGGTCATCTGTTTAGGCCATGTATGATATTCCTTCAGGTAATCTGTTAGGCCATGTATGATATTCCTTCAGGTAATCTGTTTAGGCCATGTATGATATTCCTTCAGGTAATCTGTTTAGGCCATGTATGATATTCCTTCAGGTCATTTGTTTAGGCCATATGATATTCCTTCAGGTCATCTGTTTAGGCCATGTCTGATATTCCTTCAGGTAACCTGTTTAGGCCATGTATGATATTCCTTCAGGTCATCTGTTTAGGCCATGTATGATATTCCTTCAGGTAACCTGTTTATGCCATGTATGATATTCCTTCAGGTAATCTGTTTAGGCCATGTATGATATTCCTTCAGGTAACCTGTTTAGGTCATGTATGATATTCCTTCAGGTCACCTTCTTAGCTCTCACCATGATCCACCAAAGAGTTTCCCAGGCTCTGGCCATGTCTTCTACCTCACCACCCTCATCCCCACGGTGTCTCTAATGTCCTGTGTCCATTTTCATGCCTCTTATCCCAGAAAGTAGGGTAGCGGGGTAGGGGTATACCCTATCAAAGGAGAAGTAAGGTGCCTCCTTCCCTCCGCTAGCCTACGGGACACCCTTGGGCAAGGTGGAGTACCAGTTTAGCCCCCCCAACAGGGTAACGTGAAGCCATGCGAGCAGGTGGTGGATTGGACTTGGGAGCAGCCGACAGATAGTTGTTGGTTATGGTTTCAAGTCAGTGACGGTGGGCAGAGGATCTCTCAGTAGAGACAATGGCTACGGTCATCCGATCAGTATGGTCACTGCCAGGAAGGAAGAATGGTAGACTTCCCTCCTTATTGATTCCCGGGCAGAGGAGGCTCGTCAGCCTTGGTTGGTATCTCTTCTAAGAGAGGGAACTCTAAATCTCAAACCTCCGCTGCCTTGCGGGTATACCCATATGGGAAAGGCTTCGGGAGTAAACCCTGAGGACAAATCCGGAGATGGAGTCCCTAAGGCAGTTCCATGTTGTAAACAACATAGTTCTGGCAACTCCTGCGACGGCACCGATGCCAAGTTGCATTGGCTACTGCCTTTCCCTTGGTCAACATCGGCGACGTGGAGAGGGGGAACCTGCTACTGGGCAACAGCTGGTTCTCCGATTTCCATTGCCCAGGCTTGTGCCCTGAAGAGGTCACTTCAGCACCGCGTAAAGTGGTGACACAACACGGGAAGTAGCATTTGCCGGTTATAAGTCTTAATGCTCGATTGGCGTAGAGCAAGGCGCCAGGGGCTACTTCCGACGGTGGGAGAGATCATCGTATCTCACTAGACAGCTACCGCCCGCCTAAGCTGGGCAGCCCCCAGTTAATAAGGTGTTGTCTCGCCACGGTTCATCTGCTCCTGAGGGTGTGTGGAGCTTAGGGGGAAATCCTGACACATGGACCGCAATCTATACACCTAACAGCAAGAAAAAAACAAAACAACCGGCCCTAAGGCTGGGAACATGGAACGTAAGAACCATGACCCCTGGCATCTCAGACGATCTAAATGAGATTGTGGATGCCCGCAAAACTGCAGTGATAAACAACGAACTGCTAAGACTGGGGATAGACATTGTCGCCCTGCAAGAGACCAGACTCCAAGAATCTGGAAGCATCAAGGAGGGGGACTTCACTTTCTACTGGCATGGCAAGCCGTGCGGAGAGACCAGGGAGCATGGAGTTGGCTTCGCTATCAGAAACAAGCTGCTCAATTCCATCATACCACCAAGTGATGGCACTGAAAGAATATTGAAGCTCCAACTCCAGACAGAGGCAGGCCCAGTTAGTATTATAAGCGTTTACGCCCCAACACTAACTGCAGCATCAGAATCTAAAGACAAGTTCTATGACGACCTTAGCAAAGAAGTCAGTGAAACACCAGAGAAACAACATCTTTTTATCCTGGGGGATTTCAATGCCAGGGTTGGCTCCGACCACGAATCTTGGCCTTCATGTCTAGGACAGTTTGGCGTTGGGAAGATCAATGACAATGGACAACGTCTCTTGGAATTCTGCAGCCACTATAATCTGTGCGTGACAAAACACCTTCTTTGACACGAAACCTCAACACAAGGTGTCATGGAGGCACCCCAGATCAAAGAACTGGCACCAACTCGACCTGGTGCTCACTAAACGCAGCAACCTCCGCAATGTACGGATGACTCGCAGCTATCATGGTGCTGACTGTGACACCGACCATTCACTCGTCTCCAGCAAGGTGAAGATAAAGCCCAAGAGAATCTACAGAAGCCGAACAGAAGGAAGACCACGCATTGACACCAGTGGCACCCAAAATAAAGAGAAGGTCAACAAATTCATGCAGGCTCTAGCGGATACTCTGCCCGGCCCCACAGACGGAGATTCCACCGAGAGATGGAGTCATTTTCGCGACACCATCTACAATACAGCACTATCAACATTTGGCAAGAAGCAAACTAAGTCAACCGACTGGTTTGAAGCACACTCTGAAGAGATGCTCCCAGTCCTGGAGATAAAGAGACATGCATTCTCGATGTATAAAACATCACCTTCAGAGAAAACACTGCAGGCATTGCGAACGGCCAGAAATAGAGTACAACAGATGGCAAGAAGATGTGCGAACAGGTACTGGCTACAGCTCTCTGCTCAAATTCAAACTTGTGCAGACACTGGAAATATAAGAGGAATGTATGAGGGCATCAAGCAAGCTGTCGGTCCATCAAAAAATAAGATGGCCCCTTTACGATCAACTGAGGGGGTAATCATAAAAGATCGAGCGAAACAAATGGATCGCTGGGTAGAACACTACTCAGAGCTATACTCAGTGGATAACACTGTCAGCGAAGAAGCTCTGGAAGCCATCGATCAACAGTCCGCCATGCATGCCTTGGATAACGAACCTTGCCTCACAGAAATCAGCGAAGCACTAGACTCTCTCAAATCCGGCAAGGCACCTGGAAAAGATAGTATTCCACCTGAAATTTTAAAATGTAGCAAAGAAACAATCATCCCAGAACTGTATGCAATATTACAGCTCTGCTGGAGAGAAAAATCAATACCACAAGATATGAAAGACGCAAACATCGTTACCCTTTATAAAAACAAAGGCGACAGAAGCGACTGCAACAACTATCGCGGCATTTCCCTTCTCAGCATTACAGGCAAGATTTTTGCCAGAGTAATCCTTAAAAGATTACACATTCTTGCTGAAAGAATCTACCCCGAATCGCAGTGCGGATTTAGACCCAACAGGTCCACCATCGATATGATTTTCTCACTCCGGCAGCTCCAAGAGAAGTGCAGAGAACAGAGGAAGCCGTTATATATAGCCTTCATCGACCTCACAAAGGCATTTGACCTCGTGAGCAGAAGCGGCCTTTTTAAGGTCCTTGAAAAGGTTGGATGTCCACCCACCCTTCTTAGTCTCGTGAAATCATTCCACGAAAACATGCAGGGGACCATTTTATTTGACGGCTCAACATCCCAGTCATTCAGCATCAGCAGCGGAGTAAAGCAGGGATGCGTGCTTGCTCCTACACTCTTTGGTATCTTCTTTGCTGTTCTCTTAAGGCAAGCATTTGGGACTGCCACTGAAGGCATATACCTCCACACAAGATCTGATGGCAAACTTTTTAACCCATCAAGACTCAAGGCAAAGACCAAAATAAGACCAAGATGCGTAAGAGAACTACTTTTTGCAGATGATGCAGCACTGACTACTCATACAGCAGAAGATCTCCAAAGGCTCATAGATCGTTTTGCAGCTGCCTGCAAAGACTTTGGGCTCACCATTAGCCTAAATAAAACACAGGTGATGGAACAAGATGCTGATGCGCCTCCGTCAATCAAAATCTCTAATTATGAATTGAAAGTCGTCCACGATTTTGTGTATCTGGGATCGACAATATCAGATAATCTTTCATTAGAGACAGAAATCGACAGACGCATTGGAAAGGCAGCCACAACATTTTCCAGGCTAGCTAAAAGAGTTTGGGAGAATAATAGACTAACAGAGCGTACAAAAGCTCAAGTATATAAAGCTTGTGTTGTTAGCACACTACTCTACGGGTCTGAATCCTGGACCCTGTACTCAAGACAGGAAAGGAAGTTGAATTCCTTCCACATAAGATGTCTGAGACGTATCCTGGGCATAACATGGAAAGACCACATAACAAACAAACAGGTGCTTGAAAGAGCAGATATTACCACAGTGCACACCCTCCTTAAGCAGAGACGCCTCCGGTGGTTGGGCCACGTATCTCGAATGGAGGACGAACGTATTCCCAAAGATCTCCTTTACGGAGAACTAGCCACAGGAAAGAGGCCAACCGGAAGACCCCAAATGCGATATAGGGATGTGTGTAAACAAGATATGAAAACCATTGGAATAGATCCAGACACGTGGGAGAGAGTTGCAACAGACAGATGCTCCTGGAGAAGAGATGTACGAAACGGACTGGTGCTCTTTGAGCGCAATCAGATCCAAAAAACTGAGGAGAGACGGCACAGGCTCAAAGAGCAGTCACTTACTGCGGGACTTGCCTCGTCTCACAGATGCGGAAACTGTGACAGAGATTGTCATTCTCGAATTGGACTATACAGTCACCAGCGGTGCTGCCAGGCACCTCCCAAGCGGCAGAACTCTATAGTCCTTCAGGACTGAAAGAGGCCTACTACTATCCCAGAAACCAAGCCTCTTCTCCCAGAAACCATGCCTCTTCTCCCAGAAACCATGCCTCCCGTAACTGTTCTGTACAGGCCACAGTGAAGCTTAATATGGCTACAGTATTTCAGTTTCTGAGACAAGATATGAGCCAGATTTCTTCTTCTTGTCCCACGGCATTCTAAGAACTTTTCTGTAACACCGAAGTTCAAAAGCTTCAATTTTCTTCTTCTTGATCCACGGCATTCTACGAAGTTTTCTGTAACAGTGAAGTTCAAAAGCCTAAATTTTCTTCCTCTTGTCCCATGACATTCTAATAATTTTTCTGTAACAGTGAAGTTCAAAAGCCTCAGTTTTCTTCTTCTTGTCTCATGACATTCTAAGAACTTTTCTGTAACACTGAAGTTCAAAAGCGTCAGTTTTCTTCTGTAGTGATTGTGAAATGGTCCATGACTCACATGCTTCTATTGTCACAGTTGCATGTTCACAAAAACTGCATTTGAACATCTTTGCAGATGATGTACAATATGTTGTTATACACGTAGATTTCACGAAACAAGTATCCAGCCCACAATAAGGAAACAAATGAGTAACAGTTATATTGATATTTTCATGCAGTGTTTTCCATGTAGGTATGTGTTTGTTGCGTCTGTGCTGACGAAGGCTTTGGCCGCAATGTCCATTTTGTGACTTGTGATTGTGTTCTAGAAAAGACGATAAGTCTATGCCTTGTTTTTTTTGGTAATTCATTATGTTGTTAACATTGTTTAACCGCAATAATTATCACCCAGACATCACTATTGGAAAACCCTGTCACACATTCCAACACCTGGTCATGTGATGTAATTATTGATTATACCACAAAATGTGTTGATTTGTTGTGTTGAGTATATCACACAATGTGTTGATTTGCTGTGTTGAGTATACCACACAATGTGTTGATTTGCTGTGTTGAGTATACCACACAATGTGTTGATTTGCTGTGTTGAGTATACCACACAATGTGTTGATATGCTGTGTTGAGTATACCACACAATGTGTTGATTTGCTGTGTTGAGTATACCACACAATGTGTTGATTTGCTGTGTTGAGTATACCACACAATGTGTTGATTTGCTGTGTTGAGTATACCACACAATGTGTTGATTTGCTGTGTTGAGTATACCACACAATGTGTTGATTTGCTGTGTTGAGTATACCATACAATGTGTTGATTTGCTGTGTTGAGTATACCACACAATGTGCTGTTTTGAGGTCAATACCTCAGTTGATCTCTCTATCTTATAGTGAAAATCATGATCATCAACATCGCATGCCCTGCCAAATGGCATAGGTGCTCACAGATCTTCACAGATCCAGATCCTTGGTGTTCTGGATCAAATCCATCGACAATATTCCTTCAAGTCACCTTCTTAGGCCATTGATGATATTCCTTCAAGTCATCTTCTTAGGCCATTGATGATATTCCTTCAGGTCAACTTCTTAGACCATTGATGATATCCTTTCATGTCACTTTCTTAGGCCACTGATGATATTCCTTCAGATAATCTATTTTAGTCATTACGATATTCTTTCAGGTCATCTTCTTAGGCCATTGATGATATTTCTTCAGGTCAACTTCTTAGGCCATTGATGATATCCCTTCATGTCACTTTCTTAGGCCACTGATGATATTCCTTCAGGTAATCTTTTTAGGCCATTGATGATATTATTTCTGGTCAACTTCTTAGGCCATCTGGCTTCATTTCTCTTGGCCAGCCACTTCTGTAAGTGATCTTTCCAGTCATCACAATATTATCCAAAGCCTCTCTTTTCACATCACATGCCACAAGAATATTGTTTGTCTCTTTCTTATAATTTTGTATCATATTCTACTTTCATTAGCCTTTTCCAGGCAATTATTGTTAGGGGAGGGCAGAGAAGTAAATACCTGGATAGCTTGGCCAAGTGGTATGGGCGAGACAAGAATACTGAGCTGATCCACAACTCTGGTGATCAAGTAAGATGGCAAAACATGACTGCCCATGCTTACCAGCATGGCACATGATGATGATGTTAGTTGCACTAGCAGTACAAGGTATCTGCAGTATCCTTCTCAGAAAACACTTCTTCATTGCCTGAAAAGGTTCCGTAATTTGTTCCATTACATTGCAGGATTCACTGCCACAAAGCATAACTAGTTCTTTTTAAGTAATATTATTATAAAACTTCAGTACTTTTGTAATGTATATCATAAGAGTAACTTATTTCTGACACACAATGAGAGCAAACAATTACATAAGAAACTTTTCACCTTGTGAAAATATAATCATTATCAAGTACCGTGCCGACTGGTGTAGGCATTGATGACTCTCCACAGATCTCTGTCCTTGGTTTTCTGGATCAAGTCTTCCATTGATATTCCTCCATGCCACCGTCGCAATGCATCCAGCATAATTTCTCGTGGTCTGCCTCTGCCTCTCTTCCCCTCGATCTTTCCAGTTGTCACGATGTTCTCCAGCACCTCTCTTCTCATCACATGACCAAAAAAAGCTGTTTGTCTCTTTCTTATTGTTGTATATAATGTTCTAGTTTCGCCAGCCTCTTTAAGACATTCGTCGTTAGTTACTTTGGCAGTCCAAGGAATTTGCAACATTCGTCTAAGGAATCACATCTCTGTTGCTTCCAATCTCTTCCTAATTTGTTCATTTATATTCCAAGATTCACAGCCATACAGCAAAACAGGTTCTATATAGCACCTCAGCACTCTTTTTCTTACATTCAATGATAGTGACTTACTGCATAAGATATTCTTCATTTTTTTTTACATGCAGCCTTTGCTTGCCCTATTCTGCTCTTGATCTCTGTTGTGCATCTTCCATCTGATGTTATAAATGTCCTTATGAGAAAATATAGTATAGTGAATACCAAAACTTAATTGTTGTCTTGTAACAGTTAACACTGTCACAGATTTCACACACCTGGTCGTGCGTTGTGGTGATTGATTATATCACGCAATGTGTTTATCTACTGTGCTGAGGTCAACCTACCTGCCTAGGTTGATCGAATCACGGACTTGTAAAGTTAGTGGTACGGTGTGCTACACCCCTCTCCTCTCAGAGATGACAATCAATATAATATATAAATAACATAACACACCCATTTTGTTTACCTTTCTGCCGTCCCCCATCATAATGATCATTCTTACTCTCCTGGTATTATAATACGAACGAGCACACAATTTCACAAATCAAGTCTTTGTCCAACTACCACCACGGTTGATGATTGAACCATGAGATTAAAAATACGGTTAAGTACAGTTTACTCAGTTTAACAAACCAACAAGTTGACTGTAGTTTCACAAAAACTTAAACTTTCACTAGACGACAAAGGAACTGTGAATATAAAATAAATAATAAACTTACCAAAAGTCTTCCGCTGTTTAAAAGTCTTATTATCTTGACTTTCTGGCATGTTGGGGCAGTTTAATGTCTCCAAATAAACCAGTCTGAAATAAAGTGTTGAAGGAGGGCAGGGGACGTTGCTATTTTAAAGTGAATTGCGTCGTGATGTAGGCACAAACTCACGACCTGGTCTTGTTGACTGATTGTGGTGGGCAGACGTCACCGAACCTGCCCCAGATTCCTGGCCACATAGGAGGAGAGGTAACTCTGGGAAATAACGGCTCGCTTCTCTACGTGGTTGCTTCCCTTATTTCTGTTGTCCCATTCATTCAGTAGTATGTCATTTGCCTCGCTCCCATAACAACCTTCCGGAAAACCTCTCGATCATAAGCAAGATGTCCCGCGTCCGATACACCCATCTGGAGATCATTCACAACATCCTGCACCCATCTTCTCTTTGGTCTCTCTCTTCCTCTCTTCAAAGGCATATACTCCTCCATTGTTGTTCTCTCTAAACTTTCATGACGTTTCAAGTGACCAAAATATTTCAGTTTTCTTTGCTTTATCGTCTTTAGTAGCCAACCTTCTTAAATATTCAGCTCTTGAAGTATGGATGCATTTGTTTTTTCTTTTTTTTTTCTTTATTCAAGATATTCTTAGAACTCGTCTATAACATTTATATTCAAAGGCATTTATGTCTGGGTTATATATACTTAATTAACAAGTAATGGAAAGGCATTCATTCATTCATTCATTCATTCATTCATTCATTCATTCATTCATTCCTTATTTTCTTTCGCTCGTTCATTCATTCGTCCATTCGTCATATGTTCATTCATTTCTTCATTGCTGGATGAATGGATGAACAGACAGACTCATACTAAAATGGCTACTGGAAAGTCTAGGAAAGTACTGGCGGCCGGTGTAATACTGACCACATGACCACATAATAACCGCCTCCACCCCTCCCCCATTGTTTCCCTAGTGACGATTGGTACAGACCAGATAAGTTTAGCACCATGTACCCAATGCATCTCAAGGGGTGTAAAAAGGTGGTTGCATTACTTACTCCACCCCCACCCTTTAGAAAAAAACATTCTTCATAAACACTTACTGTCAAACAAACAAATAAACAAACAAACAAAACCAGTGGAGATAAAGACGTTTATCGGGTGTCTGACGGCCGGCAGTGTCCTCCTGGTGCAATGGTTGAGAGGTTATTTCATTAGCTGAATAGAGACACAGTGGTTAGTGCACTAGTCTGTCAACACAGTGGTTTGTGCACTCGTCTGTCAACACAGTGGTTTGTACACTCGTCTGTCAGACAGTGGTTTGTGCACTCGTCTGTCAGACAGTGGTTTGTGCACTCGTCTGTCAACACAATGGTTTGTGCACTCGTCTGTCAACACAATGGTTTGTCCACTCATTGGTCAACACAGTGGATTGTGCACTCGTCTGTCAGAAAGTGATTTATGCACTCGTCTGTCAAGACTGGTTTGTGCACTCGTCTGTCAACACAGTGGTTTGTGCACTCGTCTGTCAACACAGTGGTTTGTGCACTCGTCTGTCAACACAGTGGTTTGTGCACTCGTCTGTCAACACAGTGGTTTGTGCACTCGTCTGTCAACACAATGGTTTGTGCACTCGTTGGGCAACACAGTGGTTTGTCCACTCGTTGGTCAACACAGTGGATTGTGCACTCGTCTGTCAGAAAGTGATTTGTGCACTCGTCTGTCAACACAATGGTTTGTCCACTCGTTGGTCAACACAATGGATTGTGCACTTGTCTGTCAGAAAGTGATTTGTGTATTAGTCTGTCAAGACTGGTTTGTGCACTTGCCTGTCAACACAGTGGTTTGTGCACTCGTCTGTCAACACAGTGGTTTGAGCACTCGTCTGCCAACACAGTGGTTTGTGCCCTCGTCTGTCAAGACAGTGGTTAGTGTACTCGTCTGTCAACACAGTGGTTTGTGCCCTCGTCTGTCAACAGTGGTTTGTAAACTCGTCTGTCAACACAGTCTTTAGTGCACTCGTCTGTCAAGACGGTGTCAACATCTCACCCCGAGTGTCTCTGTTGTCTTGTTTTCCTGACCATGTAGTAGACCTGGGACAGTTGCAGACATGATAGAAGAATAAGGAGAACACCATGGACGGAGAGAAAGAGCAATGAAGATATCTTGAATGAAGTTAACTCACAAAGAGAACTCGTGTTTCGCATCAGAAGAAGATAGTCCACATTCTTTGGTCATGTCATGAGAAGAGGAAAGCGGGAGTATTCGTCACAACGGGAAGGCTGGAGGGGAAGAGAGGCAGGGGAAGACCAAGCGTGAAGATGTTGGACTGTGTGACATCATTGCATGGGGGATCATCGGTAAGAGAAATGATCGTGAGCACAAGAGACAGAAAGCCGTGGATAGACATGATCACCAACGCCACATAGCATGGACTATATGTAAAGAAGAAGGCCTTGGATAGTGCATGTACTGTAGGTTTAAAAAAAAAAAAAAGGCTGTTTGGATGTTTGGAACTGACCTATCCGCCAATCTCACGAGTGGAAATGACCAACTTGCCAGAGTCACTAATGGAACGGACCGGTCTGCCAAACTCACAAATAAAACGGAATTGTCAGCGAGCCTCATATTTGGAACTGACAAGTATTCCAGCCTCACGAATAAATTTTATAAATACGAGGGGAAGTCAATAAGTAAGTCACAAATTGCTGTAGAAAATTAACTAAATATGATAACAACTTGAAACCAGTTTATTGTTATACACACACTGTCCCTTTATTTCTCTACATAATTTCCACAAACATTGATGCACTTATCCCATCGTTTTATCAGTCCTTCCAATCCGACTGCATAGAACTGCGTGCTCTATTTTCTAAATCACGTTTTCACTTCACATTCAACTTCAGCGTCATTCGCGAAATGTCTACCGCCAAGGTGGGTTTTCAGTGGACCAAAAAGGTGGAAATCGCTAGGGGCTAAGTCGGGGCTGTAAGATGGATGTTCCAGAACTTCCCGCCTTAGTTGGTTAATTTTCTCCTGAGTTAATCGAGCCGTGGGTGGTCTGGCATTGTCACGAAGAAGCAAAACGCCTCTAGTCAGCAGCCCTGGACGTTTCTTCGAATGACATCATGAAGCATCGATAGAACTTCATAGTACAATTCAGAATTCACATTGTCACCTTTCTCCTTGAAATTGGTTAAAGGCACGCCTTGACAATCCCAGAACACTGTCAGCATAACCTGCCCGGCTGATGCCGTAACCTTGAATTTTTGGACACAAGGCGAAGAAGGATGTTTCCATGACATTGAAGCACGCTTTGATTCGGGCTGGTAGTCAGCATAAACAGGAAGCATTTCCTTATAAATGTTCTTTGCAGGCAGTCCCCCCACCCCCACAACACGCACAACATCATGTTGCTCTTTGGTTGTACACTTCGTAAGTACAGTCGCTATATTGTTTATGCGCTGCGCATGCGCATGAGACACCTAGCGCCACTTGACGCGTGGGAATAGAAAGCTCGATGTTGCTGTCACCTAATGACACCAGTAGAAAATACCAACTACATTTACCTGCCATCCACAGAACTGTGTGACTTACTTATTGACTCGCCCGCGTATGTCAACCTCACGAATAATACTGATCAACTCCCAGTCCCAGGAGTGGAATTAACAAGTCAATCATCCTCGTGAATGGTACTGATCAGTCTACACGCCTCATAAAAAGTCCATCCATCCATCATGTGCCATGACGATAATCATGGGCGGTCATGTTTTGCCATCTCACTCGATCACCAGAGTCGTGGATCAGCTCCGTGTTCCTGTCTCGACCATGCCACGTGGCCAAACCATCCAGGTATTTACTTTAGGTCTTTCCCTTGGTCTCTTGCCTTCGATCTTGCCAGTTGTCACCAAGTTCTCCAAGTCATTTCTTCTCATAACATGCCCAAAAAATTTTGACTGGCTACGTCTAAAGACGTAATGTATTGACCAGTCTATTAGCCTTGTAAATGGTACTAACCAGTCAATCAACCTCACAAATGGTACTGACTAGTCAATAAGCCTATAAAATAGTACTGACCAGTTAATAAGCCTCAAAAATGGCTCTGACCAGTCAATCAGCCTCATAAATAGTACTGACCACTCTACCAGCCTCACAAAGCGTATTGACCAGTCTACCAGCCTCACAAATGGTACTAACCAGTCAATCAGCCTCATAAATTATACTGACCAGTCTACCAGCCTCACAAATGGTATTGACCAGTCTCACAAATGGTACTGACCAGTCTACCAGCCTCACAAATGGTAATAACCAGTCTACCAGCCTCACAAATGGTTGGTACCGACCAGTCTACCAGCCTCACAAATGGTACTAACCAGTCAATCAGCCTCATAAATTATACTGACCAGTCAATCAGCCTCACAAATGGTACTGACCAGCCAATCAGCCTCATAAACAGTATTGACCAGTCTACAAGCCTCACAAATGAAACTGACCAGTTTATCATCTTCACAAAATGAAACTGACCAGTATAAGCCTCTGAAATTTGGGGGAGAGGGGCAGGCATAGAAGGCATAGAGAGTGAAATGGCTTGTCCATCTACATAGTGGCCGTACATACCGCTGCCTTCACCCGCTCCGTTTGAGGATCCATCAGTGTAGCCATGGGTCAATTTAGTCATAACGGAGCTTCTGTTAGCGTAGGCATGAGTCCATGTAGCGATAACTAAGCATCTATTAGTGTAGGCATGAGTCCATGTAGTGATAACTCCGCATCTATTAGTGTAGGCATGGGTCCATGTAGTGATAACTAAGCATCTATAAGTGTAGGCATGAGTCCATGTAGTAGTAACTGCACATCTATTAGTGTAGGCATGGGTCCATGTAGTGATAACTGCGCATCTATTAGTGTAGGCATGAGTCCATGTAGTGGTAACTGCGCATCTATTAGTGAAGGCATGGGTTCATGTAGTGATCACTAAGCATCTATTAGTGTAGGCATGAATCCATGTAGTGATAACTGCGCATCTATTAGTGTAGGCATGAGTCCATGTAGTGATAACTGCGCATCTATTAGTGTAGGCATGGGTCCATGTAGTGATAACTAAGCATCTATAAGTGTAGGCATGAGTCCATGTAGTGGTAACTGCGCATCTATTAGTGTAGGCATGTGTCCATGTAGTGATAACTGCGCATCTATTAGTGTAGGCATGGGTCCATGTAGTGATAACTAAGCATCTATAAGTGTAGGCATGAGTCCATGTAGTGGTAACTGCGCATCTATTAGTGTAGGCATGAGTCCATGTAGTGGTAACTGCGCATCTATTAGTGAAGGCATGGGTTCATGTAGTGATAACTAAGCATCTATTAGTGTAGGCATGAGTCCATGTAGTGGTAACTGCGCATCTATTAGTGTAGGCATGAGTCCATGTAGTGGTAACTGCGCATCTATTAGTGTAGGCATGAGTCCATGTAGTGATAACTGCGCATCTATTAGTGTAGGCATGAGTCCATGTAGTGGTAACTGCGCATTTATTAGTGAAGGCATGGGTTCATGTAGTGATAACTAAGCATCTATTAGTGTAGGCATGAGTCCATGTAGTGATAACTAAGCATCTATTAGTGTATGCATGGGTCCATGTAGTGATAACTAAGCATCTATTAGTGTAGGCATGAATCCATGTAAATCACAATATACAAAACACTGATCAGACCAGTTGTGCTGTATGGCTCTGAAACCTGGAGTACAACGAAAGGAGACGAAGCCTTGTTACAAACCTTTGAGAACAAAGTTTTAAGACGTATCTTTGGACCCATTAGGGATACACAAAGTGGAGAGTGGAAAAGAAGAAGTAACAAAGACATTTATGATCTGTTTAAATCCCCGCTAATCACTGGTACCATGAAGGCTAATAGACTACAATGGCTGGGGCATATAGAAAGAATGGAAGACAATAGGGAAACAAAACTCGCTTACACTCAGAAAATAAATGACTGTAGACTCCGAGGTAGACCAAGAAGACGGTGGAGAGATAATATATATATATATATATACAGACCTACAAGCATTTGGAATCAACAACTGGCAAGAGAAGGTCAACCAGAGAGACGAATGGAGACGGATTGTATCTGCAGCAAAGAACCTCAATGGCTCTGAACGCTGAAGAAGAAGAAGATGAGTCCATGTAGTGGTAACTAAGCATCTATTAGTGTAGGCATAAGATGTAGTAGAGGGCAGAGTAGTCTCGAGGTATGGTGTCCGCGTCGAGTGCTGGAGGTCCCGGGTTCAAGCCCCGGTGAGGGCCGGGATTTTTTTCACGTGGACTTCTAGTAACAAAATTTCCCCTGGTCTGTGGGTAGTGAGATAAGACTCCCGTGTGTATTGTTATGCATGTAAAAATCCCCTTGGAAGTTGGAAATCGAAAAAGAGTAGTCTAACGGCGCTGCTCGGGCAAAATTTCGAGTTAAAATTCTACCCAAAGTATTTCAGGATCCTCGCCGGTGCTACGGAGTTCGTGTACTGAGCTTAGATTCTCCGGACTCAGGCTTGAGTTAGGCGTAGAACGGAGGACTTATGGTTACACCCGTGTGCCGTGATGTTGATCCGTCGACTAAACTAAACTAAACTAAACTAAACTAAACTAAACTAAACTAAACTAAACTATTGATAACTAAGAATCTGTTAGTGAAGGCATGAGACCATGCAGTGATAACTAAGGACCCATACGTGTATGCAACGTTTCCATCTGGTGATAACCGAAGATCCTTTAATCCTTTAATGTAAGCGAGGGTTCATTGGCACCTTGCCGTCTTGACAGACGATAGTTTGTGCTTCAAAAAGGCATAATAACTACAACCCATGGCGGTAGCGAATGTGGATGATAAGACCAATTCGTGCTATAAATGTTCGTCCACAATAGATGCATGTGAACGTGTTCACATGTTTACAAGCAAGTGTACTTGTAATGATAATTGAGGATCCATCAGTGTAGGCGTGGGTCCATGTTGATATAAATGAGGTATCGTAATTAATAAGTGTAGGCATATATACATGCAGTGATAACTGAGGATCCATCAGCGTAGGATTGGACCACTGTAGTAATAACTGAGGACATCCATCAGTGTAGGCATGGATCCATGTAAGTAATAACTGAGGACATCCAACAGTGTAGGCATGGATCCATGTAAGTAATAACTGAGGACATCCATCAGTGTAGGCATGGACCCATGTAAGTGATAACTGAGGACATCCATCAGTGTAGGCATGGATCCATGTAGTAATAACTGAGGACATCCATCAGTGTAGGCATGGATCCATGTAGTAATAACTGAGGACATCCATCAGTGTAGGCATGGATCCATGTAAGTAATAACTGAGGACATCCATCAGTGTAGGCATGGATCCATGTAGTAATAACTGAGGACATCCATCAGTGTAGGCATGGATCCATGTAAGTGATAACTGAGGACATCCATCAGTGTAGGCATGGATCCATGTAGCAATAACTGAGGACATCCATCAGTGTAGGCATGGATCCATGTAGTAATAACTGAGGATCCATCAGTGTAGGCATGGATCCATGTAGTAATAACTGAGGACATCCATCAGTGTAGGCATGGATCCATGTAGTGACAACTGAGGATTCATTAGCGTAGGCATGGACCATGTAGTGATAAGCGAGGACCCATTAATGAAAGCATGTGTACTTGTAGTGGTAAGTGAAGATCAACCAACGTAAACATGGGTCTATGTATTGGTATTTGACGATCCTTCAGTGTAATCACCATTTCTTGATAATTGAGGATCCCCCACTGTAGGCACTGGCCCATGTATTGAGAACCTAGGATCTACCAATGTAGACACTGGCCCATGTATTGAGAACTAGGACCCCCAATGTAGACACTGGCCCATGTATTGATAATCTAGGATCCACTAATGTAGACAGTGGTTCATGTATTGATAACTTAGGATCCACCAATATAGACATTGCATCATATATTAAGAACTGAGGATCCATCAATGTAGACATTGGTCCATGTATTTAGAACCTAGGATCCACCAATGTAGACTGTCATAAACTGCCAGTTACTGCCAAACTGCCAATATATTACCTTTCCGTGTATGGCGGAGGGTTGGGGTTGGGGGTTGGGGGTTGGGGGGGGGGCGCTCTTGAGCCTGAGGAATTAAGGCCGCCTGGCTAGTGCAGTCGCCGCGAACTGTGGAGGTTAGAGTTTTATTTTTGCTTCAGACAGAAAAAAAAACTCCCACACCTTACACGTCAGCCAGTGTCTACATTGGTGGATCCTAGGTTCTCAATACATGAGCCAGTGTCTACATTGGTGGGTCCTGGGTTTTCAATATATGAGGCAGTGTCATAGGCTCATGTATTGAGAACCTATGATCCAGTAGCGTAGGCATGGATCCATGTAAAGACAACTGAAGATCCACCAGCGTAGGCATGGATGCACGGAGCGATAAAACAGTTACAGCTCAGCTTTACAAGGTAACAAAACTCATCTTCCATATGACTTTCTTAGCGAGTTAGTTTTCTTTCTTTCCCATGATTTGTTTATGTTAGACGACACATTTCCCACTAGGATCCATACGCCTGTTGCTGTTATTGATTTTCTGTGCTTCCTTTGTCCAAGATTACATATTGATTCTGCACAGCGCTACCAGATCCATTTGTTGATGCATTCCGTCACAGATGACTCTGAATATTACATATTCAATGGCAACCGAATGTTGAAAAGCTTTGCTGATTTCAATGGCTGGCTACCGAATCTGGTAATTACAGGTAGGGATGAAAATGGGGGAAAATGTAATGACGAAAGTGGAGATTTCAGTTAATGGGAGGGTGGAGAGAGAGAGAGAGAGAGAGAGAGAGAGAGAGAGAGAGAGAGAGAGAGAGGCAGAGAGAGAGAGAGAGAGAGAGAGAGAGAGAGAAAGAAAGAAAGAAAGTGTGAGAGAGAGAGAAAGAGAGATATACATATAAAATTACAACTGATACGAAGATCTAGAAAGAGCGATAGAGATATGCACTGAGATAGAGAGATAAGGGAGATATATAGATTAGAGAGAGCTTAGAGAGAGAGAGTTAGAGAGATCATATATAAGAGTGAAATCGGTAGCCAGAAAGAGCGAAAGAGACATGCAAAGAAATAAAGAGATCCAAGATATAGAAATGAGAGAGAGAGAGAGAGAGAGAGAGAGAGAGAGAGAGAGAGAGAGAGAGAGAGAGAGAGCGATAGAGAGAAAGAAAGAAAAAAGAAATAATAAAAAGTGAGATTGAGAGCGATAAGGAGTGAATAAGATATGCAGAGAGATAGAGAGATTCAGGGAGATATAAAAATAAGAGAGATAGACAGACAGAAAGAGAGTGAGAGAGGGGAAGAGAGAGTGCGAGAGAGAGAGAGATTTAGAGAGAGTGAGAGAGAGAGAGAGAGAGAGAGAGAGAGAGATTTAGACAGGTGTATGACTGAATGAATGAATGCGTGTGGTGACAGACTGATGGAAGTTTACATGAATACACGAACAGAAAGACAGATAAATAAACAGACAGACACCTTTTGTGGATAGGTTCATGATCCCGCATACCAGCGTTCGAAACACAGCTGCGCGCGATTTGGCAGCAGCCCGTGTTGCGTTGGTTATGTTACGAATTGGTATAGGTGCCGGTCGTTCAGAAAGCAACTGCAAGCTACTGAACGTAAAATTACAAAGAGATCACAACAGCAAAAAAAATTCTGGTGTTGACTGCAACGTCATGCAAAGATATGCAAGTAACCTTTTTTTTACTCATTCTAAACTGAGCCTGGTTGGAGGTGGCAGCAGTGGTAGCGTAATGGTTAGCACGCTTACCTGCCACCCCAGTGCTTCAGAGTTCGACTTCTCATCAATGTCTAAAGAACATAACCCCCAGGTCGACCCAGCGTAAAATGAGTGCCAGGAAATGTCTGGGGAAGGTAAGACAGCCGATGTGATACTTACCACATCACCCACAGAGTAATGATTGGACTAGACTAATATTAATCTAGCTGTATGTGACCAATATATTTAACGCCAGATATAGGGTCTCTTACTTACTGTTTAGTTGGCAGAACACTTGGTACAAGAGGAAGAGGCTGTCGTAAAGTACAGACGGCATGGTGGATTCCCAGTAAGGCAGCTAAAGCTTTCAGTTTTGATGATGTTTTAGCGTGGTTTTGTTGTGGGCCTATACCCTATAGGGGGATAGAGGCAAGAAGAAGAAGAAGAAGAAGAAGAAGAAGAAGAAGAAGAAGAAGAAGAAGAAGAAGAAGAAGAAGAAGAAGAAGAAGAAGAAGAAGAAGAAGAAGAAGAAGAAGAAGAAGAAGAAGAAGAAGAAGAAGAAGAAGAAGAAGAAGAAGAAGAAGAAGAAGAAGAAGAAGAAGAAGAAGAAGAAGAAGAAGAAGAAGAAGAAGAAGAAGAAGAAGAAGAAGAAGAAGAAGAAGAAGAAGAAAAGAAGAAGGAGAAGGAGAAGAAGAAGAAGAAGTAGTAGTAGTAGTAGCTGGCACTTGTGATGGCGTCAACCCTTCCTGAATTTTTGTAGATCTATTATACAGGTGCCTGGGTGATACCAGGCCCTGTAAGAGGGGCAAAGAACGGTAACACTGTAACCTATTAAGCATGTCGTAAGAGGCGACCAAACAAGGCTGGACCTGGGATTCTCTTCCTCATCCGATTGAAAACTGTATCCGTAACATCAAACCAGCCATAAACAAGTCTGAAGATGGTGAAAGAAGAACAGACCAGCAAACCAACAGGATAGGAGGGGAATGGGCATTCTAGAATTGGTATGCGTGATGGTGAAAAAGCCGTGAGGAGTCCAGATCGCTGATTAACATGTTTTCACCTAGGGAAATCTCCAGAATTGGCACCTGGAATGTTAAAACTCGGTATACACTGGGAAAGACAGTGCAGGTGGTAGAGGAAAAGTTAGTTGTATATCTTGTACATGACGTTGTAGTCACCCCACTATAAATAATACCCCCAGAATGCAGCCAGTAGACAATCAGGATTTTGTTTGGTCACAGTATGACGAGAAATAAACCATAGAATGGAGTCTGCGCATGAGTTCGTAATCATACTGGAGGTCGCAGGATTGACAGAAGGATGATCGCCCACGTCAGAACACAATACACTTGATGATACACGCCTAAACTTGCTTTAGTCCTGTGGCTCCACACCCATATTTGTATAGACTAGTCGCTGGTATTAGTATCACACTGGACGACTTGAAGCCCCCCCAGACGTTTCCTGGTGCCCATTTGAAGCTGGATCGACCTGGGAACCCCTGTCGGTTTAGAAAAGGATTCGAAATGATGATAATGATAATGACAAAAGTCAGATTGGTCCAATGGATAAGAACGCGTGTTCTTAAACCTCCGGTGTGCTGATGCCGAGGTAAGTGGTTCAACTCCTACACCGGACAGTTGGACTAAAATGGTGACCTATCGTCCTTGACTTGGCGACGTAAATTGCAAGTATCTCTGAAGTCAGACTGGGTTCACCTGCTGGCGAGGGACACTGCTAATTGGGAAAGCTAATTCACACGCAAAGTTCAGTCCACCACTACTAGAAGTAGTGTGAATGGACTACGATTGAGTTCAAAGCGAGGGAGAGCCAAAAATAATGACAAACAACTGAAGAAAAAGCAAAGGTGGCAATTCAATAAGCATTATGATACAAATGAAAGAACAAAGCATCGACCAAATGTGCGTTTTCGTTTGTAGGCCAAAGTATAACCAAAGATGCGCTGAGCGAGAAGGAATAGAATTGTAATGTTTTCGTCCTGGTTTCTGGCCAAAGCCAATTTATGGTTTTGAGACAGATCATCAATGAAGCTAACGAAGAGCATTTAGAGACATGAGATGAGGTGCTTTTGCAAACTTAAAAAATTTGAGTCCTTGAAGAATGCTAAATAATAAAAATCTAGAGGAAATCAACGAAGAGGAAGAGAGAGTTGAGTTGAGTTGAGTTGAGTAAAATTGAGTTGCGTTGAGTCAAGGACCAACATCATAGCAGTCGGGACATTACCATGCGCGTTCATCTTCATCTTCAACAACCAGCGAAGAATCCCAATACTAATGGTGCATTCTGATTATGTGTCCTTCTGGCCTTTCCTCCGAGAGCTGAGTGTCGACCAGATCCTCTTCCATGCCGCACCATTATCGCCATGCAATGATGATGTATCTGTTCTTCCACTCTATTCACGCGATTCAAGATAAAATCAACAAGGAACATAGAAATGTGATCAAATGAATGGTGGTGAGTCATTGTTATAACATACGGTATGGTTGGGCGATTGGTTGGTTGTTTGGTTGGCTAGTGGACTAGTAAATTGGTTGATTGATTGGCTGGCTGGTGGTTTGATTGGCTGGATGGATGAATGGTTTGCTGGTTGGTTGGCTGGTTGGTTGGTGGACTAGTATGTTGGTTGATTGGTTGGCTGGCTGGTGGTTTGATTGGCTGGATGGTTGAATGGTTTGCTGGTTGGTTGGCTGGTTGGTTGGCTAGTGGACTAGTATATTGGTTGATTGGTTGGCTGGATTGTGGTTTGATTGGCTGGATGGTTGAATGGTTTGCTGGTTGGTTGGCTGGTTGGTTGGCTAGTGGACTAGTATATTGGTTGATTGGTTGGCTGGCTGGTGGTTTGATTGGCTGGATAGTTGAATGGTTGGCTGGTTAGTTGGCTGGTTGGGTGATGGACTGGCTGGTTGGCTGGTTGTTTGGTTGGCTGGTGGACTAGTATGTTGGTTGATTGGTTGGCTGGCTGGTGGTTTGATTGGCTGGATGGATGAATGGTTTGCTGGTTGGTTGGCTGGTTGGTTGGCTGGTGGACTAGTATGTTGGTTGATTGGTTGGCTGGATGGTGGTTTGATTGGCTGGACGGTTGAATGGTTTGCTGGTTGGTTGGCTGGTTGGTTGGCTAGTGGACTAGTATATTGGTTGATTGGTTGGCTGGCTGGTGGTTTGATTGGCTGGATGGTTGAATGGTTTGCTGGTTGGTTGGCTGGTGGACTAGTATGTTGGTTGATTGGATGGCTGGATGGTGGTTTGATTGGCTGGATGGTTGAATGGTTTGCTGGTTGGTTGGCTGGTTGGTTGGCTGGTGGACTAGTATGTTGGTTGATTAGCTGGCCGGTTGGTTGGTTGTCTGGCTGGTTGGTTAGTTGACTTATAGTTAGGTGATTGACTGGCTGGTTGGTTGACTGTTTGGTTGGCTGGTTGGATGATTGGCTGGTTGGTTGGATGGCTTCCTGCGTGATTGGTTGATTTATGGTTAGGTGGTTGACTAGCTGATTGATTGACTGACTGATTGATTGATTGATAGATTCGCTAATTGAATGACTAGTGTTTTGGTTGGTTGACGACGGTTTGTTTGGTCACTTGATTAAGTGGTCGGTGTTCAGACTGGATGGTTGGTCGGTTGACTGACAGGTTGTTTGGTAGCTTGACTGAGTGGTCTGTATTTAGATTGGGTAGGTGTATGGTTGATTGATTGGGCGATTGATTGCAAATCAATCCACTTGAATAAACAACAGTGGAATCCGTATAGCTAAAGATTCCCATATACACATTAATGTATATTATTTTCTTCCTGGATTCAACAACAAAGAAGCCGAGCAAAACATTTAGTAATTAGAATACACATACTTGCTACCTCTGAAGTCGGAGTGGGTTCGTCTCCTTTTCATTCTTCGTTCACTTGCTTTGAACTTGAGCGTAGTCCGCACACGTATTACTACTGCTAGTAGTTGCTACTATTAGGACATGCATGTCTTTGCGTGTGGGTTGGCTGTCCCTATTATCAGTGTCCCCCAACATTATACGAACCCACTCCGACTTCTGAGTTACTTGTAATTAATGTCCCCAAGTCCAACTGAACAAACGTGCCTTGAAAGTGTCATAGTCTCTCCACAGATCTCGATCCTTGGTGTTCTGAATCAGTTCTGTTGTTGAAATCACTCCACGCCATCATCTTAGACCATTAGCATAATTTCTCTGTCTGCCCCTGCTTCTGTTACAGCTGATCTTTCTAGCTGCAATTATATTCTCTAGTGTTAGGCATATCTTCTCATAATACTACTGTGGCATGCGGAACAAACCCTCTACCTCGTTTACCAGAGAAAATTAAAAAAAAACTTTCAGCAACGTAGACTTCCAAATGTGTTAACCTTTCCATTCTGTAGTCGACCGTCTGACGCAGCTCTCTGTAATCCCACGTATGTCGACCATGATAGATCTGTTCGTGCCTGAGTTTACAAATGTTGTCCTTAGTTTAACCCTTCCTTTTTTCTCCTCAGTATGGCGCCGTCTAATATTTTTATGTTATTTTAAGGGAGGGGGGAGGGAGAGTGGTGTGTGTGTGTGAGTGTGGTGGGGGGGGGGGGGAGGGGAGCGTCTTCGTGTCTTAGAATGTGACCAAACCATGTCTGTCTTTGAATCGGACCAAACCATGTCTGTCTTAGAATGTGACCAAACCATGTCTGTCTTAGAATGTGACCAAACCATGTCTGTCTTAGAATGTGACAAATCAATGTCGGTCTAAGAATGTGACCAAACCATGTCTGTCTTAGAATGTGACAAATCAATGTCTGTCTAAGAATGTGACCAAACCATGTCTGTCTTAGCATGTGACCAAACCATGTCTGTCTTAGAATGTGACAAATCAATGTCTGTCTTAGAATGTGACAAATCAATGTCTGTCTAAGAATGTGACCAAACCATGTCTGTCTTAGCATGTGACCAAACCATGTCTGTCTTAGAATGTGACAAATCAATGTCTGTCTTAGAATGTGACAAATCAATGTCTGTCTAAGTATGTGACCAAACCATGTCTGTCTTAGAATGTGACAAATCAATGTCTGTCTAAGAATGTGACCAAACCATGTCTGTCTTAGCATGTGACCAAACCATGTCTGTCTTAGAATGTGACAAATCAATGTCTGTCTTAGAATGTGACCAAATCATGTCTGTATTAGAATGTGACAAATCAATGTCTGTCTTAGAATCGGACCAAACCATGTCTGTCTTAGAATGTGACAAATCAATGTCTGTCTAAGAATGTGACCAAACCATGTCTGTATTAGAATGTGACCAATCCATGTCTGTCTTAGACTGTGACAAATCAATATCTGTCTAAGAATGTGACCACAACATGTTTGTCTTAGAATTGGACCAAACCATATCTATCTTAGAATGTGACCAAAACATGTCTGTCTTAGCATGTGACCAAACCATGTCTGTCTTAGAATGTGACCAAACCATGTCTGTCTTAGACTGTGACATATCAATGTCTGTCTAAGAATGTGACCACACCATGTTTGTTTTAGAATCGGACCAAACCATGTCGGTCTTAGAATGTGATAAAACCGCGTATGTTTTAGAATGTGACCAAGATATGTCTGTCTTAGCATGTTACCAAACCATGTTTGTCTAAGAATGTGACCAACACATGTCTGTCTTAGAATGTGACCAAACCATGTCTGTATTAGAATGTGACCAAACCATGTCTGTCTTAGAATGTGACCAAACCATGTCTGTCTTAGAATGTGACCAAACCATGTCTGTCTTAGAATGTGACCAAACCATGTTTGTCTTAGAATGTGACCAAACCATGTCTGTCTTAGAATGTGACCAAACCATGTCTGTCTTAGCATGTGACCAAACCATGTCTGTCTTAGAATGTGACCAAACCATGTCTGTCTTAGAATGTGACCAAACCATGTCTGTCTTAGAATGTGACCAAACCATGTCTGTCTTAGAATGTGACCAAACCATGTCTGTCTTAGAATGTGACCAAACCATGTCTGTCTTAGAATGTGACCAAACCATGTCTGTCTGAGAATGTGACCAAACCATGTCTGTCTTAGAATGTGACCAAACCATGTCTGTCTGAGAATGTGATCAAACCATGTCTGTCTTAGAATGTGACCAAACCATGTCTGTCTTAGAATGTGACCAAACCATGTCTGTCTTAGAATGTGACAAAACCACGTCTGTCTTAGCATGTGACAAATCAATGGCTGTCTAAGAATATGGCCAAACCATGTCTGTTTTAGACTGTGACAAATCAATGTCTGTCTAAGAATATGACCAACCCATGTCTGTCTTAGCATGTGACAAATCAATGTCTGTCTAAGAATATGACCAACCCATGTATGTCTTAGCATGTGACCAAACCATGTCTGTTTTAGACTGTGACAAATCAATGTCTGTCTAAGAATGTGACCAAACCATGTCTGTCTTAGCATGTGACAAAGCAATGTCTGTCTAAGAATATGACCAACCCATGTATGTCTTAGCATGTGACAAATCAATGTCTGTTTAAGAATATGACCAACCCATGTATGTCTTAGAATGTGACCAAACCATGTCTGTTTTAGACTGTGACAAATCAATGTCTGTCTAAGAATATGACCAACCCATGCCTGTCTTAGCATGTGACAAATCAATGTCTGTCTAAGAATATGACCAACCCATGTATGTATTAGCATGTGACCAAACCATGTCTGTTTTAGACTGTGACAAATCAATGTCTGTCTAAGAATGTGACCAACCCATGTCTGTCTTAGCATGTGTCAAATCAATGTCTGTCTAAGAATATGACCAACCCATGTATGTATTAGCATGTGACCAAACCATGTCTGTTTTAGACTGTGACAAATCAATGTCTGTCTAAGAATGTGACCAAACCATGTCTGTCTTAGAATGTGACAAATCAATGTCTGTCTAAGAATGTGACCAAACCATGTCTGTATTAGAATGTGACAAATCAATGTCTGTCTAAGAATGTGACCAAACCATGTCTGTCTTAGAATGTGACAAATCAATGTCTGTCTAAGAATGTGACCAAACCATGTCTGTCTTAGTATGTGAAAAAACCATGTCTTTCTTAGAATGTGACAAATCAATGTCTGTCTTAGAATTGACCAAACCATGTCTGTATTAGAATGTGACAAATCAATGTCTATCTTAGAATCGGACCAAACCATGTCTGTCTTAGAATGTGACAAATCAATGTCTGTCTAAGAATGTGACCAAACCATGTCTGTTTTAGCATGTGACCAAACCATGTCTGTCTTAGAATGTGACGAAACCATGTCTGTCTTAGACTGTGACATATCAATATCTGTCTAAGAATGTGACCACACCATGTTTGTTTTAGAATCGGACCAAACCATGTCGGTCTTAGAATGTGATAAAACCACGTCTGTTCTAGAATGTGACCAAGATATGTCTGTCTTAGCATGTGACCAAACCATGTCTGTTTTAGACTGTGACCAAACCATGTCTGTCTTAGAATGTGACAAATCAATGTCTGTCTAAGAATATGACCAAACCATGTCTGTCTTAGAATGTGTCCAAAACATGTCTGTCTTAGAATTTGACCAAACCATGTCTGTCTTAGAATGTGACCAAACCATGTCTGTCTTAGAATGTGACCAAACATGTCTGTGTTAGCATGTGATCAAACCATGTCTGTCTTTCATTGGCACCTTTCCGTCTTGACAGACGATAGTTTGGTACATTGTGCTTCAAAAAGGCTTAATATCTACGATCCATGGCGCTGGCGAGTGTGGCTGGTAAGGCCAATTATTGCTGCAAATGTTTGCCCACAGTAGGTGCATGTGAAAACATGGTCACTTCCACCATTTTGCACCATCTTACGTCTCTCACGCTCTGTCTGTGCTTTATCTGCAATCATTTTCTCCTTTGTCTTTATTCCATTTCTGATAGTTGCCCTCCATGCAACACGTTCAGCGGCGACGTGCTCCCAATGTGCATTATCAATGCCTGTATCAATCATGTCCCGCTTACACACATCTTTGTATCGTAGTAGAGGCCGACCCTGAGATCTCCTACCCGTCTGTAATTCCCCAAAAAAGATGTCCTTTGGTATTCTGCCATCATCCATCCTCCTAATGTGTCCTATCCATCTAAGTCTACGAAGACTGAGCATGGAATACACCGTCACACAACCTGACCTTTCCAATACTTCAGTATTTGTGATTTTGTCTTGCCACTTAATACCAAGTATTCTTCGCAGACACCGCATATGAAAGCTGTTTAAACGTTTCTCTTGGCGTGAGTAAGTTGTCCAGGTTTCACTGCCATAAAGAAGAGTACTAAGGACACAGGCTTGGTAGACGAGGACTTTTGTTTTGGCAGTAAGCTTCCCGTTCTCCCAGACTCATTTTGCTAACATGTTCATTGTTGTTGCTGCCTTGCCAATCCTGATGTTGATTTCCTGATCGAGGAATAATTTGCTATTTACCTCTGATCCTAGATATGTAAAATGGTCTACTATCTCCAGTTCGGCGTCGTCAATAAAGATTGATGGTACACCATGTGCACCTTGTGACATAATCTGTGTCTTCTTTTTGTTAATTGTTAAACCAAATTCAGAACAAGCATTGGAGAATGCAGATAGTAGATGTTGTAATTCTTCTTCAGAGTGGGTCGTAATCGCAGCATCATCCGCAAAAAGCAACTCTCTGATTAATACCCTGCTAATTTTGGTCTTGGCCTTCAATCTCTGAGCATTATAGAGGCCACCATCTGAGCGTGAGTGAATGTATATACCGTCATCCTGATCACGAAAGGCATATTTCAGTAGAAGTGAAAAGTATATCCCAAAGAGGGTGGGGGCTAGTACACAACCTTGCTTAACTCCACTCTTGATTTCAAACTCTTCTGAAGTTGAGCCATCAAACTTGATTATACCCTTCATGCCTGTGTGGAACGATTCCACAATGGACAGAAGAGTTGGTGGGCAGCCAATCTTCTTTAGTGCTTTGAACAGACCCTCACGACTGACCAAATCGAATGCCTTTGTTAGGTCGATGAAGGCAATAAACAGTGGCTGATTTTGTTCCCGGCATTTTTCTTGCATCTGTCGCAATGAGAATATCATATCAATGGTAGACCGGTTCTGACGGAAGCCGCACTGTGATTCGGGGTAGACTTGATCTCCCAGGACTTGAAGTCTGTGCAGGACAATTCTGGCAAATACTTTCCCAACAATACACAGTAGTGAGATACCCCTATAGTTGTTACAGTCGCTCCGATCTCCCTTGTTCTTGTACAGCGTTATGATGTTTGAATCTTTGAAATCCTGTGGGACTTGTCCTTCTCGCCAGCATAGCTCTATTAGCTGGTGGATCTGTAGAGCGAGTGTGTCTTGCCCACTCCTGATTACCTCTATTGGAATCCCATCCTTACCTGGAGCCTTGCCAGATGCAAGCTCATTTATAGCACACTTAACTTCTGTTATAGTGGGAAGTGTGTCCAGGTGGTCAAGAGTTGGCAGGGCCTCTATGGCGTTGAGGGCATCATCCGCTAGCTTGGTCTCACTTGAGTAAAGCTCTAAATAGTGCTCGACCCATCTATCCATCTGCTGTTTCTTATCAGTGATGATTTCTCCAGCCAAGGTTTTCAGCGGTGCACTTCTTTTGATCATTGGACCACAGGCTTTCTTTATCCCTTCATACATGCTTCTGATGTTTCCCTTATCACTTGCGATGTGAATTGACTCACATAACTTGATCCAATAGTCATTCGCACACTGCCTGGTCGCCTTTTGTACATCCTTCCTCGCTTGCTTCAGCTCACTCAGAGTGTTACGCGTTGGTCTTTCCTTGTTTCTTAAGGGAGCTATCTTCTTTTTATCAATCAAGGGCTGCAGTATCTGGCTGTTTGCCGCAAACCAGTCCTGCCTCTTATGACCCCTACCGCTGTTTTATAAATAGTTTCCTTAAGTTTACTCCATTTATCATTTACTATACAATTTTCTGATGTATCATCGAAAGCGTCTTCAAGTTGCTGTTGAAATTCAAAGCACTTTCCAGGATCGTGAGTGTTAGTAATATTAATCCTGGGGCTAGACTTGTGTTTAGCTGTGTAGATTCTCTTTGGTCTCAGTCTAACCCTTGCAACAACCAAAGAATGATCTGTATCACAGTCAGCACTGTGGTAACTTCGAGTTAATGATGTATGGTTCAGGTGTTGTCTCCGTGTGATAATGAAGTCCAGCTGATGCCAATGGCCGGATCTTGGATGTTTCCATGTGACCTTATGCATCTCTTTTGTTTTAA
>OY992894.1:12784156-12804156 GCA_963921405.1 Cepaea hortensis
AAATGAACATCCTGATAGAAGAATCTATTTACACAAATAGAAGATAGAGTAGAGAAAGACTTAGAGATGTAGGTGTCTTCATCGAGTTGAGAAGTAGAGTGGATGCAGATGTCCCGTCCAGTCGGTCCGCCACTCACCCGGCTTCCTTCCAGTGAGATGACTAGAACCTTGGAGACCACTCCGTCACCCGAACGTGGAACCACAACAATAGAGTCACTGCTGGACCACACTTCACTGGACCAACTGCATCTATAACACTCCCACGGAGTCACTGGTAATACAGTTCTCGAACACAACCGAGTTGGAGACAATCTTCCTGGACTTGGCTCCAAGTATTGGTTACTTCGATGAACTAAATAGTCACGGACCAACCGAATGGTCTGTCACTCATAGCACAGTCCCACTGCAGAACCGATATGGCATTGACCAATTCAATGGTCTCTTACAGTCACACTTTGTAGGATCAGATATGGCTACTGAAAAGTTACTGAGTCCTTCTAGAACACAGTTGATAATCTGGATACGGAAACAGTACATGAATAGAATCAGACATCTATTTTACGGAAACAATTCAGGTTGGACTATAATCCCTAGTCCCTTCCACCGGGTTACACTTGACACACGTCCATACGGGTGTAGTTCTTCTCAAGACCTGCCCCTAGAGCTGTCCAAAGAACCATTCAAGTGTCTGAAGATTAGTTACTTCTGCGTTTAGGCAGAACCCCCGTCAAACCAGACGGACCGGTGCTTCCTTGTCGAGCATGATTACTCAACATGCTGAAATGTTCCTGGCAAAAACAGAGTATCTTCTATTTTAAACGATCACAAACCATCACTTCGCACACGTGCACCTTCAGGGCAGTTGTATGTCTTGAAGCAACCTTCACGCATGGTGAATCACATTGGGTACCTGGTGTGATGGAGTCTGGCGTGATAAGTAAAGAACTGAACCCTTCGCTCTGTCACACGAAGTGGTTTCCTGCCAACAACAATTATAGTTGACTGGTTCCTCAACAGGCAAACTCCTGAAAAGGAAGAGCGACCGGTGAGAGTATACTGGCCCAAACATTAGTCCACATGCATCCTACCAATAACTACTCAACTCTCAGTCATGCTAGTTAGTTATTCATATAACCAAAGCATTATCTCTATATGGAGAGTAGTCAAGCATGGGTTCCCAAATGTCAGCTGGCCTCACAGAACAGCCCGTCAAACAGAGCAAGAAATCAGAATGACGAGTCTGATCATTGGTCTCACCTATCCCTAATCATCTACCAGTCGTCGCTAACGTCAGTAATGATACAAGGCTGTTATTGTTCTAATTTAATCGAACGAAACAAATAGGTAAAGAGTCCCTAGACTCGTTCCTAACACCATCAATGTACATTAAGAAACATAAACTTGATCAATATACCATCCCTCGGGATATAGGAATAGTACATGATCACATCCAATATGTACACAAGCCTGTTTGCTGGTGGGACCACCTGCCCACGCCACAGCAAACTCTTCTTATCAGACTCTGCCTTAGAGTCAAGAAGCCTTCTTGAGAATACATGTTCCCCCCCCCCCCCCCCCCCCATGTTCCAAGGGTACTGTTCCAGTTCTGTCCTCCCAAGTGGTTTAGCCTTGGCCTGGACTGAACTTCATCGTTGGTTTGGTCTACCAACACATACTTTCATAACTTGCTTTCACATCCCCCATAATCTATATTTCCCCAGTCTCATACAGCCTCCTGCATCCTTCCATACTTCCAGCACCTTAGCATTCACTCGCACTAGCGCCAGTATGAAAGAAACAGGATAGCTCAGACAAGATTTCAGAACGCATATTTACATCGCGACGGCACGCAGTGTTATCACGCGTCGATCTATTCGGCGTTCGGAATTAACCCAGGAAGTATCCCATGCCATGACCTAATATATATACACAATGTCACATCATATATATATATATATATATATATATATATATATATATATAGCACCAAAGCCACTTACCTTTCCACAGAAATCCGCTGTTCCACACAATGAATTCACTATTAAGTTACTACACAATAGTTACATCATTCCTGGAGCACAGAACTAAGTTCTTCCTTTACTTAGTAACTAAGCACAATTTTGTCTGAATCTCCACCTACCAACTTACCTGGTTTTCTAACCGTTCTTCTGGCTTCAGCAACTGACTGACATAATCTAAGTTTCCATCCGGCACAAGTAACTAGGTTTTATTCTAACACAGCAACCTAATAGATGCAACGATTGGCAATATATGGTACATATATTTGGAACCCAAATCGCCCACATCACATTACGGCGTTCCTAACAGCTGATTCGCGAGCACACGGTAAACAAACCCACGCTTAATTGTCACCGGCGTTATCGATCGGTTTGCTAATTAGTATGCGAGGACATCCGCATAAGTAATGAGGTTAGAACAATGGCGTGTGGAACACACGTACAAAGTTAAATGATTTAACCAAATATCTACCTGGATGGTGAAACCAGCTCTCCAGTCAGCTTCCGAACTGTTCAAGGGCTTCTCAGCTTCCTTTTCATAACAGTCAGCCGAATCATGGTTGAGGTGAGACGCAACACAAAAATGGCTCACATTCAGGCCAGCGTCTGTTCTCTTCGAACAAAAGTAAGTGAATGACTGCTGTAGCCAATTTCCCGCTTCGTGCCAACTCAATGCGCACAAGAAGCGAGTGCTTCTTGAGAAAAGATACTTTCTCGGGAAAACGTCATTCCCCGCCTAGAGTTTCTAGATCTCTCTGCACGGGAAGTTAGAGCGATACCCAGCATCACGGGTTACTCGAATTCCGGTGTTTCGAGACGATTCTAGATAATAAGTCCTCCATCGGCTTCCCTCAGTCTATTTTTAGCTGGGAAAGTCCCCGATGACGCGCCAAAATAGTGCGGTATCTTGACGACCCAAGACAGATAAACGCGTTTCGTCACACTCACCCTCTTCTCCTATCTCTCTTACTACACATTTGTTTACCTAGATAAGTTAGTTTATTAATCTATTGTAAAACTTTATTACTGAAATCTTAGGATACAATGTGGTAGCTTTCCCCTAGACTTGCGTGGCATGACACAAGAATGTCCAGCATTTTATCTCACCATTTTTCTCCTATCTCTCTTACTACAAATTTGTTTACCCCGATAAGTAAATTTCTTAACATAATGTACAACTCCATTGCTGCAATCTTAGGATACAATGTGGTAGGTTCTCCTAGTCTTCCGTGACATGACACAAGGATGTCCAAAATTTTATCTCACCGTTTTCTCCTATCTTTCTTACTACAAATTCATGTACCTAGATAAGTAAATTCATTAATCAATTGTACAACTCCATTGCTGCAATACTAGGATCTAATGTGCTAGCTTCCCCTAGACGTTCACACCCACCTGCTTTTGGTTGTCCGGCACGTTTCGCGAAGATGTAGATAACTTTGGTAAGTGAATTCTCTCCTTGCAGAATCTCTGTGCTAGAGTTGAGTCAAGAAGCGACATCACTGCACTATGGGCACTTCCATAAACCCTCAGTCCTCATCTTCAACAGCCAGTGTAGAGTTCCAATACTAATGGTGCCCGTTGCAATCTGATTCTGTGCTCAAGAGCCACAATACTGCCAGCTGGTCGGAGCTTGTAGCTTAGAGGTTAGTAACACCCCGTTTCACAACACCCCGACACACCGAGTCCAGGGTTAAAAAAGAACCGCCGGGGATGTGGAAACAGATCGCCTTGCCTTGATTTCCATAGTATGATGTTCAGAAAGCAATGGCAAACTACGTAATTTAAAATTGCCTAGTAAATTACACACAACCATTAATGATGGGCTTGACTGCAACGTCTAGTAACATGACAAGCCATTAATATTTTTCCTAACTCATTGCTGGCAACAGATCCTAGGTCCCTAGATCTGAGTTAGCCACAGCATAGCGTTCTCACTCTCTATCGCGCTGAGGTGTAATCTGACAGTTTCTCTTCCTCAGGGCTGAGACAGTTTTGATATTTCTCAATCTTCATATACGCTTTGAGGACTGATTCAGACAAACAAAACATTAAACCAGCGGAATTAAGTCTATGCTGGCTGACAACTGCCCGTTGTGCTGCAGGACTGTGTGAGTTGCGTGCGAGTGGGTAGTCGCTGCTGTCTTTGATCTGTATAAATCCCCGACAATTCTTTGCACAGATCTCTCAGAGAGAGTTACTCCCCGCTGCAGCAGTCAATACCGGCATATTGATTTGGGTAGTATCATAAGAACAAAGAAAAGAGGCTGTTCTACGGGGAGCCTGTCTGCGGGGACATCGCTTAATGGGGTATATGTTATGAAAGAATGCAAGACGTAGTAATGAATTGGTAAATTAATATATAGTTAAGGACAATCACGGAAAAAGACAATAACAGTGAGAAATTAGACAGACGACACACATGCTAAAAAAGGTTTAATAGGCATGACGATCTCGACTTCATTGCAGCGGGTTTGATCCCATATGGCTTAGTCTCTTCCCTCAGCCAGGCCTGCCGAAATCCTCGCACAAATCACAAACTCCGTAGCTCCAGCGACGACCCTCAGGAGTCTCCGAGAAAATTTCATTTGTGAACCGAACGACGCAGGCCGGAATCGAACCCACAACATTCGGAGCGCAAGCCAGACGAGGTAACCGCTTGGCCACGGAGGCTTCCAGGAGCTAACAGAAACATGCGAGACATATAATCACCACTGAGCTGGTTCTTGAGCGTCAGTTTCACATAACCATCATTAGAACACCATGGATACAGGAGTTTTGAGAAAGGATGAGTTAACAACCGACGTCACCATACTCTGGACAGTCTAATACGAGTTCCCTTCTCAGCTTCACAGCCAGCGATGAGCTCCCAGTACTAATGGTAGCAGTGGCAGTCTGATTACGTATCCGTCTGGCCTTTATTCTGAGTGCCGAGTGTCGGACAGATCCTCTAATCATTCATTACCGCGGTATTCTCTGCTGGCCGTGATGGATAATCTTTTGTTCCACACTATACGCATGACCCCAAAGTGTATGAACACATCCACTTTATCATGCACCAATACCCCATCCCACGTGCAGACCCAGCTAATCTGTCCGCCCCCTCGCTTCCCAGCAGACCTGCCTGTGCCAATCTGCCCGCCCGCTCGCTTCCCAGCAGACCAGCCTGTACCAATCTGCCCGCCCGTTCGCTTCCAAGCAGACCAGCCTGTGCCAATCTGCCCGCCCGCTCACTTCCCAGCAGACCAGCCTGTGCCAATCTTTCCGCCCGCTTGCTTCCCAGCAGACCAGCCTGTGCCAATCTTTCCGCTCCCTCGCTTCCCAGCAGACCAGCCTGTGCCAATCTGCCCGCCCGCTCGCTTCCCAGCAGACCAGCCTGTGCCAATCTTTCCGCCCGCTCACTTCCCAGCAGACCAGCCTGTGCCAATCTTTCCGCCCGCTTGCTTCCCAGCAGACCAGCCTGTGCCAATCTTTCCGCTCCCTCGCTTCCCAGCAGACCAGCCTGTGCCAATCTGCCCGCCCGCTCGCTTCCCAGCAGACCAGCCTGTGCCAATCTGTCTGCACGCTCGCTTCCCAGCAGACCAGCCTGTGCCAATCTGTCCGCCCCGTCGCTTCCCAGCAGACCAGCCTGTGGCAATCTTTCCGCCCGCTTGCTTCCTAGCAGACCAGCCTGTGCCAATCTGTCCCGCCCGTCGCTTCCCAGCAGACCAGCCTGTGGCAATCTGTCCGCCCGCTCGCTTCCCAGCAGACCAGCCTGTGCCAATCTGTCCGCCCGCTCGCTTCCCAGCAGACCAGCCTGTGCCAATCTGTCCGCCCGCTCGCTTCCCAGCAGACCAGCCTGTGCCAATCTGTCCGACCGCTCGCTTCCCAGCAGACCAGCCTGTGCCAATCTGTCCGCCCGCTCGCTTCCCAGAAGACCAGCATGTCCTTTGGAAATAACACAACTGAGGCTTTTGAATCTGCCCGAGGATTTTTGGAACGTGACTGCATGTTCGGAGCGATTGCAGATGGCTATGTCCCAGAGTTGACCGGTTTTTGCCTTATGCAGAAATGCGTGGCTGCTGGGCTTCTGGTTGACTGCCACTGCCATCGACGATGAACTGTATTTCGTGGACTGTGTGGGTGAACATCTAGGAAACATCTAGATGGGAAAATGACTGCCGATTCCATCAGAAATGAACTGGGTGTTTTGTGGGGGACTATTGTGTTGACATTCTGGCGGCGGCATTGTTGTTTGTCGAGACTCCTGCCTTTTCCACTTTTCACATTGGGCAGTGGGGAGTGTTTTGTGTGATATTTACTGGCACAGGAATGGAGCATAATGGGGACGACCCGTTGCTGTGAAGTTGGAACTGCGACTAACTAACTAACAACTGAGGCGCTCTATATTTGATAGAATACAGAAGAGGAACACATACATTCTACAGGATCTGACCATTCACGACAGCTGGTTCACCATGTCTCGGAAACTATAATACATTGGCTACATCAAACTTTGAGATAACTCGGACAACGACATCAAGGCTCCGATCCAACATGAAACAGCACATCGTGCCATGTTAAGCATTTGAATTCTTACCAAGGAGTCGAGCTGCTCCAAGAAAGTCTTCAAAGTCCCAACGAGTCCACGAACTGCATCCTAAAGGTACAAATATACGGAAACAAAACAATACAGGCATGTACAGGGCGTAAAGATTCCCTTGGGGGAACCCAGAACTAGAGAATCATGTGTTGACTCTGAAATAACGGACACCTTTTTGAATGGTAGAGAAATGCCACGTGCTGTAACTGCCGTCCCCCGAGGACCGAACGACATGCGGTTTTTGTGGGTTTACTAGCAGAGTTCATTAGTATAAATGGAGTGGCCTTGGATGACGTCACCACATTCAGGAAGTGAAAGACCGTTCAAAACTAGTCCGTCCATAAATGCCGCGGATGTATCGGCCGTACGACGCAATGTTGCATGCAGTCTGCTGGAAACTGATGGATGGATGGAAACTAGCACAGATGAAATAACCTCCTCTAGGCCGGTAGACAAATGTCTGGAAGTGCAGTTTACAAGCGGAAAACAACGTTACTTATTGGTAATCAACTTCATAAGATGCGCTGATAGAAACCTGTATGCGTGCGCGGTGAAGACTTTGTAATACATATGTTGGAGACACAAATGATAAACATAATATACTTACAAATTTGATGTTTTCAACCAGTGTAGATAAACTAATGCCCAGCTGCATCCTAGAAAATGAGAAGTATCTATTTCAATAAGTCAGTATCATTGAATGCCAGAGAGTGCTGACATGTGTATATGGAACCTGTTCTGACATATGGCAGTGAATCTTGACACATATGAGGATGGGCTTGGAAGCAACGGAGATGTGGTTCCTGAGACCAATGTTGCGAATATATTGGCGCAACTATCAATCATTGCATGGAAGAGGCAAATGCAAGTAGAACAATGTAGAAAATTATAAGAAAGAGACTGACAACGTTCTTTGGTCATGTCGTGAGAAGAGAGGAATTCGAGAACATCGTGACAACTGGAAAGATCAAGGGGAAGAGATGCAGAGGCAGATAATGAGAAATGATAATGGATGAACTGAGTTGTGGTATGGAGGAATATCATCAACAGAGTTGATCCAGAACACCAAGGACTGAGATCTGTGGAGAGCCATGAACACTTAAGCTAGCTGGCAGGGCACGTGATAATGCTGGTGGTGATCTAAACCATATCTTTCAATGTGTATACTGTCTAGTATGCATCTCTTGGTGGTAGATGTTAACCTATGTGCAAGGGATAGGTGGTCGGGGGCCTGTGGGACCAGGTAGAGAAGATGGGGGATTAGATTGAGAACCTGTATGTGGAAAGGATGAGATTGCAGGAGATTGGCAGGGGTTCTGGAAGAATCTCAAAACTGAGAAGGAAGACCAGGAGAACTTTCAATCATGTAGCGGTGGGAACGTTAGTAGTGGGCTATTTGCTGGGTGTTGAATGAGGGGACGAAGCGAGTATGGGAATGTCCTGAGTACAGTGATGTCGGTTCTTAGCTCAACTCAACTGTCAATTATGTCCTCTGATCTTAATTTCTGTCCTAAACGTTCATCAGTTACGGTTATGTAGATTACAGGCCAGATGATAGTCTTCATTGCATCGGATGTCACCCCATATGGTTCAGTTTCTTTGTGCAAAACGCCATATCGCCTGTCGATACCTGGACATTTATTTCTCATTGCAATTTGTATTGAAATGTCTCGGGAATTCCCCAATGTTTTCAACATCTTTGGGTAATACGTCAGCGATATTTCCGGTGTTTTGTAGCCTCAACAATATCAGGGACGTCTGGTCGGTAAAGTGCAAAACTTACTTATTGTTGCAAATAAAGAGAGAGAGAGAGAGAGAGAGAGAGAGAGAGAGAGAGAGAGAGAGAGAGAGAGAGAGAGAGAGAGAGAGAGTTGTAACCACAAGTTGTTTGACTGGTCGTGGGTATACAGACAGAGTGAGCCGCGTTCAACACGGGCGAAACAAAGAAATAGCTGGGCTATCGTTTTATTTGAGTACACAATGAAAAGAAATATGTGTGGTTGACGTATGTTCCTGAGAAGTCGTTACTGGAACTGATTAACTTTTCGATGTGTGTATATAATCTTGAGTTTTGAGTCTGCCACGTAATTCTGTGTGGCTATCAGCAATTGTGTATGACAGATATAATGCACAGGATCGATGTGTCACGTGTTCATACTGTTTTCATGGTGGCTGTAGTCATTCCAGATGTTATTTATGAATTCATTGGCATAATGAATATTTGAGTGTACTTATATCATCATCATCATCAAGTGCCCTGCCAGGTGACGTAGGCGTTCATGTCTCTCCACACATCTCGGTATTTAGTGTTCTAGATCAACTCTGCTGATGATATTCCTCTTTGCCACCGGTTGTCATTCCAGCATCATTTCTCTTTCGTTCGTTCATTCTCTTCCTGATGATCTTTCCAGTTGTCACTACGTTCTCCAAAGCTTCTCTTCTCATCACATGACCACAGAAAGCTGTCTGTCTCTTTCTTATTGTTGTATATAATTTCATTATCCAAGGAATTCGCAACATTCGTCTCAGAAACAACATCTCTATTGCTTCCAAGTTCTTCCTATTTTGTTCACTTACATTCCAAGATTCACTGTCATACAGCAAAACAGGTTCTATATAGCATTGCAGCACTCTCTTACATTCAATGATAGTGACTTATTTCATGAGATATTTTTCATTTTTGTAAATAAAATTTTTGCTTGCCCTATTGTGTTCTTAATCTCCGTTGAGCATCTTCCATCTTATGTTATAATATATATATATATATATATATATATATATATATATATATATATATATATATATATATATATATATATATCACACACACGCACGCACACACACACACACACACACACACACACACACAATTACTACTGAATAAAGCAGAAACATACAGAACGACAGAAGCAGTTACTAATAAACTACAAACGGTAATTGGTCCCTACACAGGAAAGAACTAAACTGATATGACAGAAGTACTATGAACAGAACAATTACCAATGAATTAAGAGGCAAGGAAAAGACAAGACACTGATGCAGATTATGACATACATTGAGAAGGAAACAGGAGAAGAATGAAAAAAGAATTAGCGACAGATAAATAAAATGGGGAGGAAAAGACGCTGTTGCTGAGTAGTACATACATTTAGGAAAGCTTAAAATAACATGAAAGGAAATTTCTTTGTTTGGAATCCATAAGGAAAACGATACCGTAGAAGACAGAACAAGAATCGGAGCCAAATGAATCGTATAGGAAGGACATTAGGGGGCTGTATTAGACATCAAATGATAGCATTGCTGGGAGTGAGCTGGTCGAGAACCTATGTCCCAATTGGGGGAATCAAGTGCAAAGGAAGGATATACGGGGGTAAGTTAATAAGTAAGTCACAAATGGCTGTAAAAAAATACTTATCCATGATAACAACTTGAAACCAGTTTATTTTTATACAAACATCGTCCCGTTTTTTCTCAACATAATTTCCACCAACATTAATGCACTTATCCCATCGTTTTGTCAGTCCTCCCAAACCGACTGCATAGAACTGCGTGCTATGTTTTCATTTACCTGCCATCCCACAGATCTGAGTGACTTACTTATTGACTCGCCCGCGTAACATTTTCTAACCAGCCATGCACCGCTTTACGGGAAATCGCTAGTGGCCAAGTCCACTGAAAACCCACCTTGGCGGGTGACATTTCGCGAGTGACGCCGAAGTTGAATGTGAAGTGAAAATCTGGTTTAGAAAACAGAGCACGCAGTTCTATGCAGCTGGTTTGGGAGGACTGATAAAACGATGGGATAAGTGCATCATTGTTGGTGGATATTATGTTGAGAAATAATGGGACAATGTATGTATACAAATAAACTGGTTTCAAGTTGTTATCATAGTTATTTTTCTACAGCCATTTGTGGCTTACTTATTAACTTACCCTCGTAGCATGAATGTATATATATATATATTCCTTCTTGACGGATAACCATCTTTAGTCAACTTAACAGCCGACTTGTGTCGTGTGAGTAGTGTATACTTGTAATAATTTGAGTTGTAATATTGCTTCCCGCCAAGCCCGGCCGTAGCCTCGCCATAGCGCCGTTCGATCCGTCTGCGGGAGTGAGCGGCGGCTAAAGGAATCAATAAAAGATGACATTCGGATGTTAGACTCACACGAACAGGGGAAGGCTGTATATTTGTAACCAGAATCACTACGCCTTTCATTTGTGCGTCACGTCGATCGCAGTGTTGCGTCCGGGGCAGTAACTGGCAAGTTTGGGGTTGTGTTTTCAACGTCTTCAGCAATTTGTTTACTTGCCCCTGTTGCATATGTTGATGTTCAGGGAACACAAACACCACACAAAGACACACACACACTCACACGAAGCATTGACACACTTATGCACACATTCATGAAGTGGCAAAGAAAGCGGTTAACAAACAGCGAAATGTTTTGCACTGTCCACCATTGAGAATTGTCGAGAGTGGCACATACAAGCCGATACAGACAAAAGACAAGAGTTCTCAACTTCGCAACTTTAAAGGATGTTTTAGTATTTTAAGGGATTTCCAAATATTAAATTAAAAAAAAAAAATATTAAACCGCCGTGCTGCAGTAGCCAGCATGCTTGCCCGTCCTAGTATATGGTTTGAATTCTAATCTAGGAGTACTTATAAAGAAAATTCTTGAGTTCCCACGTCTATCTAGCATAAAATAAGTACATAGAAAGATCATGAGAAGTAAAGACTTTCTTCGTGAACCTGTTCATGGTTGTTCCTCGCGCTGACACAGGAAGCATGAATGTTATCCAGCTTTCTAATTTTATTTTTGTGGAGAAGCGTGACAGGGGATCCTCGTTCAAAGCAAATGTAAGGCGCCTCCTCCCCTCCACTAAGCTAACGGACATCCTCGGGCAAGTTGGAGTCACCGTATAGTTACCCAATCTGAGTAAGGTGAAGCCATGGAACAGGTGATGGATTAAGCTTCAGAGCAGGCTATGCATAGCTGTTGGTTAAGGTCTCAAGTTTTAAGACGGTAGGCAGAGGATCCCTGTATAGAGACAATGGCAAGGGTCGGTCACATACACTATGATCACTACCAAGAAGGAAAGCAACGGGGAACTACATTCTTTACAGATGCCTAGAACCTCAGGATTAGAAAACTCCAGAATATCAATAGGCAAACCTTCTGCCCAGAGAGACGACATTGGAAGATAAACTCTATGGACCGCTGAGTGAACTAAAAAAGACAGTTAAATTCATACAAGAGACAACATTGCAGTTATAGACATATTTCAAGCAAACGAAAGAAGAAGAAGACACAACATAAATGGGAGCTCCACACGAGCAACCTCACAGGTAGGGAAAGTCACCTGAACCAATTGACTCCAACCGTCAGCAAGCCACTGAGTACACCAGACTAACATCACTTAAAATCAATAAATCAATCATGTGCCATGCCGGAAAGCGTGGGCGGTTATGACTCGCCATCTCACTCGATCACCAGAGTCGTGGATCAGCTCAGTGTTCCTTTCTCATCCATGCCATGTGGCAAGCCATCCAGGTATTTTCCTCTCGGTCTTCCTCTTGGTCTGTTCCCTTCGATCTTGCCAGTTGTCACCAAGTTCTCCAATCCATTTCTTCTCATAACATATCCAAAAAAATTTGACTGTCTAAGTCTAATTTCTCTAATCAATTTACAATTTTCATTTGTCTCCTGTAGTACTTGGTCATTGGTTTTTCTGTCTGTCCATGGTATTCTTTGCATTTTCCTCAGAAACCACATTTCTGCAGCCATCAGATGTTTTTCAGCTTGACTGCTCATTGTCCAAGTTTCACATCCATACAAAAGAACAGGCTCTATGTATCCCCTCAACACTCTTTTTCTCGTTGCAATTGACATCTTCTTATTTGTCAGAATGTTTTTCATCTTGCTAAAGGCTACTTTCGCCATGGCGATTCTTTTCTAATCTCTTCAAAGCATCTCCCATCAGATGTTATGACTGTTCCGAGATAATTGTACCGATTCACTTGTTGAAGAATATTCCCATTGACTAGTATATTACATTGTGGTATTTCGTCCTTCCTAGTGACGACCATAATCTGTGTCTTTTTACAATTTAATTCTAACCCAAGTTGTTCACTGTGTACATCAACCGCATCTACTAATTGTTGCAGATCCTGTGCATTGTCTGCAATCAATACTGTATCATCTACATATCTAATGTTATTGATGTTTCATCCTCCAATGCTGATTCAATTCATACCTTCTACTTTTCTGAAAATATTTTCACTGTATAGGGAAAAAAGATCTGGAGACATCACACATCCCTGCCTAACACCTCTCTTAATTGGCTGATACTGTCCCACTTCATTATCAATCCTTATTGCAGCTTGTTGTTTCCAATATATGTTTTTTATAAGTCTAATGTCTTTCCCATCAATTTGTAGATCTGCAAGCATATCCACCATGTTGACATGTCTAACTCTATCAAAAGCCTTTATATAGTCAATAAAGCAAAGATGTATATCCTTGTTTACTTCTATAGCACGTTCAATAACTGTTCGCAGCATATACACAGCATTTACTGTACCCTTTTCCTTCTACAATTCTTCCCCTATTTCACTCTTTGCATGATAATTCGTAGCAAAATCTTTGTGATGTGACTCATTATACTAATTGTTCTATGCTGATCACATTCCAAGGCTCCTGATTTCTTTGGGATTGCAATAAATACAGAGTTACATACTTCAGAAGGTATATCCCCAGTATCATATAATGTGTTCAGCAGTCTGGTGACTTGCTCTAGTCCAAATTCTTCTAAAGCTTTAACTTTAATCATTTCTGTTGTCATGTTATCTGCGCCGGGGGCCTTGCCAGCTTGCATATGCTTACGAAAATTTCGAACCTCCATCTTCAAAATTGGCGGTCCTTCATTATTAAATCTAATAGCATACTGTTCCTCTCTGTTATCATTATACAGGTCTTTCACATAATCTTTCCATACATGTAAAATCTGATCTTTTTCTATTATGATTTTGCCATCTTTAGGTTTTAGACGACCTGTTGATGTACTTGTTCTTTTATTAGTAAGTTCCTGAATTCTTTTGTGCACTAATTTGGTATTTTGACTGTTGTGTTGTTTTTCACTTTCAAAGCACTTTTCCTCCAGCCATGCTTCTTTTGCCTCCTTACATAATATTCTGATTTGTCTGTGAATTTCTTCATATTTGGCAGAATTATTTTTGCTGAGCCTTCTTGTTTCCATTAGGTGTAAAATTTCTTCAGTCATCCATTTCTTACGACCCACCTTCTTTAATTTTCGAATAGTTGTGTCTGCAGCCAAACTGATTGAATTCTTCAACATTTCCCATTGATCACCCACATCCTGAAATGGGATCTCTAGATCAGACAATATATCAAATCTGTTCTGTACTTTTATATGTTTTGTATTTCCTTGTCATTACTCAATGTACACAAATCATATTTAGTGTTTCCTCTTATATACTTGACTTTCTTCAACTTTATCCTCAATGTTCCTGTAAGTAATCTGTGGTCACTATAACAATCAGCACTGGGAACTGTTTTTGCAATTGTTAACGCATTGCGAAACCTTCTGCTAATCAAAATGTAGTCAATCTGGTTTCTAATCCTGCTTTCAGGACTCCTCCATGTCCATAATCTTCTAGGGTGTTGCTTAAACCAGGTGTTTCCTACAATCATTTTCTGTTCTTTTGCCCACTCTACGAGTCTGTAACCTCTTTCATTTCTCTCTCTTAGACCATAGTTGCCTACTGTGTATCTATCACCTTGATTTCCTACTTTTGCATTGAAGTCCCCTATTATGATGTTTATTTCTGAATTTTTACATTTCTTTAAGGCAGACTCTATGTCGTTATAAAATTCCTCTACACTATCTTCACTGGATTCTCCTGTTGGGGCATATACTTGAATAACATTTATGCTGAAAGGTCTGCCACTTAATTTAACTAGTAGAACTCTGTCCGACACGGCCCAATATCCTTGAACAGATTTTGATGTTTTCTGGTCCAAAATAATTGCCACTCCCCTTTGTCGATCTTCACCTCCAGAATAAATAATCTTAAAATCTTCATCTATCTTGATGCCTGCTCCTGTCCATCTCGTCTAGCACATCCCTAAAATATTAATTGTTTTCTCTTTCCATTTCTTGTTTTATGTTCTCTAATTTTTCGTCGTCGTTTAACGTCCTAACGTTCCATGTTGCTAATTTTAATGTCTCTGTCCTTGTCTTGCGATGATCAGTCTTTAGGCGAATCATAATGTACTAGGCACTTTCAAAGAGGTAGTTTGCCGACTTAAAATAGGCACATCAAAACATCGACACAATTGATGGGGAAAGAAGAAATGGAAGGCAAAGTGATAAATACCCGGATGGGATCGCCAGAGGATATAATCGTGATAAGAACACAGTTTTGATGCACGACTGGTGACAGTGTGAGATCGAACCTTGACCGCCCGCACTTATAGGCAAGACACGTAATGGTGTTGTGCTATAGACTTGTATTGTTTACTAGCGTCTGCATTGTTTTTACCCCATGACGTCTAGCAACAATTCCCAGGTGTTGTTGATTCCAAATCCAAGGTTATCCAGTATCTTACCATCTCCAATTACTTCATTGCTGATGATAGCTGATAGAGAAACAACTGCAAGCGGATACATAAACACGTTGAAAGCACGGGTAGCGTTGTGCATTGCAAGGTTTAGAAATGGGTTTAGTCGGGTAGCATTGTGCATTGCAAGGTTTAGAAATGGGTTCAGTCGGGCAGCAATGTGCATTGCAAGGCTTGGAAATGGGTTCAGTCGGGTAGCAATGTGCAATGCAAGGTTTAGAAATGGGTTCAGTCAGGTAACAATGTGCATTGCAAATGGGTGCAGTCGGGTAGCAATGTGCATTGCAAGGTTTAGAAATGTGTTCAGTCGGGTAGCAATGTGCATTGCAAGGTTTAGAAATGTGTTCAGTCGGGTAGCAATGTGCATTGCAAGGTTTAGAAATGGGTTAAGTCGGGTAGCAATGTGCATTGCAAGGTTTAGAAATGGTTTTAGTCGGGTAGCAATGAGCAATGCAAGGTTTAGAAATGGGTTTCCTGCTTGTCTGCAATCCAGAGTCTTTTATCTTCCCTTTCTACCTGCCTAACCGCTCCGTGGCGAAGGCGTAACTGACATAGTTCATAATCCCTCCTACCGCATTTGAAACACAGATGTGGGCGATTTGGCAGCAGACTGCCTTGCGTTGGTTTGTTACGAAATGGTACGTATGCCGGTCCTTCAGAAAGCAATGACAAACTACTGAACGTAAACTTGCCAAGCAATCACAAACAGTAAACAAATACTGGGGATGACCGCGACGTCCTGTAAAAGGATATGCAACTAACTTTAACTAACTTCTACCTACACGCTAGCTCTGTGGCGCAGAAGTTACGAATGCAATTAGCAAATCCCGCATACCACGTTTGAAACACATCTGCGGGCGATTTGGAAGCAGACCGCATTGTGTTAGTTTTCGTACAATGTTAAGAGTGCTGGTCGTTCAGAAAGCAATGGCAAACTACTGAACGTAAACCTACCAAAAAAATAACAAACAGAGAAAAATGCTGGGGTTGACTGCGACATCCTGTAAAGGATATGCAACTAATTTTGTTTTATACCTGCTGGTCTCCCAGAAACAGATAAAAGCGACATCTTTCTACCTACCGGTCTTCCAGAAACAGATAAAAGCGACATCTTTCTACCTACCGGTCTTCCAGAAACAGATAAAAGCGACATCTTTCTACCTACCGGTCTTCCAGAAACAGATAAAAGCGACATCTTTCTACCTACCAGTCTTCCAGAAACAGATAAAAGCGACATATTTCTACCTACCGGTCTTCCAGAATCAGATAAAAGCGACATATTTCTACCTAGCGGTCTTCCAGAAACAGATAAAAGCGACACCTTTCTATCTACCGGTCTTCCAGAAACAGATAAAAGCGACATCTTTCTACCTACCGGTCTTCCAGGAACAGATAAAAGCGACATCTTTCTACCTACCGGTCTTCCAGAATCAGATAAAAGCGACATCGTTCTACCGACCGGTCTTCCAGAAACAGATAAAAGCGACATCTTTATTAGAGAATTCAGAAGTTAACAGTCACGATGGTTTCAGAATATTTTTTTTTGGGGGGGGGGGGGGGGGAAGGGAAGAAGGGGGGGGGGGGGAGGGCTGGTATAAACTCTTTACGACAGCTGTAGAAAAAAAGCTATGGAAAAAGAGCAGGAGGAAGACACGGGTTAATACCTAGATGACTTAGTCAAATGGTATGTATGATTGGTACCAGGAGGTAGACTAACCCGAGACTCTGGTGATTGTGTGATGTAACGTGTAATGATGGTCCACGTTTATCAACTTGACGCATGATGGCGATGACGGGACCAAATCCATGACGGCGAGTGTGTGTCGATCTTTTTCTAGCTCCGACCTTTTGACCAGACCATTTTAGCATGGAAAACCAGGTAGATTATCGTCGAGACAGCTCGCGGGATCACGGGAAACTCACTCTTGTACCTCTCCAGGTAGGGACAATGGATGCAGTGGACTGATTTGTCCTTGTGGATTTTGTTTAAATGTTGCATATCCCTTAAAATATGAATAAAATTAGGTGGAACTGCGGTAAAGCTGTGAGAGTGTAAACAATATGACATGACACAAAGTAGTGCAGCTTTACATAACAGAATTAAGACTCATACAGGACGTTGCGGTGACTAACCTTCATCAGCAAACAAACACATTCACAAACACAACATACAGTCAAGGAAATCTCCTGTGACTACATCAGAAGGTGACGACAGAACGAGAACAGCAAAAGCATGAAAAAATGAAGGCAATGAAGAGAAAATGAGAGTTGAAAAAATGTTAATTGAAAGAAATGTTAATTGAAAAAAATGTTAACTGAAAAAAATGTTCATACTCACCTCACAGTTCAGATCTGTAAGCAACTCAGAAAATCTCCGATGTATTCTTTTTATACCCGGTGCTAGGTGTTACGGTTCAGTGAGCACATTGAAAGAAGGGGGGCGGAGGCAGGAGGGCGGGACGGTGACTGGTCTGGTATTGGTATCTGAGCAATCTGAATGGATGTACTAACGAAGCATGAGGGGCGTGTCATATCCCTTAAAAGACGTTGCAGTCAACACCAGCATTTTTCAGCTGCTGTTGATGTACTAGGTAAGATTACGCTCAGTAGTTTGCCATTGCTTTCTGAGCGACCGGCTCACATACCCCCGTAAGTTACCGACGCGGCGAGAACCGCTACCAATTCTCGTGCACATCACGTCACTCACGAGAGTGTACGGGATTACGGAGAAAGACGCTAACCCCTGGGTCAAGGAGCCGGCTCTTGTGGATTAGCATTCCTTATTACCAGTGTCCCTCGCCATCATGCGAACCCACTCCGATTTCTGAAGTACTTGTAATTTACGTTCCCAAGTCAAGGAAGAGACGTCAGTTTTAGCCCAAGTGACCGGGGTAGGGGTTGAACCCGCTACCTCGCCATCCGCACACGGGAAGTTTAACTGATTCAGTGCCAAAGGATAGTATATCGTCGAATTTGACCTCCCAATTGGACGAAGGACGATATATCGCCAGAATAGAGTCATCATGTTATTTGGTTTGTTTTGTGTATCCTCCACAATTTCAATGCTCAGTGAACGGAAATCTGTATTATAATACTTGTTCATTTGATTGCGTACCATGTTTGGTCGAAACCTGCATTTTGTTTGGCCCGGAATCAGTTAAGAAGAAACCATCCGATCTATTCAGCCACGCCGACCTCAACATATAATCTATTCTGTGAACCAAAATTAATTATCGACATGGGGAACACACACACATCTACCGCTAGAGGTGGGAACAATTGGACATACAATTGCGTCTATGATTGCAAATTAGAGACATGAGAACGTGAACTCGTCTAACGTTTAAGAGGCGACAATTGGACAAACAATCGCTTCTGTGAATTCAAGACAGAGACTCCTCCGAAGTCGGAGAGTGGCTGCCTGTATGGCGAGGAACCACCAGTCTGCACACCAATAAGCCAGACATGGGACAACGGATACTCACGCAAACCTCAGGTCCTGTATGACATCACACTGATGTTGGACAACAGGATGTCTTCGTCCGACATACAGGACTTTGCGTTGGAGCTCAAGCCAATGAACACAAGCAAGCAAGCAAGCAAGCAAGACAGAGACAAGAGAACACACACTCGTCTCCCGCTGTAAATGGGGACAACTGAACATTCAATCTCCTGTGTCAGCAAAACAATAAATCACTGGGCCGGCTGACAGGTGTGTCATCTACCGGAACTACATCGTTTCGCCATATCGCCATGCGATTGTCCTAAACCTGGGGGTTGTTCAAGCATTCACCTCATATACTATATACCAAACCGATGTCCAATCTCTGACCACATAAGACCTAATCTAATGGGAGGTAAAAGACATTCACCAAATGCAACTCAGGACTCCAAGGAAAGGCCAGACAGACACATTCTCAGACTGCTACTGGTACCATTAGCATTGGGACTCTTCGCTTGTTGTTGTATATGAAAGACGGAGCACGTATGAGAACGTCCCGAGTCGGTTCTTGACCCAACTCAACTCAACTCAACTCGACTCGACTCGACTAAATTCATCTAATCTCATTTCAGCTCAACTGGACTCGACTCAACTCATCTCGACTCGACTCAACTCAACTCAACTAATCTCATCTTATCTCAACTCAAATAAAACCTAACTCAATCCAACTCAACTCACCAAATGCTAAAGAGTCATCAAAGGCATCCAATCTCGCGACTCCTTCCCCCTCATTGATTATCTACAAAGAAAAATAATAAAAGAAACATCAGAAAAAGAAGCAAGAAAGAAATAAAGAATATATACATGAGGAGGCAAACTGTTAATGGCCACAGGAGTAATAAAAGGCAACGGTAAATCGATAGGAGGGAGGAAAATATTGCCCTCCGAAGAGATATACTGACATCAAGAAATGTCTACTGGGAAAACAACAATTGTCTTAGCGCCAAAGAAGCGCATCTGAAGTCAGTCAATCCCAGTTTTGAAATTACTGGCATGCAACACAACAGCGAATGTCCGAACCGATGGGGAGAGTGCTGCGTGAGAGGAAGCGGTTCGATACAGAGGGTAATCAATGAAGTGAGCCCTAATACGGTTGCTGCTGTTCCCTCCTCCTCCCCTCCCACTTCTCATCTCCCTCCCCCTCCTCCTCTCCCTTCCTCTCCCTCCCCTCCTCTCCCTTCCCTCATCTCCCTCAGCACTCCGCCTCCGCCCCCGCTGCCTTCATCTCCTCCGCACCTCTCAGCCCCAC
>OY992894.1:12809156-12829156 GCA_963921405.1 Cepaea hortensis
GATCCTCTCAACACCCTGCAACTTCTCTATTTTTCTCTAACTCCGATCACCTACTAAATTCTGCTGGTCATATTCCTCCACGCGGTGCTTTTTAAACCCGACATCCCACATTGTGTTATCGGCTTCGTGCCGTGGAGTGCAATTGGGAGGGTACAACCCTTTTTCTTGTGCGAGGAATTGCAACCTAAAGACTAAATGTCGTGGCAGGACAGATCAAGCCTTAAGCCTTGGTTGGCAACTGATCTAAGATCGAAGTCCGGACAAGCGGACAGTTAAAGCATTGGTTTGATGATCCAGCAGCTTCTGCAGATTGTCTTATTCTAGGTGCATTGATGTTACCTTTCCTCTGGAATAAACTAGGCAGGTCGAGAAAGGGATCAGGCTGCATGGACAACACATGGTCTCTTGAATTCAGCCCAGGCTTTGTGCTATGGAGAGGAATAACTACATGCCTGCTCTCACCGCCATGAGTTGTAGTTATGCCTTTTTTGAAACGCAATGTAACCAATTGTCATCTGTCAAGACGGCAATTTGCCAGTACATTCCTCCACGTCACCATTTTAGACCATTAGTCTTTGTCTTTCTCTGTCTGACTCACCCTCTTCTGCGCTTTCCAGAAAGATCGTGATATAACATCTCAGAATGATCTTTCTTAAAGTAATTGACAGCGATTTATTGCATACTACACTTGTCATCTTCTGAACAAAATCATTTACTTGACCTAAGATAATGCATACATATAAAACTACTATGGAGAAAACAATATATGTTAATGAGAAAAAATTGGAGGTGGTGGAATATTTTGAATATCTTGGGTCATTGATTACCTACAACGGTGACACAATGAAAGAAATTAAACGACGACTATCAATCGCTCTTCAAAGACTAAAACAACTGAATAAATTATGGAGTGGGACAGATAGAACTACAAAAATTAGATTTTTAAGAGCATGCATCTTTCCCATTGCAACATGCGCCAGTGAGACATGGACACTTACTAAACAAGCTGAACAGCGCATAAATGCATAAATGTATTCATATAAATGAATAAAAATGTTATAGACGGGTTCTAAGATTATCCTGGGTAAGGAAAAGAACAAATGCATACATACTTCAAGAGCTGAATATTGACGACGGTTGGCTATTAAAGGCGATAAAAAAACGAAAATTGATAAATGTCGGTCATTTGAAACGTCATAGTCCATTTGTATGTATACTGTGTAAAAAAGGGGGGGGGGGATTTATAGGGAGGAAATTCGAAAAGGGGGGTGGGATGGAATGACGTTCTGAACATATGGCAAAGGTGTACATGGGCCAAAAAAATGTTGAGAACCACTGTGCTAGTAGAACAGAAGGCTGAGACCAACAAGATCATGAAGAGGATGTAAGAGGATAGACAACAACTCGAGTAGCTCAAGAACAAGAAAGCAATAGCAATGAAGAAATAAACTGAAAACAGCAACCAGACAGCAACATTATGAACCATCAAGAAGACACTGGGCAATTGTAAACAGTACAACGGCGTGGGATGTAAAATCTGACGGTGTGATACTGACCTCATCGAGTGCACAATGATCTACACAAAGATGAGATTAGCTCCATATACTGACCACATCGAGCACACAATGATCTATACAAACTTGAGATTACCATCATATACTGACCACATCGAGTGCACAATGATATCTATGCAAACATTAGATTATCACCATATATTGACCACATCGAGTGAACAATGATCTATGCAAACATGAGATTACCACAATATAATGACCACATCGAGTGCACAATGATCTATACAAACATGAGATTAGCTCCATATACTGATCACATCGAGTGCACAATGATCTATATAAACATGAGATTACCACCATATACTGAACACATCGAGTGTACAATGATCTATACAAACATGAGGTATGCTCCATATACTGATCACATCGAGTGTACAATGATCTATACACACATGAGATTACCACCATATACTGACCATATCGAGTGTACAATGATCTATACACACATGAGGTTAGCTCCATTTACTGACTACATCGAGTGCACAATGATCTATACAAACATGAGATTACCACCATATACTGACCACATTCATATGCATATGTGTATATGTTCGTGTATGTGAGTGCATGATTGTGTGTATGTGTGCATGCATGCAGTGCATGCGAGGGAGTGTGTATTTGTGTGTGTGTGTAAGTATGTGTCTATGGGCGTGTATGTGTGCGTGGGGATATGTGTGTATTTGCGTGTGTATATTGTGTGTATGCTCGTGTGTGTATGTGTATATGCTTTCTTGCGCACGCGAGGGAGTGTGTATTTGATAGCGAGAGGGTGTGTGTCTGTCTGTGTGTGAGTGAGAGTGAAAGAGAGTGTGATACTGAGTAAATGAAAGATGGAGAGAGTGACTTAATGGGTGAAATAGTGATTGCGAGAGAGAGAGAGAGAGAGAGAGAGAGAGAGAGAGAGAGAGAGAGAGAGAGAGAGAGAGAGAGAGAGGAGTGAGCGAACGAGAGAAGACAGTGGAAGAATGGTATTGTTAATGTGTGTATGTGTGCGACCATTGTTTGTGAGTGTCTATGGGTGTGTGTTAGTGAGAAGAGAGCGAGAAAGACAGAGAGAGAGAGAGAGAGAGAGAGAGAGAGAGAGAGAGAGAGAGAGAGAGATTTAAGCGCACGCATATCATGTAACATGCTATTCCATATATGTTGTGTATTCTCATGTTCATATTACCATTTTGAATGCCAACTGATGTTATAATTTATAACATGAACACATGTACATCACTGTAGAGTGGGTGAGAGAATTAGAGAGTATGAGAGAGAGAGAGAGAGAGAGAGAGAGAGAGAGAGAGAGAGAGAGAGAGAGAGAGAGAGAGAGAGAGAGAGTTGAATTGCATCACTAATTTTTAAGTTACAAATTGTATATGTACAATTTTTCTCCATTTTCTTTACAATTTTGCGACAATGCTCACGACAATCGTCACTGTATGTGTGTGTGTAAAATGTGGGAGTTTGATCATAATAGTAGGTTGGGGGAAGGGGGGATGTGTGTGTGGGTGGGCGGGGTGGGATTGTGTGGGTGGGTGTGGGATTTGTGTGTGGGTACGTGCGGGATGTATGGGTTGGCGGGGGGATGTGTGTGTGGGTGGGGATGTGTGTTTGGCTAGGTGGTTGTGGGTGAGTGGGTGAAGGAGGATATGTTGGTGGATGATTGATGATGGGTTATGGGATGGGTGGGGGTATATGTATGGGTGTGGAGATGTGGGTGTGGGGATATGTGGTGGGTGGGAGATGTGTGCAGGTGTGGGTGGTTGTGGGTTTGGGGGTGTGGGTGAGGGATGTGTATGGGTGTGGGATGTTTGGGTGGATGGGTGGGGAGTGTGTGTGGGTGAGATATGTGTGGGGGATGTATGTGGGTTGGGGAGGGGTGCATAATGGGTGTGGGTGATGTATTTGGAGATGTGTGTGGGTGTGGTGTTGTGTGGGAGGGGAGCTGGTTGTGGATAAATGATGTGTGTGTGGGTGGGTGAAGGTGTGGTTGGGTTTTCGGGTGGGTGAAGGATGTGTGTGAGGGTTGGGATGTGTGCTTAGATGGGTGGTTGGGGTGTGTGAGTGTTGGTGGGTAGATAGGAGATGTATGTGTTGATGAGTGGGTAAAGGATGTGTGGGTGTTAGTGGTTGAGGGATAAGTACGTGTGTCTGGGGATGAGTGTATGAGTTGGGGATGTGTGTGTGGGTTGTGTGTGCGTGGATGGGAGGTGTGTGTTTGTGAATGGGGGATGTGTTGGTGGGTGGGGATGTGTGGGAGGGATGTGTGTATGGGTGGGGAGATTGTGCGTGGGTGGGGATGTGTGTGTATATGGGTAGGGGTGTGTGGTTAAGGGATGTGTGGCTGGGGGATGGGTGGATGGAGGATGTGTGGGTGGGTGATTGTATATGAGTAAGGGTGTGTGGTTAAGGGATGTTTGGTTGGGGGATGGGTGGGTAGAGGATGTGTGGGTGGGTAGAGGATATGTGGGTGGGTGAGTGTGTGCAGGTTAGGAGATGGTGGGGGATGTTTGTAGGTGTGGGCTCGGGATCTGTGAGTGGGCTGGGGGAGATAGGAGATTATGTGGGAGGGTGCGGAATTTGTATGTGGGTAGGTGCGGAATATGTGAGTTGACGGGGAGATGTGTGTGTGGCTGAGGAATGTGTGTTTGGCTGGGTGGGTGGAGGTGTGTGGGTGGAGGAGGATATGTGGGTGAGTTATTGTTGGTGGGTAATGGGACGGGTAGAGGATATGTGAGTGGGTGGGGAGATGTGTGTAGGTGGGGGATGTCTGGGTTATTGAATGTATGTGTGCTTGGCGTGTGGGTGGATGGGATGTGTGGTGGGTGAGAGGTGTGTGTGGGTGGGGAGATGTGTAGGTGTAGGGATGTGGTGGATGGGTGGGGGAATGTATGTGTGTGTGGGTTATGTGTGTGGTTGGGTGGGGGAGTTGGAGTGAATGGGGGATGTGGGTGGGTGGTGGATGTGTCTCATAACATAGTAATATGCATTGTTTATGTTTACAAAATTCATGTGACAATGTTTTTTTCCCTATGCACTGTTGATGAAAGAAAGCTGAGTGAGTGGAAGGGCCGAATGTAAGACGGGCCTGCGTGCCCAATTTGTTACCCTTTGAAAATAAACTCTGTTCGTTCGTTCGTTCGTTCGTTCACATCGAGTGCACAATGATCTATGCAAACATGAGATTACCACTATATACTGACCACATCGAGTCCTTAATGATCAATACAAACATGAGTTTAGCTCCATATATTGACCACATCGAGTGCACAATGATCTATACACACATGGGGTTAGCTCCATTTACTCACTAGGCCGCATAGATGGACATTATGTCAATTACGCTTTTAAATGTTGATTAAAATAACACTTGCCTACGCTAAACCACTGGTTGAAAGATACTAAACTATTATAATAGGGGGATGGGGCGTGGTACTTAGACTATTATAATGGGAGTCGTGGGTTACTTGAGTATTGATATAAAGGTGTGGTAGGTTACTTGACTATTATAATAGTGGGGAACTGCGTTACTTGATTATTACAATTAAGGGTCGGGGGTGGGGGTTTACGGGTTACTTGACTATCAAAATATGATGATAGTGGGAGGGGGTAGCTATTTAATTGACTGTTATGTCAGGGTCGTGGTCGTGGCTTACATTGTCTATTATAAAATGGATGCGGTCATGGGTTACTTGACTATTATAATAGGGCAGGGGCGTGGGATACTTGACTATTATAATAGGGCAGGGGAAGTGGGTTACTTGACTATTATAATAGTTGAGGGGCATGGGTTACTTGACTTCTATAATAGGGCAGGGGCGTGGGATACTTGTCTATTATAATAGGGCAGGGGAAGTGGGTTACTTGTCTATTATAATAGGGCAGGGGAAGTGGGTTACTTGTCTATTATAATAGGGCAGGGGCGTGGGATACTTGTCTATTATAATAGGGCAGGGGCGTGGGATACTTGTCTATTATAATAGGGCAGGGCGTGGGATACTTGACTATTATAATAGGGCAGGGGAAGTGGGTTACTTGACTATTATAATAGGGGAGGGGCGTGGGTTACTTGACTATTATAATAGGGCAGGGGAAGTGGGTTACTTGTCTATTGTAATAGGGCAGGGGAAGTGGGTTACTTGTCTATTATAATAGGGCAGGGGAAGTGGGTTACTTGTCTATTATAATAGGGCAGGGGCGTGGGATACTTGTCTATTATAATAGGGCAGGGGCGTGGGATACTTGTCTATTATAATAGGGCAGGGGCGTGGGTTACTTGACTATTATAATAGGGCAGGGGCGTGGGATACTTGTCTATTATAATAGGGCAGGGGAAGTGGGTTACTTGTCTATTATAATAGGGCAGGGGCGTGGGTTACTTGACTATTAGTATTATAATAGGGCAGGGGCGTGGGATACTTGTCTATTATAATAGGGCAGGGGCGTGGGATACTTGTCTATTATAATAGGGCTGGGGCGTGGGTTACTTGACTTCTATAATAGGGCAGGGGCGTGGGATACTTGTCTATTATAATAGGGCAGGGGAAGTGGGTTACTTGTCTATTATAATAGGGCAGGGGCGTGGGTTACTTGACTATTATAATAGGGCAGGGGCGTGGGATACTTGTCTATTATAATAGGGCAGGGGCGTGGGATACTTGTCTATTATAATAGGGCTGGGGCGTGGGTTACTTGACTTCTATAATAGGGCATGGGCGTGGGATACTTGTCTATTATAATAGGGTGTTGAAGTGTTTTACTTGGCCGTTATTATTAGGGAGGGTTAGTGGGTCACTTGACTATTATAATACGGGAGGGAAGGTGAGTTACTTGAATATGCATTTTGTTTTGGGTGCTCGCTCTCTTTCAACTGAAGCGTAGTCCATACGCAACACTCCCAATAATGCTGGACTGAATTTTGCACTGAAATCTGGATTAGCTTTTACCTATTAACAATATTCCTCGCCATTAGGCGAATCCACTCCGACTTCAGAGGTACTCGTAATTAACATCTCCAAGTCAAGGACGACAGGTCAATATTTTAGTGTAACTGTCCGTGTAGGAGTTGAATCCCTTACCTCGGCATTAGCCTGCCGGATGTTTAAGAACACGCGTTCTTATCCATTCGGGCACGCCGACCTACTCTTGAATATTATAATAGAGGAGGGGGCGTGGGGTACTTGGCTATTATAATAGGATGTTGCAGGCTAATTGGCTTTCATAAAACGGGATCGTGGGTTAGTTTGGCTGATAAAGAGCTGGAAAACATTACTGGAGACAACAGAATAAAAGATGTAAGCATGCTGTAATTCAGCTGATTTAGACTGGATTGTGACAGCTACTTGCTACTCATTCTTTTCAGTACTTCTCTCTCTCTCTCTCTCTCTCTCTCTCTCTCTCTCTCCCTCTCTCTCCCTCTCTCTCTCTCTCTCTCTCTCCCTCTCTCTCTCTCCCTCTCTCTCTCTCTCTCTCTCTCTCTCCCTCTCTCTCTCCCTCTCTCTCTCTCTCTCTCTCTCCCTCTCTCTCCCTATCTCTCTCTCTCTCTCTCTCTCTCTCTCTCTCTCTCTCCTATGTGTATGTTCAGCTATACGTTCATCTGTCTGTATGTCTACCTGTCCGTCCATTAGTCAGTTCGTTAGTCTATCAGTCTGTCTGTCTATCTATTTGTCTGTCGCTCGGTGGGTCTGTATGTTCCATCTGTGTGTCTGTATGTGTTTCTGTCTCTCTTCCCGTCCATTCAGCCATCCGCTCCTCTCATGTCAGTCTGCCTGTCTGTCTGTCTATCTGTCTGTCTGTCCATCTGAATGTGTGTCTGCCTGCCTGCCTGCCTGCCTGCCTGAAATTCTGCCAGCATGTGTGTCTTCTATGTATCGGTATCTCTGTCTATCTCTCTGCCTGTATATCTCTCTGCCTGTATATCTCTCTGTTTGAATATCTCTCTGTCTGTATATCTCTCTGCCTGTATCTCTCTGCCTGTATATCTCTCTGCCTGTATAACTCTCTGCCTGTATATCTCTCTGCCTGTATATCTCTCTGCCTGTACTCTCTGCCTGTATCTCTCTGCCTGTATCTCTCTGCCTGTATAACTCTCTACTTGTATATCTCTCTGCCTGTATATATATATCTGTGCCTGTATATCTCTCTGCTTGTATATCTCTCTGCTTGTCTATCTATATGTCTCTCTCTCTCTCTCTCTCTCTCTCTCTCTCTCTCTCTCTCTATATATATATATATATATATATATATATATATATATATCTGCCTGCCTATCTATATGTCTGTCTATATATCTCTCTACCTGTCTACGTATCTCTCTTTCTATATATTTCTCTGCCTGTATATATCTCCGCTTGTATATCTCTCTGTCTCTCTGTGTATCTGTCTGTGTATCTGTCTTTATATCTCTCTGCCTGTGCATCTCTCTGTATATCGCCCTGCCTGTATATCTCTCTGCCTGTATATCTCTCTAGATGTCTACGTATCTATCTGTCTATATATCTCTATGTCTGTCTACGTATCTATCTGTCTATATATCTCTTTGGCTCTATATCTCTCTGTCTGTCTATCTATATGTCTGTCCATCTCTCTCTCTCTCTCTCTCTCTCTCTCTCTCTCTCTCTCTCTCTCTCTCTCTCTCTCTCTCTGCCCGTCTGCTGCTTGATTCAAAAAGAAAAATTCTAAATTCGGCCTCGCTTAACCTGCTTCTTTCAGCCGTGGTTATTTTTGACTGCCTGTCTATCTATATGTATGTCTATATATCTCTCTGCCTGTATCTCTCTGCCTCTCTATCGCTCTGCCTTTATATCTCTCTTCGTGTATCTCTCTACATGCCTATGTATCTGTCTATATATCTGTCTGTATCTCTCTACATGCCTATGTATCTGTCTATTTATGTCTCTGCATGTATCTCTCTACCTGCCTATGTATCTATCTATCTATATCTCTGCCTGTATCTCTCTACATGCCTATATATCTATTTGTCTATCTCTCTCTCTTCTCTGAGCAGTCATCTGGCAGACATCCGTCATGCCCATGCCTGTGTGCGCGAATACATTAACAATTCATCAACCTATCAAAACTCCGCTATGGAAACAAGCAAACGAACCAAATGCAGCTTTCAATAATTCACATACACCAGTTCCCTGAAAGGACACAAACAATTCCCATGTCTACATCAGCATGTTTTCATTCTCGTTGGAACTTGTACGATCCATGTATGTCCACGCTTCCTACAAACTAGAGTGATATTACTCCTGGTTTTATTGGTACTGGTGATATTGGTACTGGTGATATTGGTACTGGCGATATTGGTACTTGAGATAATGGTACTGGTGATATTGGTACGTGTTCTGTTTTCCAGGAAGGAAGCGAGAGGAACAAGCGAACTGGTTGCACCATCTCATATGTGGTGACTTAGAATATGTGAAAGCCTCATACGTCACCATTCTCCACTCACTCACTCACTCACTCACTCACTCACTCACTCACGCACGCACGCACGCACGCACGCACGCTCGCACGCACACACGCACGCACGCACGCACGCACTCACGCACTCACTCACTCACTCACTCACTCACTCATCCACCCAACACCCTCCCCCCACTCAGGCTCACTCACTCTCTCACTCACTTTAAGACTTGAAATAACAACCTTCTAGAGATGAAGGACTCAGACAAACTCCAACTTTTGTGATCACACACGGAGAGACTGATCAAGGTACAGGGATGTGTTTGACAAAGAGCAAGTTCTGGAGACACAAATCCTTGCCCCGTCAGCCGTGCCAGCGATACGGCCTAAACTGTCCATAGTTCAGTACAACTGACCTTTCTTTGACTGGCTGCATGGGAGTGCGTGTACAGACTTGCCTTGCTCTTTGACACAGCACTCTCATTATTGTAATGGCCGCTGAATTTATTCGCCGTGTTAGATTCTTCTCCGTTGCCCCATATTTTCTGTCTTCCCCACACGTTAAGTTTCGTTAAAAACAAAGTCAGGCGAGGGCAATCAATAACGGAATAAAGGAAATAGGGTTTGATGAGAAAGTTATGGGGTGTTGTGTTATTGTGAGTGGTGTATTTTTTAAATGTAGTTGCTGAACCACTTCTGCAATCTCCGGCAGGCCTTAGGGGTAAGGGTATATTCCGTGTGTGATTACACACACACACACATACACATACAGAGAGAGAGAGAGAGAGAGAGAGAGAGAGAGAGAGAGAGAGAGAGAGAGAGAGAGAGAGAGACTGTGAAGAAGAAAAAGAAAGAGAGGACAAAGAAGAAGAAGAGGAAGAATTAGAGGAAGAAGAAGAAGAAAACAAAGATGAAGAAGAAGTGTTAAATGAGTTTAAAGGCAATGTGATCGACTTCATTGCACCGGGTTTCATCACGTATAGCTTGATCTCTTTTTGCAGGGTGGCCTGCTGAAAGCGTCACACAAAGCACGAATTCAGCAACTCCAGTGAACACCCCCAGGATTCGTCGCGAAAGGTTCACTTGTGAACCGATTGGTGTAGGACAGAATCGAACCTCACCCTTCGGAACGCGAGGCAACAACATCGCAACAGAGACACAAGAAGAAGAAGAAGAAGAAGAAGAAGAAGAAGAAGAAGAAGAAGATATACTTCCATACCCCGTACAGCTGTAAATCAAACACTGTGGGAAGACTAGAAATAATAACAACCTTGACAAACAAAACTAGCGAGCAACGGTTATGGAATGACATAATCGCTAACGCCAGCCACCAAGATGTAACAATATGAATTGATGTTAGGCTGACAAGACTTGCACATTGTGATACCCTGCTGACCACATAGACATCTCCAGGAGTTTTGTTACTAATTAGGGATATTCATTACTTTCACAGACACGACGCTTTGGGATTCAGAATTATTTTATTGGCTGCTGATTAATCGAAGCTACGTCATCGCTCTCGGGTCACGTCCATAAGGACCTAGTTTCCCAGAGTAGATATGGCAGTGTATGGATGCTATCTATCCCTTGGCACTCTGAGTGAGTTTTCATGTAACACGTCCACGCAACAGACTTGCAGCACTAGTTTCAGTTTTTATTGTAAGCCTCTGATTTTTGTACATAGTCTTCTATCTAGGTGTTGGTTTCATTACTGGAAAGTCTTTCCTTGTTCGTTCTCACGGTCAGCTGTCAAAACAAACTGTCATTTACTGCCTAAAGTACCTGGCAGAGCAGGACAGGGGGATGAAGTACGCCAGGCTAGTGGGTAGTACAGGATAGAGTTTTCGTTTTGCCCCCGTGAGAAACAACTCCATACCTTACCTGGGATTCGAACCCGGGTCTCCTGAAGAAGAACCCGTCATTTTAACCAGTCGGCCAGCCTCTCCTCTTCATGCACAAAACTGAAGCTATATTGTGCCTACTTTCTCCCACTGCAACATAGTCTCATAGGTAACATAGGTAGGGAAAAGAAAACGGGGAAGACCAAGAGAGACCCTGCGTAGAACCATCATTAGAGAAGGCTCATTCAATGGCCAAGTAAATATCCAGGATCTACAACAGGTAGCAGCGAACCGCCAGACATGGAGAGACAGGACTTCTGCCCTATGCGCCGCCTTAGGCTCAAGAGGAAAGACTAACATAGTCTCTGTTTAATCGCATGCCAAGCCCTTTGTATTTGTGGGGGAGGGGGGTTGTTGGAGAGGAAGGGGGGTTAGAGAGAGAGAGAGAGAGAGAGAGAGAGAGAGAGGGGGGGGGGGCTTGTAACGTTGTGGTTAGACATTCGCCTGTAGTACTATGTAACATTGTGGTTAGACACTCGCCTGTATTACTATGTAACATTGTGGTTAGATACGCGCCTCTAGTACTATGTAACATTGTATTTAGACACTCGCCTCTAGTACTATGTAACATTGTGGTTAGACACTAGCCTGCAGTACTATGTGACCTTGTGGTCAGACACTCGCCTATAGTACTATGTAACATTGTGGTTAGACACTCGCCTGTATTACTATGTAACATTGTGGTTAGACACTCGCCTATAGTACTATGTAACATTGTGGTTAGACACTCGCCTCTAGTACTATGTAACATTGTGATTAGACACTCGCCTCTAGTACTATGTAACATTGTGGTTAGACACTCGCCTCTAGTACTATGTAACGTTCTGTCAAGACTTGCTTCTTTGGATATTCTGTTGATATAGATATTCAATAGCAGGGAAGAGAGCACACATCCCTGCCTCACTTCTGTATTGACTGTGAACATATCTGATATACCTTCCTGTGTTCTTACTACACTTCGGCTCGAGTGGTACATGGCTATGTTGCTTTCTAGCAGTTGCCCTTATATCCCATAGTCTTCAAGGATGGTCCATAATTTGTATCTGTCTACTATATCGAAAGCCTTTTCCTGATCTACAAACACAATATTCTGCTGGTCACTATATTCGATAGTTTTTTCACATACTTGTCTAAGTGTAAATAATGCATCAGTGCAACTTTTACCTTTCCGAAAACCGAATTGAACTGTTGTTCAACTATGGGTCTAGCTCTTTGTTGCAATAGTTTTGCGTACATTTTCCCTATATGGCTCAGGAGTGATATACCTCTGTATGTTTCGCACTCTCTCATATTGCCTTTCGTTTTCCATATTGGTACTATTATTGCCTGTTGCCAATCATCTGGGACTTTTCTTTCTTCTCATGCTATATTAAAAAGTCTTGTTAGCCATTTAACTCCTGTTTCCCCACAGGCCTGAATAGCTTCTGTGGTTATTCCATCTGGACCCGGTGATTTGTTTTTAGGACTTTTCTGTATACCTGCTTTGACTTCTGCAGGTATGAAATTTGGTTCTTGCTGTCCCTGGCTTTTAGGCACAAAAGTGAGGTTTTCTATGTTATGTGTGGGGTTAAGTGGTTCTTGAAAGTATTCTGCCCACCTTGCTAGTCTTTGTTGTGGATTAAATATCGGTATACCTCTTTTGCTGTTTATGATGGTGATTGGGTTGTAAGATGCATCTCTGTTTCTCATTGTGGTGACACGTTTATAAAATTCTCTTGGGCATTCTTTGCTAAGGGTCGCCATCTGTTCACCGTATATTCTCCAGGATTCATCTTTAGATGCTCTAATTCAGTGGTTCTCAACCTTTTTTGGCCCGTGCCCACCTTCACCATATTTTCAGAACGTCACCCCCCCCCCCCCTTTCGTATTTCCTACCTAAAATCCCCCCCCCCCCCCAGTATACGTAATAATGGAAGCACATACTAAAACAAGTCTAGACGTCCACATAAAATGTGATTTGTGGGTCTACTTACTTTATAAAATTAATTTTAGAAGGGTGAGACGTACAGAACCGTATAGTCCTTCCTCCTCTTCAGCGTTCCGAGCCATTGAGGTTCTTTGCTGCAAATACAATCCGTCTCCATTCGTCTCTCTGGTGGACCTTCTCTTGCCAGTCGTTGATTCCAAGTGCTTGTAGGTCTGTACATGTATTATCTCTCCACCGTCTTCTTGGTCTACCTCGGGGTCTACGGTCATTTATTTCCTGAGTGTAAGCGAGTTTTGTTTCCCTATTATCTTCCATTCTTTCTATATGCCCCAGCCATTGTAGTCTATTAGCCTTCATGATACCAGTGATTAGCGGGGACTTAAACAGATCATAAATGTCTTTGTTACTTCTTCTTTTCCACTCTCCACTTTGTGTATCCCTAATGGGTCCAACGATGCGTCTTAAAACTTTGTTCTCAAAGATTTGTAACAAGGCTTCGTCTCCTTTCGTTGTACTCCAGGTTTCAGAGCCATACAGCACAACTGGTCTGATCAGTGTTTTGTATATTGTGATTTTGGTGTTACGAGATAGCGCCTTTGATTTTAGTAGATGTTGTAGTGCATAGTATATCTTATTTCCAGAGTTGATTCTAGTTTGTATTTCTTCCCTTATGATGTTGGAGCAGTTGAAGATCGTACCCAGGTATTTGTATGTTTCCGTTCTTTTAATGGTCATATTATCTATTTGTATGTGGCCAGAGTTTCTAGCCATTCCGTCTCTTGAAATTACCATATATTCTGTCTTATCTTGGTTGATAACCAGCCCCATCTGTTGGGCTTTTTCCTTTAAGTGAGTCAATATTTCCAATGTCTTTTGTTCACTTTGCCCTATAATATCTATATCATCTGCATAACCAAGCAGCTTGGATGTTCCTCCAATATCACATTCCTCCTTTACCTTCCTTACAACTTTCTCTAGAGCCAGATTGAAGAGTAGCGGCGATAGTGCATCACCCTGTTTCAAGCCAGATGTTATTTGGAAGGGGTCTGATTTCCTGCCTTTATATGTTACTATATTATAAGTATCTTCCATGCATAGTCTGGTCATGTTGATTAACTTCCTTGGTATTCCAAATTCCTGCATAGCATTCCATAGACTATTCCTATGGACACTATCATAAGCCTTTTTAAAATCCACAAAAATGTTATGGAGATCTCTTTTATATTCCCAATGTTTCTCGGCTATTTGTCGTAAGATAAATATCTGATCTATTGTTGATCTGTTTTGTCTAAAACCCGCCTGGTAGTCACCTAATATGTCTTCTGAATATGGTTTTAGTCTATTTAGTAATACTGCGGATAGTATCTTATAGCTTGTGGACAGTAGTGATATTCCTCTATAATTTCCACATTGGAACTTGTCTCCTTTCTTAAAGATAGGTATCAATAATGACTCTTTCCAGTCATGGGGTAATTCTTCTGTCCTCCAGATTTTTATTATTAGTTCGTATAGTATGAAGGGAAAAACAATATCAAGTAATCGGTTCTTGTATTAACGCGATCTTGAAATAATCTTCATCCCCCCCTGGAAACCCTAAAATTCCCCCCTGGGGGGGGGGGGGGAATCCCCGCCGGTTGAGAACCACTGCTCTAATTGTTCGTTTGGCATTACGTCGTGCTATTCTATAAGTAACATAGTCTTGTTCAGATTTAGTTGTGATCCACTTTTTGAACCCTACCTTCTCTTTGAATATGCTATCTTTAACTTCGTTGTTCCATCAGGCTGTTCTTAATCTTTTGTCCTGCCCTATTTTCTTTGTTCCACATTTATTTTCCAGTGCGTCGAGCATGGCAGCCTTGAAACATGTCCATTCCTTATCTACGCTTGAGTAGAGGGATGTTCATCAGGGATGTTCTTATGTAGGTTTTTGATTTCTTGACTGAATTCGTCTTTAACCGTATTTTCCTGAAGCCTCCTATAAGTGATGACATGTGTTATTACCTTTTTGTTTCTTATTTTCCTGTATCTCTTTTATCTCTTTTATTATGACTGGTTTGTGATCAGTATCAACATCTGTATTTGGGAGTGCTCTTGAATCTAATAGTAGTCTTCTGTCTGATTTTCTAATTAGAATAAAGTCAGTTTGAGATGCTTGGTCTATGTCATTCCATTTATACCCGGTATTGGTGTGGCTACGACGATGTTGAAAAAACTATTTGCTATTATTAGTCCGTTTTCGAGCATATGTTGAGTAGATGTTGACCATTGCTGTTACATGCAGTCTCTGTGTCGCTGAATGGCCCCATGCGATCATCCCACGGCGTTCTTCGTGTGCCTATTCCTCCGTTAAAATCACCCTCCACAATAAGTTCATCTGTCTCCCTGACATCATTTAACGTATCTGCAAGTTTATCAAAATACTCGTCTTTGTCTTCGTCTCTGTAAGTGTCGTTACATGGGGCGTATGTTGGTATAAAAGTTGTTGTTCCATTTCCTTCTTTGATCTGTACTAATATTATCCTTTCCGATATAAATTTAGTGTTGGTAATGGCTTTCACTTTGTCTGGATGTAACAATAAACCCACTCCATGTTTAGCTGTAGCTCGCTGATCGTCGCCACTCCATATAAGAACGTAACCTTCATGTGTTCGTTTCGTGTTCTGCCCCTTTTTCCTAGTATCTGCGAGTCCTAATATTTGAATATTTGATGTTTTCATAAACTCTACGAGAGCTAGTTCTTTATATCCTAGACCAGTAACATTCCAAGTCACGAAAATCTCCTATTTCGAAGTTTAGCAGTTGTTAGTCGCTTGTTGTTATTCGGTTATGATATATAATTGTTGGTTACGGTTTCAGGTTCACAACGATAATAAGAGGATCTCTGTAAAGAGACAATGACTCACAACGGTAGTAAGAGGATCTCTATATAGAGACATGGTTGCGGTCTCTAGTTCACAACAGTAGTAAGAGAATCTCTTCTGCCACAGATCAGTGCGGACACGACCAAGAAGACAGTCTCCGTGGCGAAGTGGTCAATCCGTTTGACTAGGGCTCCGAAGGTTGTGGGTTTGATTCCGGGCCGCGTCCTTCGGGTCACGAGTGAAATTTTTGGAGACTCCTGTGGGTCGTCGCTTGAGCTACGGAGTTAGTGCTTTGTGCGACGCTTTCCGCGCTGTGACAAGAGACCGAGCCATATGGGATAAAACCCGATGCAATGAAATCGACCCTGTCGACATTTTTTTGTTTAAAGAAGACAAGCAAAAACAGCCTGCCTTCTCTTTGGGGAGATATCCACTTGAAAACTTAGTGACAGCTTACAAATGTCAGGGAAAGAGCAAAAGGAAGACAAACCATTTTATTTTGGCGTTCGTTCGCTTTGAGCTCAAGCGTAATTCATACACTTGCTGCTACGTCTAGTGCACTGAACTTATTATTAGAGTGCATTAGCTTTCCCTATTACCAGTGTCCTTCGCCATCAGGCGAACCTACTTTGATTTCACTTGTAACTTACGTGCCCAAATCAAGGACGAGAAGTCAGACAAAAAGATAAGTATTTGAATGGCTTGACTACATGGCATATGCACGGTGAAACATGGCATAACCGGGGCAAGATCACAGATCTGATCCAGTACTCTGGTGATCGTGTCAGATGGCACATGGCACATGGCCTGGCACATGGCATGGTACATGGCATGGCGCATGACATGGCACATGGTGATGATGCTGATGATGGTAACTATCATTACTCACATCTTGCATGCTTCTTATAAACAATTGTTCTGAAAATATAATCCTCATCCGAACAGCAACCAGGTGTTTCTTTGGACTAGAGGCTTCCGTAGTCTATACACAATGAAAACAGTTGTGTGCCTACTTCCCTCTATGAATCCATATTTAACTGTTTGCACAACTTTGGCTTCATGTTTTCTTATTTGTCAACTTTCTCAACTGAACTACTGCGCAGCCTTCCTAGAAACGGAGCATGGACAATGTCCTAGCAACGTTTGATATCAATACTTGTTCTGTTTGCTTTTTAATTGTTAATTACATTGTCTCATTTCCCGCACGGATTGGGATCCGCTGGTAAATCTACAAGATTACTCGCCACCTCAGACTGTAGCGGCGGTATCTGCACGTAGCCTGGTTACCATCTGTGAGCCGCTGGAGTGGGAAAGTCGATAACCCAGGATGGGGAGACAGCAGGCGAGGGACGGTATGAAGATGGCCTGAATACGGAAGTGTCAAACAAAAACAAATTAATATAATGAGAAATATGACAGGCCCTGCTGGAAGAACTATGTCTGTGGTCTTCGAATGTTTGTCCGTTTGGTTCTATTTAAATTAAGTAACATGTTCTTCACAGGACCTAGCAAGTCAACCCCAGCATTTTCGCTGTTCGTGATTCCTGGGCAAATGTTACGTTCAGTAGTTTGCCATTGCTTTCTGAACGATCGGTTCCAATACCTTTTTTGAAAAAAAACCAGCACTGCTGTGTTTCGAACCCGTGTAAACGGGCTCACAAACCGCGTTCGCAAGCCCTAAGCCACAGAGACCATTGGTTCTATAGTAGACAGAAAAACTCAGCACTGACCGCTGCTTTTGTGTTTGATATAGATATACAGACACTTAACAGAAAGATCTTCTTTCACAAGACAAGGACCAGAAGATAAGATACCCAGTTACATGTATTCTTCTATTTGGAAGATAAGACAAGATGATAAGAATGGAAATGTTAAGGTAAGATAAGATGTCAAAACAAACCATGTAAAAACAGACAAGACAAGATTATATAGAACTAGAAAAATATAAGATAAATAAAGCTAATAAGGACGAGACAAAACAAGGCAAAATAAGATAAGATATTACATTATATTTCAAGATAATATAAGACAAATTAGGATGATATAGATGAGGCAAAACAAGGTAAAATAAGATAAGATATTACATTATATTTCAGCATAAGGTAAGACAAATTAAGATGAGATCAGATAAGTTACAACATGATACGATTTGATAAGATAAGACGAGATAAGATAAAACACGTTAATGCATGACAATTCAAGACATACTATGACAAAACGAAATAACATAAAATAAAATAGATAAGACAAAGCAAGATATGATACGACCAAAAAGGAAAAGACAATGTAATACGATGAGGCAAGACAAGGAACGATAAGATAATAAAATATAAGACACGAAAAGTTGAGGCAAGATTTTGACGAGTAAAGACAAGGCAATAAGTCTGTTCAATCAATCAATCATGTGCCATGCAGAAAAGCGTGGGCGGTCATGACTCGCCATTTCACTCGATCACCAGAGTCATGGATAAGCTCTGTGTTCCTGTCTCGTCTATGCCATGTGGCCAAGCCATCCAGGTATTTTCCTCTCGGTCTTCCTTTTGGTCTGTTCCCTTCGATCTTGCCAGTTGTCACTAAGTTCTCCAATCCATTTCTTCTCATAACATGTCCCAAAATGTTGACTGTCTACGTCTAATTTCTCTAATCAATTTACGATTGTCATTTGTCTCCTGTAGTACTTGGTCATTGGTTTTTCTGTCTGTCCATGGTATTCTTTGCATTTTCTTCAGAAACCACACTTCTGCAACCATCAGAAAAGTCTGTACATACTGATGAAATAAACCAGGATATATCAGACAGGGCAAGGTGAGACAACACATGATAAGATAAAATAAGATAAGACAGGCTAAGATCCGCAAGGTACGAATAAAAGGACACGACAACCATTCGTATACATGTTTCCAACCAGTCGTCTGCAGACACAACGAATATTGTGTGAATCTACGATAACCGTGGGGATAACAAACACTCCTCATTCGAACAACATCAGTGACTGTTTTCGGCCGAAATATAATTTATCTATTCACTTCTGCTAATATATAACTCTACAGTGTGCATCTAACGAGATGTAGTGAAATATGCCAAGCAGCAAAATGTGCAGCTCATAAATAAACACAAATGTATTGTTTGGAGCTCACAGAAGTAGAAGAAAGAAGTAGAGACTAGAGGATACACATCTTCTTCTTCTTCTTCTTCTTCTTCTTCTTCTTCTTCTTCTTCTTCTTCTTCTTCTTCTTCTTCTTCTTCTTCTTCTTCTTCTTCTTCTTCTTCTTCTTCTTCTTCTTCTTCTTCTTCTTCAGCATCCCGAGCCATTGAGGTTCTTTGCTGCAGATACAATCCGTCTCCATTCGTCTCTCTGGTTGACCTTCTCTTGCCAGTCGTTGATTCCAAGTGCTTGTAGGTCTGTATATATATTATCTCTCCACCGTCTTCTTGGCCTACCCCTGGGTCTACGGTCATTTATTTCCTGAGTGTAAGCGAGTTTTGTTTCCCTATTATCTTCCATTCTTTCCAAATGCCCCAGCCATTGCAGTCTATTAGCCTTCATGATACCAGTGATTAGCTGGGACTTAAACAGATCATAAATGTCTTTGTTGCTTCTTCTTTTCCACTCTCCACTTTGTGTATCCCTAATAGGCCCAAAGATGCGTCTTAAGACTTTGTTCTCAAAGGTTTGTAGCAAGGCTTCGTCTCCTTTAGTTGTACTCCAGGTTTCAGAGCCATACAGCACAACTGGTCTGATCAGTGTTTTGTATATTGTGATCTTGGTGTTACGAGATAACGCATTTGATTTTAGTAGATGTTGTAGTGCATAGTATATCTTATTTCCAGAATTGATTCTAGTTTGTATTTCTTCCCTTATGATGTTGGAGCAATTGAGCAATTGAAGATTGTACCCAGGTATTTGTATGTTTCCGTTCTTTTAATGGTCATATTTGTATGTGGTCAGAGTTTTTAGCCGTTCCTTCTCTTGAAATTACCATATATTCTGTCTTATCTTGGTTGATAACTAGCCCCATCTGTTGGGCTTTTCCCTTTAAGTGAGTCAATGTTTCCATTGTCTTTTGTTCATGTTCCCCTATAATATCTATATCATCTGCATACACTAGACAACACAACTGAACACAACGGTATTGTTTGACACTCATATACACACATATATTTTTTGACGCTGATACAAGTAGAAGAAAGAAGTAGAGAATAGAGGACACACTAAACATTTTATGTACAATTACCTCGTAATTTTATGTCCTTTATGGACGTCACATTGAACCTCAGCAATTGTTTTAGTTGTTTGTGATTTCTTGTCAGTTTTACGTTCAGTAGTTTGCCATTGCAGGTA
>OY992894.1:12834156-12842308 GCA_963921405.1 Cepaea hortensis
TCAAGGTGTAATATCTGCTGCTATATCCTGTATCTCTCACTGGGGTATTTGACCTTCACCTAACCATGTCAAGGTGTAATATCTGCTGCTATATCCTGTATCTCTCACTGGGGTATTTGACCTTCACCTAACCATGCCAAGATGTAATATCTGCTGCTATATCCTGTATCTCTCACTGGGGTATTTGACCTTCACCTAACCATGCCAAGATGTAATATCTGCTGCTATATCCTGTATCTCTCACTGGGGTATTTGACCTTCACCTAACCATGTCAAGGTGTAATATCTGCTGCTATATCCTGCATCTCTCACTGGGGTATTTGACCTTCACCTAACCATGCCAAGATGTAATATCTGCTGCTATATCCTGTATCTCTCACTGGGGTATTTGACCTTCACCTAACCATGTCAAGGTGTAATATCTGCTGCTATATCCTGTATCTCTCACTGGGGTATTTGACCTTCACCTAACCATGTCAAGGTGTAATATCTGCTGCTTTATCCTGCATCTTTCACCATGGTCTCCCAATATTAGTCATCATTGTTAGTACTCGGGCCAGTCAATAAGTAAGTCACACAGTTCTGCGGGATGGCAGGTCAATGTAGTTGGTGTTTTCTACAGGTGTCATCAAATGACAGCAATATCGAATTTTATATTCCCGTTCGTGAGGTGTCTCATGCGCATGCGCAGCGCATACACAAAATGGCCACTGTACTTACAAAGTGTACAACCAAAGAGCAACGTACTGTTTTGCGTTTTTTTTTTTTTTTTTTTGGGTCAAAAGGACTGCCTGCAAAGGGCATTCATAAGGAAATGCTTCCTGTTTATGCTGACAAATGTTTGTCCCGTAAAGTGGTGCATAGCTGGGTAGAAAAATTGTCTCAAGGACAATCTAAAATTGTTGATGAAATACGATCGATCTGGTCGTCTTGTTGAGATTGCAACAGAATCATCCGTGCAGCGGGAGGAGGAGATGATTAGAGGTGACAGACGAGTAACGATAGACTCGGTAGCATCTGCAATAGGGTGCTCACGTGGTTCAGCATGCAGTATAATGCATGATTGATTGAAATTTAAGAAAGTGTGCTCAAGGTGGGTACCCAGACAATTGAAGGAGGAACACAAAATGAACCGATTTGGCCTGTCCTTGCATCATCTCTGTCGATACGAAGATGAAGGAGAAGACATACTGAACAGGATTATTACTGGGGACGAATTATGGGTGCATCACTACCAGCCCGAATCAAAGCGTGCTTCAATGCAATGGAAACATCCTTCTTCGCCTTGTGTCCAAAAATTCAAGGTGACGCCATCAGCAGGGAAGGTTATGCTGATTGTGTTCTGCGATTATCAAGGAGTGCTTTTAACTAATTTCAAGAAGAAAGGTGACATTGTGTATTCTGAATCGTACTGTGAATTTCTATCGATGCTTCATGATGCAATTCGAAGAAAACGTCCAGGACGGCTGACTAGAGGAGTGTTGCTTCTTAATGACGATGCGAGACCACATACGGCTCTATTAACTCAGGAGAAAATTAACCAACTAAGGTGGGAAGTTCTGGAACATCCATCTTACAGCCCCGACCTAGCCCCTAGCGATTTCTACCTTTCTGGTCCACTGAAAACCCACCTTGGCGGGAGACATTTCGCGAATGACGTCGAAGTTGAATGTAAAGTGAAAACGTAGTTTAGAAAACAGAGCACGCAGTTTTATGCAGCCGGTTTGGAAGGAGTAATAAAACGATGGGATAATGCATCAATGTTGGTGGAAATTATGTTGAGAAATAAAGGGACAGTGTGTGCATAACAATAAACTGGTTTCAAGTTGTTATCATATTTAGTTATCTTTCTACGGCATTTGTGACTTACTTATTGACTTCCCCTCGTAATTCTCGTCTCCAAGTGTCTCCCACTATGTAAAATTTGGCAGTGGCCACGTCAAAAGGAGATTGCCTCAGATGACGTCATCCGCAACGTGATGGACAGGAAACAATTTCAGCTTCGTTTGGACATTCATTCAATACCTTTCTTAAGTAAAAAAAAAAAATAAATAAATAAATACAGCCGCTATCTTAGCACGTCAGAAATATTCATTTCCGGCGTAGAATGGGGAACAGTAGGATTCTAGTTGTCCCGGTGTATCCATTGGACCGACAAAGAACTGTCAGATTCACAGCAAAATAACATTAATTTCAGTGGGGCCAAATTTCAAAACGGTTCCATATCATAATAGATACGGATTTATGGTGAGTGAAGTGTTAACAAAGTATATGCATTCTCAAAGTCTATCTTCTTTATATTCGTTATGCCTCATGCCCAACATATTTCCTAGACGTTGGAATTGACTGCTAGCTTTTCTTTATCACGCTGACATTAACTGCATTTAAGAGTCTGTGTGTTGTAACACTGATGTAGTCATTATTATTAAATTACAAGTCATAACTTTTGTATGCATGTAGATAGAAAGTTTATCAATTATTATATAAACAAAAATAGCCCGTATAAGATAGATAGATAGATAGATCGATAGATAGAGAGAGAGAGAGAGAGAGAGAGAGAGAGAGAGAGAGAGAGAGAGAGAGAGAGAGAGTAAGGCGCGAGATGAAGCTATAGATAGGGACTGAGAATATTAAACTACTTTGTGCTGTCCGTTTATGATATTTGACCAGTGACAAATACAAAAACTATGAAAAATGTGAGATATTAAACACGCATACATTTCGAAGATTATACATATTATATGTAATATGTATTACCCAAGCGTAAGCAATACATATTGTTTCCATATGAGTGAAGGTGAATTATGAATATCTGCAGGTGTTCACACATTAACAATAGCTTTAGAAGCGTCATGTTGCTCTGCAATCATTAAAAGTACCACGAGGAAAAGAGCTTATAAAGCATTATGTTGCTACGAAGTAGCTGAAGTTGGAAGCGAGGCCACAACATTTGGCAACACTAGGTGAAAGCCAAGTGTCAGAAAATAGAGATAACTATTCGGACTTCTGTAAGAGAGCAGATACTCATCCAGAGGTAAATGGGTTCTAAACTCCATCCAAAAACAGAATCAACTGGGGGGAAAAATTCGAGTTTAATCGGATGTTTCGCTAAGATGCACCCAAGTCCGCACTGCGAGAGCCAATAAATAAATGTATTAGTATTCGTGTGCACAAGAACTATTCAATGCCATCTTCTAGCCAAGGATCCTTCCATCCATCATGTGTCATGCCGAGAAGCGTGGGCGGTCATGATTCGCCATTTCACTCGATCACCAGAGTCGTGGATCAGCCCAGTGTTCTTGTCTCAACCATGCTACGTGGTAAAGCCATTGAGGTATTTATTTCTCTGTCTTCCCCTTGTTCTCTTCCCCTTGATCTTGCCAGTTGTCACTAAGTTCTCCAATTTATTTCTTCTCATAACATATCCAAAATGTTTGATTGTCAACATCTAATTTCTCTAATTAGTGTATGATTTTTATTTGTTTCTTGTAGGATTTGGCCGTTGATTTTTCTGTCTGTTCAAGGAAGGCAGGTGGTGGGTGAAAGTTTTGTGACAGTTGTTGGTTATGGTCTCAACTGTCGCTACGGTAGGCAGAGGATCTCTTTCATGAGAAAATGGCTACAGTCCCCGGCAAGTATCGTCACTGCCAGGAAGGAGACCAACGGCAAACTACCTTCTTTAAAGTTGCTAGTTTATCATGATTCGCCTAATTCCAGATCAATACAAGAAAAGGACAGCTCGGAATAGATAAGCTTAATAGTGTGTGCATGTGATATTGCAAAGGTTGCATAGATTATCAGCAACTTCTGTTATTATCCTGTATAGATACTACTGAGCGTAATTTCGCCAAGACATCAACAGCATCTGAAAAATGATGATGTTGACTGCAATGTCCTGTAAAGGATAAGCGAAGTATATATATATATAAGCAAGAAAAATATACATATACATGCAAGAAAAATGCCGTGAACAGAATCAACCACTGTTTATTGCCTTCATCGACCTCACAAAGGCATTTGATTTGGTCAGTCGTGAGGGTCTGTTCAAGGCACTAAAGAAGATTGGCTGCCCACCAACTCTTCTGTCCATTGTGGAATCGTTCCACACAGGCATGAAGGGTATAATCAAGTTTGATGGTGCAACTTCTGAAGAATTTGAAATCAAGAGTGGAGTTAAGCAAGGTTGTGTACTAGCTCCCACCCTCTTTGGAATATACTTTTCACTTCTTCTGAAATATGCATTTCGTGATCAGGATGGTGGTATATACATTCACTCACGCTCAGATGGCGGCCTCTACAATGCTCAGAGATTGAAGGCTAAGACCAAAATTAGGAGGGTACTGATCAGAGAGTTGCTTTTTGCAGATGATGCTGCAGTTACGACCCACTCTGAGGAAGAATTGCAATGTCTACTATCTGCATTCTCCAATGCTTGTTCTGAATTTGGTTTAACAATTAGCAAAAAGAAGACACAGATTATGTCACAAGGTGCACATGGGGTACCATCAATCTTTATTGACGACGCCGAACTAGAGATAGTAGACCATTTTACATATCTAGGATCGGTGGTAAATAGCAAATTATCCCTAGATCAGGAAATCAACATCCGGATTGGTAAGGCAGCAACAACAATGAACAGGTTAAGAAAAAGAGTCTGGGAGAACAGGAAGCTTACTGCCAAAACAAAAGTCCTTGTCTATCAAGCCTGTGTCCTTAGTACTCTTCTCTATGGCAGTGAAACCTGGACAACTTACTCACACCAAGAGAACAATTTAAACAGCTTTCATATGCGGTGTCTGCGAAGAATTCTTGGTATTAAGTGGCAAGACAAAATCACAAATACTGAAGTATTGGAAAGATCAGGTTGTGTGACAGTTTATTCCATGCTCAGTCTTCGTAGACTTAGATGGATAGGACATCTTAGGCGGATGGATGATGGTAGAATACCAAAGGATATCTTTTTTGGTGAATTACAGATGGGTAAGAGATCTCAGGGTCGGCCTCTACTACGATACAAAGATGTGTGTAAGCGGGACATGATTGATACAGGCATTGATAATGCACATTGGGAGCAAGTCGCCGCTGAACGTGTTGCATGGAGGGCAAATATCAGAAATGGAATAAAGTCAAAGGAGAAAATTATTGCAGAAAAGTCACACACCAAGCGTTTGAGACGTAAGATGGTGCATGATGGTGGAAATGACCACGTGTTCACATGCACCCACTGTGAACGGACATTTACAGCGCAAATTGGCCTTATCAGTCACACTCGCTACCGCCATAGTTAAAAGTTATTATGCCTTTTTAAAGCACAAACTATCGTCTGTCAAGACGGCAAGGTGCCAATGTGTATACAATGTATATATATATATTGATTTTCTTTAATTTTACCCTTAATGTGCCCGTAATTAATCTGTGATCACGGTAACAGTCTGCATTGGGGACTGTTTTTACGACTGTTAAAGCATTTCGAAACCTTTTGCTAATCAGGATGTAATCTATCTAGTTTTTAATCCTACTGTCTGGACTCCTCCATGTCCATAATCCTCTAGGATGCTGTTTAAACCAGGTGTTTCCTACAACCAGTTCTTCTTCTTTTGCCCATTCTACAAGTCTGTATCCTCTTTCGTTTTGCTCTCCCAAACTATGGTTGCCTACACTGCATCCATCACCCATTATAATATTTATTTCTGATTTATTTTTAAAAACATTCTTTAAAGAAGACTCCATGTCATTATAAAATTCCTCTATTCTTCACCGCATTCACTTGTTGGGGCATATACTTGAATGGCATTTGTTTTAAAAGGTCTTCCGTTCCTGTAATTATGGTCTCCCACGTGGACCCAGCCGGACATGGACACCAGCAAATCTTCTGGCAGGTCAAGGCGTATGCTGACCACATCATCCATCCACCGGTTCTGTGGCCAAGAGATTACAAATACAATTCGCATATCGCGTTCGAATCACAGCTGCGGGCGATTTCGAAGCAGACCGTCTTGCGCTGGTTTCTCTTCAATTGTATGAGTGCCGGTTGTTCAGAAGGCAATGGCAAACTTCTGAACGTAAACTTGCCCAGGAATCACAAACAGTAAAATATGCTGTAATTGACTGCTACGTCCTGTAAAGGATATGTAACTAACATCCATCGATAAAATTGTAGATTATCGATTGCGTCCTAAAAAAAAAAAAGAAGAGAAATCCTGACAGAAACCTCAACTGCTTAAGTCCTAAGATGTTAGCCTATGTGTCGAGGGATTTATAAGGCGGACATCTATCTACTACAGTGGATGCTAACATGACGACAGGGCCTCGCGCAGGTACAAGTGTACTTCGACGCATGATCAACTAGACATTTGTTCCTGCAGCTAGGAGCTATCGTTATTCGGAGATGACAGATTCGAATCTCGATCGGTAACTATAACTTTCCATTATTTGTTCTTGTCGGTGTTATTGTTGTTGTTGTCTAGTGCATCCTCTAGTTTCTACTTCTTTCGTCTACTTCTGTGAGCGCCAACCAATACGTGTGTTTTTATTTATGAACTGTCTTAATGCCATCAAAGGGTTCCCTAATGAATATTTATAAACGTAAGGTCGGGCTTCGCATGGGCTCTCGGAACTCTGAACCTTGCACTAGTATAACGGGCTGCCGCAGGGATCTGCCATTTCCCTAGAGTTTTTCAACGTTTACACAAGAAGTATATCGATGATAATGGCAGTAGGTATTGGGCGTATTCTGACATTTGCGGACGATGTCCTTGTTTATATACAGAGGAGACATGGGACGGCAATATCTATAGCAGGGCAGGTCGTGGTGGATACAGTCAGTGAGTGGTGCATGGAAACCGGTTCGTTCATCAATAATAACAAAGCATCTGTGTTACAGTAAAGTAAATATCGTTTTTACACGCCCATTGTACACGCACTGGGAATGTGGGGCTACACCCTTATTTGTATAGATCAATCGGCCCGCAAGGGGTCATATGATCAGTATCACACCGGGCGGCTTTATGTGCCAGTACATTTTCTGGCACTTACCTCAGAAGTCGGAGTGGGTTAGCCTGATGGCGAGGGACACTGGCAATAGGGAAAGTTAATCCCAATGCAGAAATCAGTTCAGTGCATTAGATGTAGTAGTAACGTGTGTGCACTACGCTTCAGTTTTCAAAGGAGCGAAACAAACAAAAACAAAATAAAAACATTTCCTCGTATTCTCTGTAGCCTAGCGTCTGTATGTTCGCCTACAGTATCAGTGGTGGGTGTGCCCCAATTCAGGGCGGTTTCCAAAGTCTACAGCTGACCTTGACACCCAGATCGACCCAGCCCAAAATGGACGCCAACTGTGCTTTGGTGTTCCTCATCTGATTAACTGCCATGAGATGCTTAATCGTCTTAACCGACTTCCCGTATCTGTCATGGGTTTATATACATACATTTTCCCCATGCAACCTCCTTTAAGTTGATATATAATGCAACACATCTCCTACCATATTAACAACTTTTAAGTCATAATTGAGACACAAACCTACTTCCCATTTTCCGCCATCCATTTCTTTTATTCACACCTACATGTTGTTTGGCACCGAATCTGTTCTTCTTCTTCTTCTTCTTCTTCTTCTTCTTCTTCTTCTTCTTCTTCTTCTTCTTCTTCTTCTTCTTCTTCTTCTCTTCTTCTTCTTCTTCTTCTTCTTCTTCTTCTTTCTCTTCTTCTTCTTCTTCTTCTTCTTCTTCTTCTTCTTCTTCTTCTTCTTCTTCTTCTTCTTCTTCTTCTTCTTCTTCTTCTTCTTCTTCTTCTTCTTCTTCTTCTTCTTCTTCTTCTTCTTCTTCTTCTTCTTCTTTCTTCTTCTTCTTCTTCCTTCTTCTTCTTCTTCTTCTTCTTCTTCTTCTTCTTTCTTCTTCTTCTTCTTCTTCTTCTTCTTCTTCTTCTTCTTCGTCTTCTTCTTCTTCTTCTTCTTCTTCTTCTTCTTCTTCTTCTTCTTCTTCTTTCTTCTCTTCTTCTTCTTCTTCTTTCTTCTTCTTCTTCTTCTTCTTCTTCTTCCTTCTTTTTTCTTCTTCTTCTTCTTTTTCTTCGGCTTCTTTCTTCTTCTTCTCTTCTTCTTTCTTCTTCTTCTTCTACTTCTTTCTGATCTTCTTTTTCTTCCTTTCTTCTTTTTTT
>OY992894.1:12842508-12867508 GCA_963921405.1 Cepaea hortensis
AGAGATCAGGTCAATTTAACAATTAACTCCACTCGATATACATTCGAACACATTACCACTGGGTCCGTTAGCAAGAGTTCTAGTCGCCGCGCTACCGAGTTAGCTGAGGTTATATCATAATAAATCTGAAGTGCTGTCTCATAACATGTGGGATTTGACATATATTATGTAATAGTTAATCTAAAATATGACCTACCAACAGGTATAGATTTGACATAGATTATATCATATTTAATCTCATATAGACCTACCAACAAATGCAGACGGAAAAAATCATCTAATATCTCACCCGTGTATTACCAATACCCATAAAGAAAGCAATACGAGTAACACTGTAACATGCCATGCCTGTCATAAGAGGCGACTAAGGAAGCTTGGCTCGAGACTGGATATCTCATCCCGCAGAAAACGTAGCTGCAAATTCAACCAATAATGAACAAGTTCTACAAAAATCATGGCTCGGGGTAGTCAGAACCTATGCTCCTTAGGGGGGGGGGGGGGGGAAGGACATAGTAAAAGCGAAAGAGAACTGATATTTAGTCTGTAATAAACAGTAATATCAATTGGGGAAGCTTTTGAGGCAACTAAGACAGTTCATAAATAAATACGCATGTATTGTTTGTCGCTCAATGCAGTAGAAGAAAGAAGTAGGGACTGCAGGACGCACCAGACAACATGAAAATTGAAAGCTATAGTTGCCGACGGGAATCGTACCTGTCACCTCCACATGACGACAGCGTCTCAAATGTACTTCGATGCAAGATCAACTTTCAGGATGGTCTAATTGGTCATGCGTCGAAGTACTCTTGTTCCTGCAGCGAGCGAGGCGCCGTCGTCATTTGGAGGTGACAGGTTGGAATATAACTAGTGTGTCCTCTGTCCTTACTTCTTCCTTCCACTTCTTTGAGCGCCAAAAAATACATGTGTGTGTGTGTGTGTGTGTGTGTGTGTGTGTGTGTGTGTGTGTGTGTGTGTGTGTGTGTGTGTGTGTGTGTGTGTGTTAATGATATTTAATCTGTAACGTCGCTTTTTCGCTCTGGCAACATGTTATACACCCCCAAAAAAAATATTTTAGTTGGCCCATTAGTATAATCGCTAGGAGGTTACTCTGATAATGTCATGACCTCGCTTGGACCAGGATTCGAAGCCTGCCGATGTCGTTCGCTAAGTGAGGAAAGACTGGAACTGATGTCTCCCATCATTCATCATCAAGTGCCCTGCCAGTCCCTGCATCCAGGCCGACATAATATGATGGTCCAATCACATCACAGATCCATATCACGCTCCTGCTTCAGGGCTTTTGTTGTTGTTTTGTTGTTGTTTTGTTGTTGTTTTGTTGTTGTTAATAAATTGGTTTTGGCGCTGCGGTAGTACAGTGGTTAGACGCAGATCTGCCGGCGCAGGTGGTCATGGAATCGATCCCCAGCGGGAAGGATTTAGAATTTTTTTTTTTAAATCCTCCTGATAAGGAAAGTTGTTTTGTGTGTGCGTATGCGTATATGTGTGAAAGTTTTGATAAAGGAGGCTTGAGACGGGTGTTTTTGTTCTGTTCTACCACGCAGCTGTAGACAAGGACAGATAATCGATTGATCGTCTTCTCACCCTGCATCCCCCGGATATCCATGGCCAGTCATTATAAGAAACCATCTCGCCGGCACACGTCATCCGCTCATTCCCCCCAGGGACGATGCAGTTTCTACTGGCCTATGATTGAGTACAACCATCTATCACCCCGTGTTTCTTCATCTGGCCCTCCCGTTTCTTGTTCTATGTTTAGGAACATCGATGGGGGGCAATCTTTGATTTGGTAGTCAGTCTGGACAAGGTATCTGGTAGCACTGCCACATGAACGCTCGCCCAGACTTTCAAGATCAATACCACGCTAGATTCCAGGCGCCTGCCGTCTTTGCTAACACTTCGACTCTCCCCGCGCGGCTAAAGGCACGTGCGGATGTCAGAACGTCGCTGTGGGACCACGAACACACTAACTTACAAACCCGCAGCCTGGCATCTCAACGGACGCGGAATATTGACGTGTGGATTTTCAAGAGCGAGTAATAAAAAATGCAGAATCAATGGATAAAAAGCTATTTTCTCTCTTCACGCTACTAATCATTCTAGCGAGAACACACTTCCCGAGGCAGTGACGAGGGTACATTCTGCCGAGTTCCGCCCAGCTTGGACCAACACATGGCAATGGAGAGGATAACGCGTTCCTGACATACATACTGAATATCTCTGAAGTGTTGGCAGCCACACGTTTCCCGGCATTCCTCAGTCCATCAATTCCTGCCGATCGAAAACCCAGGGAGTTGTTAAAATTATTCTGTGTTCCGTTGTTGTTTTATTATTCACATATTGTTAGGATTTGACTGGTTCGGCCATATTTCTTTCTGCCCGCTACTGTGTACATCGCCACAGCGAGTTCTTTGGATTGAATTGTGTTACAAACCAACGTGGATTTTTGAGATCGTATATTATTTCGAGTAATTACTGTTACATATCTTTACGGAGGTGAATATTTTCCTGCATATTCACGACGAAAATTATAATGGGCAGATCAAGCAAAGTCAACATTGAAGGTAAGTGTTTAATTTACGGGTTAGGTCAAATTTAGAATACATTTCCATGACAAAATATAGTCCTGATTATCTATGAGTTGTAGTCATAATTTTACTGCCATAATTCCCCAAACCTACACACTTACTAGTATTATTTATATCTTTAACGATTTGTGAAAGTTCTTGCTCACAGCCTCCTCTCTCTCTTGTTAGAAAACTGACATTTTTTTTGTCTTCTACAGCTTTTGCAAGCACGGGAGACTGTATTGATTTCCGATACTGAAAACACATTGCGCCCTCGTGCATCCTCGAATTAAGATTTCTCGGGATGTGTATCCAACTTCCATCCACTTTTTGCAGTCTTCGGTGCCTGGTATAGTAAACTGAATAACTACTGGGGTTATGTTAGTTTTCTCTTTTTTTTTTCCTGTTTACTGTCGGTGGTCCGTCTTTGTCAATGACATCAGATTTCTTGGTGACATATAAGTCACAATACATTTTCTATTGCCAGGTAGCACAAGTTGTTCTGCAAGCGTTCCATTCATATTTTCTGTTGTTTGTTGAAAAACTGGCCAGTCAGTCACGCGCTGTGTCGTGCACCAGATGAAGACTGTATTAATTTTCCTCGAAAAGTAGTATGTTATAAAGCTAGTTGTATCACCTTTACAAGACCTCGCAATGAACCCCAGCATTTGTTGGCTGTTGGAGATTTACTAGGCAATTTAGTTCAATAGTTTAACATTGCTTTCTGAACGGGACGACCTCTCATACCATCAAAAACAACGCAAAGATATCTACTTCTAAATCGGCCGCAGCTGATTGTGAATCCTAGACTCCGTGTGTCTTGGAATTACGACACTGCGAGTCTCATTATTTCCCGAGACACGGCGCTACAACAACACCCTATGTATACTTGTTTATTTTAGTGGCAGTGTGGCTGAATAGCTTGCCGTGCATGTCCAAGTCAAGGTGTGTCAATGAGAATATTCATTGGACACAAATACCCCCAAATGATCTGCAGGCGTCTTCCAAAATACCGTGTAAGAAGAAACTCTACACAGTGCACTAAACCCGTATCATATATCTATCTATCTATCTATCTATCTATCTATCTATCTATCTATCTATCTATCTATCTATCTATCTATCTATCTATCTATCTATCTATCTATCTATCTCTCTCTCTCTCTCTCTCTCTCTCTATCTATCTATCTATCTATCTATCTATCTATCTATCTATCTATAACAATAAGCATACTTTATCCGTAATCCCATATATCCACGTAAGTAACCCCGCTGCGCGAGATTCGGTAGCATATCGCGTCGCGTTGGTTACTTACGGGGTTATGTGAGCCGGTCTCTGAGAAAGCAATAGCAAACTACTGAGCGCAATCTTGTCAAAACATCAACAGCAGCTGAGAAATGCTGGTGTTCACTGCAATGTCCTGTAAAGGATATGCCCCTCCCCCCCATCCCCCCAAAAAGCATGACTGTGGTTATCTTTATTGTATTATGCGAACCCGTGGCTCAGAGGTTGAGATGGTCGTCGCAAAATTAGAAAATATTGAGTTCGATGTCATCATGCGGCAGGACGTTGTTGCAAGAACCACTGGAATCAAATTATATCATACGTCATAACGATTTCTTGGGCAGTGATGGGACACCTAGCCTTCTCAAATACGGACGAAAAACAGAAGGTGCCGCGTATGCTGTGAACGTCAACAATCTACGCGGCAGCTGGAAATCGCCAAGCGTAGGCCTTACAACCTCTGCCCTGGCAACGTTGTTAGAAGATACGAGCTACCAACGGGTAGACACAGTCCGTTACCTGGGATGGGATCTGGGTCAACAGGTAGTACTAAACGAGGTGACTAACCCCCTGGAGTCAAGAGTCGAGAGTCGCACACTTATAAGATGGAGAAATACAGTGACATCATCGCAAGCCTGAGACAGGAAGGATATACCGTCAGGCTATTAGCCGTGGAGATAGGCACAAGAGGCCTTGTTACCAACTCCGTATACAACGTGGTGAAATAACTAGGTTTAAAGGTACAATAACACGGGCACTTAAAAGAATGGGCGAGGCTGCGGAGAAGGCCGTGGGCTGGCTATGGAGCAATTGTAATGCGGGGTGGGACAAGGATACGCAGTAAATGGTTCAACTTTGCCTGCAGTGTGAGTCACCGTCTCTGCTTCTTTTTTCGTTCGCTTGAAATATGTCTATAACTGCAATATTGTCTCTTGTATGAATTTAACTGTCTTTTTTTAGTTAACGCAGCGGTCCATAGAGTTTATCTTCCACCGTTGTCTCTCTAGGCCAGAAGGTTTGCCTAGATATGTTATATTTTGGGCAGTCTTGTGCTCTGCTGTCTGCGACGCCAATCCACAAGTGAACATGGCTGATTCACCAATCTTGAATTTTGTATACATGTGGTTGCGTAATCTATTGTGTCCTGTTCTGAGGCGCAGGATAATGACTTGTTCTGGTCTGCCCATAAAGTGGTAGTCGTCTTAAGTAGGTTTTGTTGGCTTTCTGACTGATTTGATCATTTTTGTTTCTTACTTTTGGTGGTATGTAACGGGCACACCAGGCTGCTCTTCTTTTGCTAGTCACCGTCACTCAAGAGAAACAACCTCAATACACAAATCCTGAACACAAGATGGCAAACTCACAATGAGACCGGAACAACAGCTATGGTCTCCTGCCGACCCGACAGCCACCCCATCAGGGAAGAACAAGGAATTCAAACAATGGGTGTAGCGATCACCCGGCTCTAAAATGTCATCCAAAGTCGAACCTCTGTAGCCAAACGCCCGCAACGGCTGCTTGTGGTGGAGTAGTACGTCTTGCAAGGACCACGTCCCTCAGCGATGGCGAAGGTTCAGGGGGAGGTCCAAGCCTTAATAGAATGAGCCCAGAGGAAGAGCCGGCTTCCGCTGGGAGCATGCAGGAGACTGGATCCGCAAGCCGTGAACGGGGTAGGAAAGAAGGCAACGCGGCAGCAATGATGTCTACTGACAGGGTCATAGCTAGCCACCAATACAGAGGCGAAGACTGCAGCCAACTGCCGGGGTCAGTCGCGGTATAGTGCCAATGTTGGTAGATGCACCGGGTGCCCAGTGTCATCCCCCCCCCCTCACCGAGGGTGGGGTGGCCTCTGGGCAGTCAAACTTAGCGATGTCGACAAGGGAAACATCTCGATAAATACGTACGACAGGAGAAAAACACACAGGAGTCATGACCCAGAGTCATGACCCAGTCATGGGCCCGATCCCCGAGAGTGTAAAGAAGATAAAGGGGTCGAAACATTCGGTGAAGGGGGACTGCTTCTGATGATCAGAAGCCTTATGTCGTGCTTGCTCCCCGGTTGAGTTTTTACCACTGGGTAGAAGAGGCAGCCGGTCTCCATAGCCAAGGGTTTAACGACATTGTTCGTAAGTAGTATAGTATGCGCATTTGCCACCCCAAATTCCGGATTCAATCCGGAATATTTCCTTATATGGCCTCTATGTGACGTCATAGAAATCCGGTGAAAATGACTCCGGATTCTCGATCCGGATCCAAAGGGGTATAACTTATGAATCGATCAGGTTTTTTTTCTGGAACTATTACATCCCTTTAAAATCTGGCGACCGGGCTAGTGGCGGACGGCGGCGCGCGGGGGCGACCAGGAGGAGCGAGGGTGAGCAGTGTTCGAATCCAATACAATATGTGACGTGAGTGTAAGACAGAGGCCTATAACTCATTTCTTATACTTTTTTTGTAATTTAAATATTAAGATGGCGGTTATTATAAGTTGGAGTGAGGTAGTGGAGGTTGGGAAGATTAAAGATGTGTGTTAAGTGACGAGGTGGGGGGGGGGGGGGGTTGGAAATTTCCTTTTTTAAACGGCGATTCCTTGTTAAGAGGCAGGGCAGTGGGGTGGTGTAGTGTTGGTCGAGATGCCTATTGGAATTGAGATGTAGGACTTTTGTTGGTGTGTAATGGTTAAGAGTACGATGCTCTTCCACGGGGTGGCATCGTGGCTAAGCCGGGAGGTTGGGTCATTTCTTTTTTAAAAGGGCGCTTCATTGTTAAGAGTTGTTGGGGGTGGAGTCGTAGTGGCCGAGTTGTCTATTGGGGTTGAGGTGTAGGACTATTGTTGGTGTGTAATGGATAGGAGTACGATGCTCTTCCACGGGGTGACATCGTGGCTAAGCCGGGAGGTTGTTAACATTCTTTTTTAAAAAGGTCGCTTCATTGTTAAGAGGTAGGGGTGGTGGTGTGTAGTTATGGTGGCCGAGCTGTCTATCAGGATTGAGGTGGGAGGTGTGGGACTATTGTTGATGTGTAATGGTTAGGAGTACGGTGCTCATCCGCAGTGTGACGTCGTCGCTAAGCCAGGAGGTTGGGAAAATTTAAATATTAATATGGCGGATATTATTAGTTGTAGTAGGGTGGGGAGGTTGGGAAGATTAAAGATGTTTGTTAAGTGGTGTGGAGGGGGAGGTTGGAAACATTGTTTAAATGGCGATTCCTTGGTAAGAGACAGGGCAGTGGGGTGGAGTCGTGGTGGTCAAGATGCCCATTGGGATTGATTTGGGACTATTATTGGTGTGTATTGGTTAAGAGTACAATGCTCTTCCACGAGGCGGCGTTGTACGGTGATCATGCGTGCGTGTGCGTGCGTGTGAGTGGTTGTGTAAGGGTTACAGTGCCCGTCCTCACGGTGGGGATGTGGTTGTGTAGTGGGTGTAAGACGGCTTTTCGTTGTTAAGGAGGTGGTTATATGGTCTGTAGAGACTAATAGTGTCATCATCATACAAGGGTCACAGAACTTCAAAGGAAAAACCGTAATAAAGTAAATATGTTGATTATGAGTGATCGGGATGTGTGACTGGGGGTGGTCGAAGGATACAGTATCAAGAGTATGTGTAAAGGTGGTGACGTGGGCATGATAGGTGCCCTATGTCTATTTGGTCATTCCATGAAGTACATTGGTTGCTGTAGGGAGGTGTCGTATGGAGGTGACAGGTTCGAATCCTGGGTGGTAACTATATTTTCCTCATTAACTCCATATTGCGCTATCTCGGGTGAACAATTCAGGTCTTTGTACCAATTGCCTGTATATGCTTCTTCATCCTACTCGTACTACTACTACTACTACTACTACTACTACTACTACTACTACTACTACTACTACTACTACTACTACTACTACTACTACTACTACTGCTGCTGCTGCTGCTGCTGCTGCTGCTACTACTACCACCACCACCACCACTACCACCACCACCACCACCACTACCACTAGAACTCCTAGTACTACTACTATTACTAATACTACTACAACTACTACTACTATCTTTCTATTCTTAAGCATGTCTCTATTTCTGCCTTCTATTCTGTTTATCTGCCTGTCTGTGTGTTTGGCAGTCTCCGTCTGTATATCAGTCTCTGTACGTCTGTCAGTCTCTACTACTACTACTACTACTACTACTACTACTACTACTACTACTACTACTACTACTACTACTACTACTACTACTACTACTACTACTACTACTACTACTACTACTACTACTACTACTATCACTATTACTACTATCGCTACTACTGCTAATACAATTACTACTACTACTACTATTATAACTACTATCGCTACTACTACTGCTACTACTGCTACTACTACTACTACTACTACTACTACTACTACTACTACTACTACTACTACTACTACTACTACTACTACTACTACTACTACTACTACTACTGCTGCTGCTACTACTACTACTTCTACTGCTGTTACTATTACTACTACAAAGACTACTTTTACTACCACTACTATAACTACTACTATTGCTACTATTACTACTGCTACTACTACTGCTACAATTACTACTACAACTACTATTCTTACACACACACACATATACACATACACATTCACATGCACACCTACACAGAAACACAATTATACACACACCCATACACCTCTATATACACACATACACACAAACACACACATACACGTGCATACATACATACAAAAGTCGCTTAAAAGTTGACAGGGTCGACTTCATTGACCGAGTTTTATCCCATATGGCTCGGTCTCTTTCCGCAGCACGGAAAGCGTCGCACAAAGTACGAACTCCGTAGCTTTTAGCGACGACCCATAGGAGTCTCCGAAACATTTAACTCGTAAACCGAAGGACGCGGCCCGGAATTAAACCCACGACCTTCGGAGCACGAGTCGAACGGCTTGACCACTTCGCCACAGAGACTCCCGATACATACATGCATACACACATATATAAACATACGCACATACACACATACACAATCATGCACATACACATATATACATACATAAACACACATACACACATGCAAACACATTCATGCACATAAACACATACACATGCATACACACGCACACAAAACACGTAAACACAAACACAACACACTCACATAAACACACACACACATATCTATCCACCCACACGCACACTCACACATCTAGACACACACACGCTGCCTCATATAATCACTAAAGTAATATGAACAACCTCCCACACTTTACACACACACATACACTGAATATTATCGTGAGCATCCTCACAAATAACACACAAATACACACGCCCTCGAATATTACACAAAAACACGCTCCCTCGCATACACTGCATGCATGTACACATACAGACACAAATATATACACATACATACACGAACACACACACATACACCCGCACATACACACACACACACCCATACACACATGCACACATACATACACTTACACGCATGTACATACACACACGAACACACGCACACGTACACACATGTATACACACACATAAACATACATACACAATACTCACATACTCACACACACAAGTACACACACAAACAGACACATACATGCACACAGATACATACACACATACACATACACACATTTGCACATACACACATACACACTCATACACACATACACACTCATACACACATACACACATACACACATACACTCATACACACATACACACATACATACATACACACTCACACACATACACACATGCACACATACACACATGCACACTCATACACACGTACAAACACAAGTACACCTGCAAGCACACACATACATACACACACACACACATACACACAAGCCATGTGTCATGAACCCGATGTGGGTATTGCAGTGTTAGTATCAACACGTTTTTGCAGGCTCTAGTGCACGGAAGCTTACGTGGCCAGTCTCTCCCTCCCATGGCGAACATCGACAACTGACATTGCAGTCTCGTCCGACCGCGCTTTTGAAAATGTCAGTTTAACGAAACTACTGAACTATGCTACCAATCTTAAACTTGGACTTTATCCAAATCACACTTTCGCAAAATCATCACCTGCGACATGAGATGTCTGAGGAGAGCTGCCAACTTAACAATCCGAGACCGAGTAAGAAATGCTATTATCAGACAGACTGTGGGATCAACACATTGTACCACATTTATTGAAAGACAGAAGATCAAGTGGTTTGGCCATGTCGTTAGAATGCAATATCAGCAACTACCATCACTGGCTTTACATTAAAGATCATCTGTGACGAGACTGAGAGGACGTCCAAGAAGAAAATGGATTGACGCCATCAAAGACATTGTAAAATCACACGGATTGATACTATCCAGTGCCGCCCACCGGGCGCTGGAGCGAAAATTATTCCTCCCCACGACGCTTGACGGCAGAAGTGGAAGATGATGATGATGATGATGATGATGATGATGATGATGTTGATGATGATGATGATGATTATGATGATGACTGAACGTAGAATCGCATAGAATCAACCTGGGAGTGAGATTGATCGCAAACGTCTTGCAAAGAACGTGCAATTTTGTAAAACCTTCTAACCATTACAAGCTGAACACCATCTAATGGCAGTGAGAATGTGGTTTCTGAGGAAACTGCAAAGAATACCATGGACAGACAGAAAAACCAATGAGCAAGTCCTACAAGAAGCAAATTAAAACAGTAAACTGGTTAGAGAAATTAGTCGTAGACAGTCACAATGTTTTTGACACGTTATGAGAGGAAGTAAATGGGAGAACTTTGTGACAGCTGGCAAGATTGATTGGAAAAGAACAAGGATAAGGCAGAGAAGTAAATATGTGGATGGCTTCGCCACATGGTATAGTCCAGACAAGAATACAGAGCTGATCCACAACTCTGGTGATCGCGTGACATGGCCAAACACGACCGCCGAAGCTTATCGGCATGGCACATGCTGATGATGGTGATACATTACACTATTGTGGCGAGTGATTGGTTTATTTAGTCTCATGATCTAACATTTCTCTTTCCTTGCTGTCAGTTTCATGTTGATAACTGTTTCTAGGCTCTTTTGTGCTACTGACAAAGGAAAAACTGCATACACCAAAACACTTTTCTGTCCCTATTTGCTGATACTGTAGTATCAATAATATACCCGTTATTCTTCCTCTTCTTCTTTTGTCCTACTGATTTTGATGTGAAGCGTCACAGAGAGGCGATAGATGTAATTTTACGTGTTTCGTCTGTCTTACTGCTTATGCTAGTGACATATTTGATCTCTTCCATGTCTCTTTTACTTCAACCGTTTTTCTGCCCGGGTTGTCCTCTCGTCTTGTATCCCGATGTTCTCATGCAAAACTCTTTAGCCGCTAGTTGATCTTGTTCCATTCTATATACATATCTACACACACCGTATACCATCATTGCACATTCTATCAGCATTGACCAAGCTACTTTAAGTGGCTTTAACTTATTTCCTCATGCTGTTCCTGTTCTTCATCTCCCAAAGGATTATATGTCCTCAACCAGCTCACGCTCAGCACTTGATGGCCTTGTTTATGACTGGTTGGATTTTCAGCTAACCTCTTCTACGGAATGAGATCGCCAGTACAGCGCCAACCCTCATTAGACGCTTCTTAGGACATGCGTGGTGGCTACAGTGTTACTATTCTTTGCTTCCTTAAAGGCACGTTAACACACGGCACGGTATTTGGGAGCCACGGTGGCGTTGTGGCTAAACACTCGCCTGTCGTGTCGGTGGTCAGGGGGTTCCATCCGCGCTGGCGTGGGTTCGAGCTTTTAAACATTGACCTGGACTCTAAGGTCGGCCCAGCTTAAAATCATTACCATCATTTGCCATGCCGGTAAGCGTGGATGGTCATGTTTTACCGTCTCATACGATCACCAGAGTCGTGGATCAGCCCCGTGTTCTTGTCCCGACCATGCCACCTGGTGAAGCCATACATATATTTACTTCTGTGCTTTTCCCCCTTGTTATTTTCCCCTCAATCTCACGAGTTGTCATCAAGTTCTCTAGTTTATTTCTTCTCTTACCGTACCCAAACAAATTTGACTGTCTACGTCTAATTTCTCTAAGCCTAAAATGGGTACTAGGAAATGTCTTGGGGTAAACAGGCGGCCGGTGTTATACTGACCACATCACTCCCGCGTGCCGAGTGGTCGATACAATGTTTCTCTCGCACCATATGTCCAATGAGTCTTGAGGTGTGTACAAGAGCTTTATACATTTTCATGGAGAACTTCTGGGCAAAGGTAATAAATAGTCATGACTTATTTTTCCAACCACAATGTCATTGTACATTTTAAAACTCCAAAACTGGTTTGAAGATTTGTTTGACAAAGACACTGAACTATCAATCTAGCTTTGTGAATGCGCAGATACTTGATCTTGGAACATTAATGCTATGGTTTCCCTTTGTTGTTCATTGTCCATTGTGGGGAGATTTTCCTAATTTTCATAACGTTTGCTAAAGGGCAACGGTGTAGATCTTCATTTTGCTCCTCATTATCCTCATCCTCGCCTACCAATTCTACTACTACTACTACTACTACTACTACTACTACTACTACTACTACTACTACTACTACTACTACTACTACTACTACTACTACTACTACTACTACTGCTGCTGCTGCTGCTGCTGCTGCTGCTGCTACTGCTACTACTACACCCAGTACTGCTGCCAATACTACTGCTGCTACTGCGACTTCTTCTTCTTCTTCTTCTTCTTCTTCTTCTTCTTCTTCCTCTTCTTCTTCTTCTTCTTCTTCTTCTTCTTCTTCTTCTTCTTCTTCTTCTTCTTCTTCTTCTTCTTCTTCATCCTCTTCTTCATCTTCTACATAGTCTTCTTTTCCTTCCTCTTCATATACTTCGATGGCGTAAGACATGTCGGTATGATACCGTTGCTTGCAGATCTGCAAGTTGATGGGAAAGAGCTTAGACATATAAAGAACGTTTAATTAAACTGCGTCCATAAATAGATTGATTGATTGATTGATTTAGGAACCGACATCACAGCATTCGGGGCATTCCCATAAGCGCCCCGTCCCCATTCTCAGCAACCAGCGAAGAGTTCCAACACTAATAGTACCAGTATCAATCTGATTATATGTCCGTCTCGCCTTTCCTCTAAGCGTTGATTGTCGGCCAGATCCCCTCGTCACCCCTCGCTGTCGCATTCTAGCCAGACTATGGTGATCCATTTGCTCCTCCGAGGTATACACGTGATCCCACAAGGCCGCAACCACATCCACTCGGCACGAAGCTTGCCAGTCTTCACCCTACTCAGCATGCTTTCTGAGTCAGTTACAATCACGATGTGTGCGTGTGTGTATCGTATTCTCCATCCAGCAGAAAGCTGCACTGACTACCTCCACCTCCATTCTTAAGCTAGATGTTGTGGTCGATAAATAAATCCATAAATATCCATAATAATCCATCAACATACATATTGATAATCAAGTATTTTATTTGTTTGGTTTGTTCACTAGCTTTGATCTCAGTCATAGTCCATACACATTCTACTACCTATGGCGCACTGGACTGATTGTTGCATGTGGATTAGCTTTCTCTATTACCAGTGTCCCTCGCCATCAGGCGAACCCACTCTGACTCAAGTCAAGGACGAAAAGTCAACACGTTAGTCCAACTGATTGGTGTAGAGGTTGAACCACCCGCTTCCTCAGCATCAGTACACCGGATGTTTAAGAACAAGCGTTCTTATCCATTCACCCATGACGACCTCTAGAATGTAGGTTAATCTAAGATTAACATGAGAGGTGTGCGGCAGGGATGTGCAATGTCCCCATATCTTTGTTTCCTAACAGTGAAAGTATTATGAGGAATATAGAAGATATGAGAGGAATCGCCTTCGGGGGACATAAAATCATAATATGAGATATTGGTGGTCTTGAGGTATGGTGTCCGCCTCGAGTGCTGGGGGTCCCGGGTTCAAGCCCCGGTGAGGGCCGGGTTTTTTTTTTCTTTTCACGCGGACTTCTAGTAACAAAAATGAAAAATGGAGTACACGATATCATTGAACAATGTGCGCTACAGTCCATTCTGAAGCAATATGCAGCGAATGGCTGTCGTCTGCTGGAGCAATTCGTTACACTCAAAATAGAGTGCTGTTATCAATGGAAGAAAGAATTTTTCAAATTTGCTCTACATGCAAAGTGTAGTGAGACTTTACAAACACCCCGTATTAACAGATATTCTCAGTGTGTGCCCTCCCTAGTGCCTTGTCTTTTCCTTGTCTCTTAATTCGCTGATATTTATTTAATTCACCTCATAAGCTCCGCATTATCTTTCTCTCCCTATCTTCTTCACTGTCTTCTCTCTCTCTCTCTCTCTCTCTCTCTCTCTCTCTCTCTCTCTCTCTCTCTCTCTCTCTCTCTCTCTCTCTCTACTTTCTGTTTCTCATTTCTTTCTCGCTCTCTATTTATCTTTTTTTTTTTGGCTGTTGAAGATGAGGACGGAATACGTATGACATTGACCCGAGTGCTGTGAAGCAGGTTCTTGACTCACCTCAACTCAACTCAACTCAGCTCATCTCAACTCAACTCAACTCATTTCAGCTCAACTCAACTCAACAATATTATTTCTCTCTCCTCTTCACTTCTGCTCGTTTCGTCTGTCTGCCTGCCTGCCTGTCTGTCTGTCTGTCTGTCTGTCTGTCTGTCTGTCTGTCTGTCTGTCTGTCTGTCTGTCTGTCTGTCTGTCCGCGCTCTCTCTCTCTCTCTCTCTCTCTCTCTCTCTCTCTCTCTCTCTCTCTCTCTCTCTCTCTTGCAACACATCTTGAACCTTTCAGTACCCGAAACGGCGACACTAGGAATCGAAAACTACAACTGTGTACTGCCATTAACAAACAATTATTTCCTAAGGACACTTATTTCCAAATCGATACACCAGCACAGAAACGATATTTTTGTTCACAAATATACAGCAAACAGCTCATCCGATAACTATACACTGTAACCTATATATTTGTACATTAGCAGTTATTGATTGACATTCACATAAGGAGACAGGAATTAGCGGAAAGATGTATGTATTAAAGTACGCATTAGGCAACAGTAGCAGTTTAAAAAAATGCTGAATTGGAAATGTCGATACCGCCGACGCCATTTTGGGGGAGTATCGTAGCTCACTTATTTGGTGATGGCAGTTTGGCGTGGTGGATACGCACGTCTTTTTTTTTAAATCTTTCTATCGTTCTGCCTACCTATCTGCTTACCTACATACCTGACCATCCTGCTTCCTACCTACCTACCTACCTACCTACCTACCTACCTACCTACTACCTACCTACCTACCTACATATATATCTGACCATCCTGCTTCCCACCTACATATCTACATACCTACCTACCTATCTACCTACCTACCTATTTACCATACTACCTACCTACCTAAATACATACATATCTACATCACTACCTAACTACCTACCCACTTACCTACAAAACTGATCATTCTATTTCCTGCCAACTATGTACCTACCTAACTACCTACCAACTTAACTACCTACCTAAATAAATACTACATATCTACATAACTACCTAATTATCTAACTACTTACCTACCTAACAACCTACCCAAAAACCTACCTACCTACTTAACTACCTACCTACTAAATACCTACATATCGACATAACCACCTAGCTACCTAACTACTTACCTACATAACTACCTACCTAACAACCTGCCTATCTAACTAACTACATACCTATCTACCTAAATACCTACCTAACTAACTACCTACAGACTAAATACCTAGATACCTACCTAACTACCTACCTGACTACCTACATACTTACAAACTACCTACATACCTAAATACTACATAGTTGCTTAACTACCTTCTACCTAAATACCTACCTAATTACCCAGCTACATAACTATCTACCTAGATACCTACATACCTACCCATTTTCCTTCCTATCTAATTACCTACCCACATAACTACCTATACAGCTACTTACCCACCTATCTACTTACTTAAATACCTGCATACCTACCTAACTACCCATCTATGTACCTGCATACCTACCTATTAGTCTGTCTGTCTCCCTGTATAGTATAAAAAAAATGTCCCTTCTTATAGTCCATGTCGTGTGGCGTTGGTGATCATGTCTCTACACAATCTTTTATCTCGCTTACTGCCAGTCTGTTCTAAACTCGATGTTCCTGTATGGCATGATGTCAGACTGTTCAGCACGATCTCTTTTGCTCTCCCTTGCCTCTTCTCCTCTCCACCTTTACCGTTGTCGCGACACATTCCAGCTTTCCCTTTCTTATGACGTGCCTAGACAATGTGGACTGCCGCGGTCTGATTTGAGTAGCAACTTCTCTTGGTGAGTTAGCTTCTTTCAAGAAACCCCCATTACTCTTTTTATCAAAATATCCTCTTTTTATCAAGATATCCTCTTTGTTCTTTGTGTCCGACCACGGTGTTCTCGTTATTCTTCAAGACAACCACATCTCTGCAGCTTCCACATAATTCCTCACTTGTGTGATAACTGTCCATGATTTGCTTCTATACATATTCGTTATTGAACTACGACTGACTGACTGGCACCTTGCCGTCTTGACCGACGATAGTTTGTAAAATGGAGTTATACCTCTCCATAACACAAAGCCTGGCCTGAATTTAGAGACCATGTGTTGTCCATGCAGCATGGTCTCTCTCTCTCTCTCGGCCTGTCTAGTTTACTCCAGAGGAAAGTAACACCAATACGTATTGAGCAAGACAAACTTCACAAACTGCCGGATCAGCAAAGAAATGCTCTAACTGTCCACCTGTCGGAGCTTTAATCCTGGACCCGTTGCTGACCAAGGCTTAGGGCCTGGTCTACCCTGCCGTGACATTTAGTCTTTAGGTTGCATTTCTTCGCACTAGGGTAAGGTTTTTTTCTCTCCCAATCGCACAATCGCCCCCCCCCCCCCCCCACTCCCGAAGCTATTGGCGTAATGTGGGGTGTCAGTTTTGGCCAACATTCGCCGCTAACAGAAAACAGGTAGTACCGCCTGCTGCCGTAAGGTAGCTCAGTCAAATCTGACTAAGGCCTGATACTGCTCTATGGGCCTCGATTGTTTTCTTCTTTATTTTTGTTCGCTCGCGCTGAACTCAAACGTAGTCCATATACGTTCTACTGCTTCTAATGCGTTGGACTGATATTTGCGTGTGAATTAACTGTCCATATAACCAGTGTCCCTCGCCACCACTCCAACTTCGGAGGTACTTATCATTTACATCCCCGTCACCAAGTCAAGGACGAGGAGTCAACATTTTAATCCAACTGACCGGCTTAGGGGTTGAACCCGCTACCTTGGCATCAGCACAGCTCTTTTACCTGACCCAGTCATATATCAACTTGCCTATCTGCTCGTTAACCCGCTAAACAGCCTCTTCTCCTACACATTTTTATCAACACTCTCCTACTATTTGCCGGCTTACATGATTCCTTTTCCTATTTAGCTTTTCCTGCTTACATTATTACTTCTTCTACTGATATTTTCCTGCTCACATTATTCTCTCTCCTACTTATCTTTGCCCACTTACATTATTCTCTCGCGGTCTTTTTGCTTTTTCACTTATCCTCTTTTTAGGGCTACTATATGAATGGCGCAACTCTTGATTCTTGATTGATGCTCTTTAAATAAGCTTACATTTTCCCCTGCCCTACTTATCTTTGCCCACTTACATTATTCCCTCTGCTACTTATCTTTGCCCGCTTACATTATTCCCTCTGCTACTTATCTTTGCCTGCTTACATTATTCCCTCTCTTATATATCTTTGACAGCTTACATTATTCCCTCTGCTACTTATCTTTGACAGCTTACATTATTCCCTCTCCTACTTATCTTCGCCTGCTTACATTATTCCCTCTCCTAATTGTCTTTGCCCACTTACATTATTCCCTCTCCTACTTATCTTTGACAGCTTACATTATTCCTTCTCCTACTTATCTTTGCCTGCTTACATTATTCCTTCTCCTACTTATCTTTGCCTGCTTACATTATTCCCGACGCCTGACGCAAAAGCCAACACCACCATTGCAAAGTTAAACGTCAAATCAAATACCAAACACATTTAAGAAACAAAACCGCCACCTAACATTTCTTAAGGTCACCAGCTCGATTTTGCTTCTGTGGTTTATTTTTAAACCGAATCTGCCGTCTGCATTTTAAGTATTCAAGTGAGATAATTTGCTTGCTAAAGGCTGCGCTAAAAGATGCAGTAATCTTCCCTTTTTCTGAGTTTTGTTTCTACACTGTTCTTTGCTCGAAAATACAATCTGGTTTTTATGTAGAATACTGTATCGTCAACTGTCGATGCTTCTGAGACTTGCAGTAAACAAGTTAATTGATTGCTTATTGCCTATTCTTCTTCTTCTTCAGCGTTCCGAGCCATTGAGGTTCTTTCCTGCAGATACAATCCGTCTCCATTCGTCTCTCTGGTTGACCTTCTCTTGCCATTATTGCCTATTGGTTTTATATATTCTTTTGAAAAACATATGTAAATGTGTACTCTTATGTCGTCGGCGTCTTTGGTCCTAGGGACAGGATTGCTGGTTCACAATTCCGACATGAAGGGTTTGAAGTAAGCCGCAGACAATTTAGGAGCAGATGGCTTTGAGTCAGGTGGTCGTGATTTCGAGTCCCCACCCAGTTGATTGTTTGTTAACTGAGCTGTGCTGTAAGGTCGATCAAGTCTGAGATAGGTACCAGGAAATGACACGGGAAATAAAGGCTATAGGTGTGATATTCACTATCACTCCCATCGGGCGCCGAATGGTTTTCACAAATATGGGGATGCACCAAATACCCACGACGCATCAACGCGTCTGAGAGGGTCCATGACGTCACTATATATTCCCGTATAGCCAATACACCTCAGGGTGTGGAAAAGCGTCATTTACCAGCTTACCTTACCTATCATATGCGCATCACTGTTCAAGGCATGAACAGGCGACCGTTACTTACTTGTTTACTTTCATAATGGCTATATACACAATACACCTCAATGTACTGAAATGCGGCCTTTATGTACTTACTTACATACTTACTACCATTTGCACAGTGCAGCTCAATGTACGACAAAGCGACATTGACGTACTTACTTATTTACTGTCTTTTACACAATACACCTCAATGTACGGAAAAGTGACCAATAGCTACCTACTTACTACCATATACCCAATACACCCCAATGTACGGAAAAGTTACCAATGACAACCCACTTACTACAACATACACAGTACACCTCAATGTAGCGAAAAGTGACTAATAGCTACCTACTTACTACAACATACACTGTACACCTCAATGTACGAAAAAGCGACCAATGACTACCTACTTCCTTCAACATACATAGTACACCACAATGTAGGGAAAAGTGACTAATAGCTACCTACTTACTACAACATACACAATACACCTCAATGTACGGAACAGCGACCAATGACTACCTACTTACTACAACACACACAATACACCTCAATGTACGGAAAAACGACCAATGACTATCTACCTAGTACAACATACACAGTACACCTCAATGTAGGGAAAAGTGACTAATAGCTACCTACTTACTACAACATACACTGTACACCTCAATGTAGGGAAAAGTGACTAATAGCTACTTACTTACTACAACATACACAGTACACATCAATATAGTGAAAAGTGACTAATAGCTACCTACTTACTACAACATACACAGTACACATCAATGTAGGGAAAAGTGACTAATAGCTACCTACTTACTACAACATACACAGTACACTTCAATATATGGAAAAGTGACTAATAGCTACCTACTTACTACAACATACACTGTACACATCAGTGTACGGAAAAGCGACCAATGACTACCTACTTATTACAACATACACAATACACCTCAATGTACGGAAAAGCGACCAATGACTACCTACTTATTACAACATACACAATACACCTCAATGTACGGACAAGCGACCAATGACTAAATACTTATAACAACATACACAGTACACCTCAATGTAGGGAAATTGACTAATAGCTACCTACTTACTACAACATACACAATACACCTCAATGTACGGAAAATTGACTTCGATTGACAAAGATAAATTGCAGAGAATATTCTTCATCTTGCGAAACGCTGCTTTTGCTTATGCCATTCTATACTTCACTTCCTGAATACATCTTCCATTTGTTGCTATTAAAGTACCCAACTACTTACATACCTTGACTTGTTTCAAACTGCTTCCATTTATCTTGATGTATACTTAAAAGTAGTAATAAATAAGAAGTTGCTGATCCTTTTGGAGAACGTTGCGAGCAACCATGACTTTCCGTCTCATCTCATCTCATCATGTTCCTCTTGTACCTTGCGGTGTCGAGGTGAAGTATAAACAGCGGGAGAGTGCCCGCTTATGGGCTTCATATATCGATATTCCCATGGACGTTATTCCCTTTTCATCCATCGTTTACATGTTCAGCCTCTTTCTCTGCTTCCATCTGGTCTGTACACCATAGTTTGTTGTGGTATACTGTTAGTTGGTAAGCTACTTGCTTCTAATAACTGATGATCTGTATCACAGTTTTCACTTCGTAGGGATATCTCTAGCTTGTATTGCCAGTTCATCAGATGTAATTTCCTCTTGTATAGACATGAAGACCCCAAAACGATTCCTCACTTCTACGTAGAATACATACAAGAAGAAGTACATAGACTTTCCGTTGATTTCCTTTTAAGTTCACGCTCAGCAGTTTGCCATTGATTTGTGAACGGGGATGTAACATTGAAGCCCAACTGACCTGTCTAGGGTACTATCCACCTACCTCACCATCAGGGCACAGGTAGTTCAAGTGCAAGCGTATAGAGCCTCGAGACCACGCAGACAGATATACTTCTATATAATGTAAAAACGGACAATAATGAGACAGGCCGAGGAACTTCTAATCGGAATGGAACTGTGGCTGCTGTGGAATACGCGAAGAAAATTCTATAGGTAGAGAGATGAAACAACAGGGGAACTTCCTTGTAAGAATACTAATTCTATCGAACGGAGGAACGAACACATGAATGAACAAATGAAAGGACGAACGAGTGAACAAACGATCGAACGATCGAAATTTACTTTCAAAGGATTAAAATTATGCTCGTCTAACATACATTGAAAACAAGGAAGCTATGAAGGGTACTTCATAGTTTCCTTGTTTTATGCACGACTCATTCATACATCTTTCAGTAGGTTAATTAATCTTAAATAACAACAGCAACAGCAACAATAATATATACACTGCAAAGGAAAAATATGTAGAATTGATTAATGCATAACATATTATCACTACATGTGCAGAAATCATTACTATATGACACATCTGAAAAATCCCTACGAAGTGCAGACTGTGATACAGATCATCAGTTATTAGAAGCAGATCTGAAATTAAAACTCAAAAGCTTACTCGAGGACCAAGGCCATTTCGTTTTAATCTCACAAAAATACCAGATGCATACAACGTAGAAGTGAAGAATCGTGTTGCGGTCTTGAGGTCTATACAAAAGGAAATGACACCTGCTGAACTGGCAGTACAAGCTAGAGATATCTTGATAACAGCAGCCAAAGATTTAATTCCGACCAGGACTAAGCAACATAAGCCATGGATTATACCATGCACGTTAGAATTAATAAAACAACGAAGGGAACAAAAAACAAAAGAAGAAACCGATAACAGTATGATGAATTATAAATCTTTTAACATAAGAAATAAGAAAGAACACAAGAAAGGACAGAAACCAACATATACAAGATTGTTGTATTAAAATAGAGCAATATCATAAGAATGGAAGAGATTACGAAATGTTCAAAGAAATGAAGTTATTGACAAGAAATGTTCAACCTCAAATGTTATCTGAGACAAGTTGGGAAATACCTTAATAGAATCTAGACAAATTCAAGAAAGATGGCAGGAATACTACAGTGGAATGTATTATATGAATGACTGTGGGGATGTGAATGAGATACATTAACCAATGACAGCAGAGACAGAACTGAACCTTCATTAGACGAAATTGCATAGGCAATACAGAACTTGAAGCATGGTAAATCACCTGGATGTGATGAGATACCAGCTGAGCTATTTAAAGAGGGAGGTGAAGAAAGCATACACATCTATCACGCATTATGTAAGAAGATCTGGAAATATGGTATATGGCCAAAAGATTGGAAGAGAATTATCTTCATTCCAATACCAAAACAGGGCAACCTGAAATTATGCACCAACTATAGAACGTTTGCCCTGATGGGTCACACAAGTAAAATTCTAATAAAAAGCATAATGGGAAGACTTCGTAAGTAAATGGAAGAAGAGATTAACGTGGTTCAAGCTAGATTTAAACAGGGAAGAGAAACAAGAGATCATATACTCAACATGCGTTTAATAATAGAGAAGTGCAGAGAATTTAATGTAAACCTATTCTCATGCTTTGTGGATTATTCAAAGCCCTTTAACTGTGTGCAACATCAGAAACTTTGGGAAATCATGAGGAATATAGGCTTTCCATCAAATGTAGTACAACTCATAAAAATGCTCTATCTAGACCAACAAGCAGCGGTTAGAATAGATGACGAGACATACGATTGGTTTGACATCAAGCAAGGAGTCCGTCAGGGATGTGTGCTGTCAACCTGTTTGTTTAACCTGTACGCCGAAAATATAATGAGAAATGTAAGAGATGATATAAACAGGGAGCCATATGATGCCCTAAATATTGGTGGTCATGAAATACCAGAGATTCGATATGCTGATGAAACAGTATTACTATCCACATCACAGAATGGAATAGAAAACCTAATAACCTCAACCCAAAGAAATAGTGAAAGTCACAACTTATATCTTAACATAGTAAAAACAATGATAATACATACAGATAAAACTACTCTAGACTTCGGGTCAAGATGGCGGCGGACGTTGTGTTGTTCTTTGACCATCCGCCTTTTTTCGCGCAGGAGATGGATATTTTCATCTCGTACGTGTAATTAGTGTGCCAGGATGTAATACCAGAAGTTTCTTCTCGAGATCTGCGCCAATGCTACGGAGTTCGTGCATTGATCGAAGCAATCCTTGAGTGAATTTTCGCAGCATGTGTGTTTCTGTGGTGTTCGGTTTTTCAAAATGGCGGAACAACATTTGTGCTCCGTGCGGAAGGCTGTAAACCCAGCAAGGAGACAGGGACGGCGTGGTGGCCGCAAACGGCTAGGAATACGAGGTGGGGTAAGACGTTTTAAACTTAAATGTAACCGTCTTGGCCTCAGGAATAATCGTATTCTATATTGGAGCTGTGCCAGCGTAAAACAACGAGGCCCTATTCTTGAAAACCTGGTATACAGGAATGATATTCTAGAGCCCCAGGAGACGAGACTGGGTGATCAGCTACTCCAAATTGCTGGCTTTAAACGATTCTATAACAGGCGAAACCTGGGAATGGCGATTCTCATTCGCGACAGTATGGTGGCTTCAGAGCTAGACATGTCCATGTGGGACAATGACGACATACAAATACAGGCGGTTAGAGTTCAATCCTGTCCATCATTTGTGTTGGTTAATGTTTTTCCCTTTAACGCGAGTGTGGATTCCCAGAAGTGGCAGTGCCTAAGTGACATATTAGGTCACGAGAGAAATGTTATTTTCTGAGACGATTTCAACGCTAAAGGCAGATCATGGGGTAACATTTCCTCCAACACACAGAGGGAGGAGCTCGAGATTGCACTTGAAACCATGGACCTGGTTTGTATCAACATTGGCTGTGTCACCAGGACAGCAAGCCGTCCAGGTGATGAGGATAGTGCTATTGATCTGGCGCTGGTTTCTCCTTCGCTCACTACACTGTGTAGATGCGGTGTCCTAGGGTACCACGGCAGCGACCACCACCCTTGCAGCATATTGGTGGAGAAAGGCACAACCAGGCAGCACAAGTCAACGGTCAAGACTTTCCATTATGACAGTATAGGGTAAGATGTGGTGAGTAAAATAAGGCGCGACAAGCGCAGAAAGCTTCAGGGTAGGAAAAAAAAGCTGGGAGCATCCCCGTGGTGGAATTATTAGGTGGAAAAGGCCTTGGTAGATAAGCACAGTGCTGTAAGGAGATGGCAAAATGCCAAGAAGAACAGAGTGCCCAACCTAGTCTCTGAATGCACTTAGAAAGAGAGGTGCACACAAAAGTAAGCTATCCCCCCCCCCCCCCAATAAAAAAAACAAAACTGGTTAAGAAGGTTAAAAGTGAAAAATGGGCAGAGGTATGTCAAAGAGTAAGCACAGACAAGTCACTGAAATTATTCTGGCGACTACATAAAAGCATGAGTGGGGTAGTCAAGAATAAGAAACTTTCTGACTTCCAAGGCGCTGACCTCATCTGGCAGAGAACTGACGAGAACAAGGGAAAAGCCCTCTTCGAACGCTATCTAGAGCAGAGCAACCAGACAGACATGAGAGGCCGAAATCTTGCCAAGGGGGTCACCTCAGACAGGTGCAAGGCCCAGAACACTTCGGATGAAGACACAGTGACAGTGAAAGAAATCAAGGCTGTGCTTCGACGACAAAAAAAAAAAAAACAACACTCCAGAGTCAGATTGCATACGATGCGAAGACATCAATTGGTGTACCGACAACGAGCTAGAGAAACTAGCAGACATGTACAACAACAGTATAGGGAGCGCTAGCATAAAGGAGGAGTGGTTACACAGCTATCTGATTCCTTTGCCGAAGCCTGGCAAAGACCACACAAAAAATTCAGGGATATCGAGTAATAATCATGCAGAATACAATAGGCAAGCTGCTGGAGAAGTTAATTGCCAGGAAAATATCAAGCCAAAAAGAGAAACCTGGACCAATGCAGCATCACGCAGGTATTGAAACCTTTGCTGCATCGATTGATCTTGAGGACGCGTACAACAGAGTGCCATTGGATAAAGATGGGGTGGATCCGAAGAGAATGGTTACTGTTTCTGGAGCGGTCTCGGCTTGCAAAGATTAGTTTCGTCTTCGTGCCAGGGCATGCGGGAGTACAAGGAAATGAGCGGGCTGACAAGCTCGCAGGTGAG
>OY992894.1:12872508-12901313 GCA_963921405.1 Cepaea hortensis
GGGACTGTTTTATCTCCCGAGCCGGGCACTTCTGCTTGGATCCGACCTGTTTTAACTGTATTGTTAAAAAAACAATTGGGGCCCTGCAAACATGCCGTTAATCAGATTGCCTGTATTATCCTCAACTGGTTAATCCACGGTGATTTTCATGACAAAGATGAAACTAAACTTTGCCAGTCGAGACCGTTCCAGAGACAGCAACCATTCTCTTCGGATCCACTTCATCTCTATCCTCTTGAGCAAGCTTATTGAGTCACTAAGGAAACATGACCTAGTGAATATCTGTGTCTCGAGCCATGTTATTGCTTTACTTACTGCAGTGACTTACATAGTCAGGTGACTTGTGGTCTCAAAAAAGGTCCTCCTCCACAGTTCTCCCTCCGGCCGGAGCCTTAAAGGCCCATGAGCTTCTCACATGTCGGACGACCGACCCATCTGTGTAGATGACAGCATCACCGTCTAACGAATTCTCGAAAATCAACGCTTGTACTTTCGCCTCCGCAGCAGCAGGATTTTCTTGTCTGCATTTTCTGTCTAGTTGGATGACAACAAAAAAGAACGTACAGAAATCTGTTGGCACTTGTACCCACTCCTCGCCAGATTCTAAGTCCTCAAGTGCATATATCTGTTCAAGAATGTCTTCGGCTTGATCCATCCACGACCTTCCTCTTTTTAACCTGCTGCCCTTCACCTTCCTAATTTCACTATGCAGTGGGTGCTGTGTGTTTGCGTAAACTCTGAGGAAGGCACGTGCTCTGCAAATTAATATTGTGTCTTCATTGGTTGGAAAATCAAGCAGTTAGCGCATCGCCCTGCAAGCTGTATCTCTTGTACATCCAAGAATAGTGCGCATAGCTTCGTTCTGTATCCTTTCCATCCTTTCTATCTTCTTACGGCTGAGAGCCAGGATCGCCATCGCATACTCAAAAACAGACATGACCAGCCCCTCGTAGAGAAGACATAGATGGCGCTGCCATCACCCGCATCGCAGCCAAACCCCGCTTGGCCTTTGTTAGCACCTGGTCTATGTGCTCATTATAAGCAAGGCTTCGATCAAAACGTATCCCCAGGTAATTTATTGCCTGCTTTCTTTCCACAGTCTCTGAATACAGATTTACACTTGGTGTTGGAGTGTTGACAATATGGTTATTCAAAGAGAACCATGTCACTGTTCCCTTTTGTTGGCTTGACCATTGCCACAGCTTCAACACACCACGTACTTATGCGACTGAGTTCGGTTTGTAGTTCCACAGCAACCTGATCTCTATCCTTACCCTTACGATACACTAAAACATCGTCGGCATTTGACAGTGTCCTCCCCGGTCCAGTGATCTGCTCGCTGGTGATTCTCACAGTGTAGGCGTTGAACAGCACCGGAGATAATGGTGATCCCTGTGGTAGGCCAGGATATATTTTTGTTGGTTCCGAAGTCCAGCTGCCACATCTGAAAACTACATTACGTTGGAAGAGGGCTGCGGCGATCCAAATAAGGAGGAAAGGACTTATCTTGAGCTCAAGAAGCTGAATCATTAAGAAATTTGAATACGCGCGGCTGAAAAGAATTTTTATGCTGGTGAGAGGAAATGCAACCTAAAGACCGAATGTCATGGCAGGACAGACTAGGCCCTAAGTCCTGGTCAGCAAATGGACTGGGATCGAAGCTCCGACAAGCGGACAGTTAGAGCATTGCTTTGCTGATCTGGCAGCTTCTGCAGCTTGTCTTGTTCCAGGCGTATTGGTGCTACCTTTCCTCTGGAGTAACCTAGGCAGGCCGGGAGAGGGATCATGCTGCATGGACAATATATGTGTGTGCTTGTACGGGGATTCGAACTGTTGCCCATTGAATTTGCAGACAAGAGCGCATCCTACCACTGCTCCCTGCAACCAAGTTACAGAAACATTTTTTTTTTTTTTTTTTTTTTTTTTTTAGCATATCCTTTACAGGACTTAGCTGTCAACACCAGCATCTTTCAGCTGTATGTTGATCTCTTGGCAAGATTACGCTCAGTAGTTTGCCATTGCTTTCTGAGCGGCCGGCTCAGTATCCCGCAAGTCACGAGCGGGGGTCGAACCGCCTCAGCTCTCGCTCCGCTACGAGACTCTGCGTGATAAACGGGATTACAGAGAGAAAGTGTTGTAACCCCACAGCCAGAGAGACCGGCTTACAGAAACATACATCTTTATAAATTACCTAATTAATCTTCTTACTTTAATAACCTCAAGAATTCCACTACACTGCCACCACCCTCCCCTTTCTCCTCCCTTCCTCCAACTCTGCCTGTCGGAGACCAGCCCGCCTCTTCCAAATCGATGCCGATTGATGGGTTTTCCCCCCGTCCTTTCCCCGACCATCTCTTACCGTCCCTGCCTCCGGCATCTGCTGCCATGTTGTATATATTACTACATCCAGGCCAGGCGCTGTACGGAATCGGTGCGCCGCTGAAAAGAGTCCCGCATACCTCGGACACAGCCTCGGCGACAAGGTCTTTGTGTCGGAATGTCCCTGGAGTACATTTATAACCCATGCTAATGGCTGCGGCCGTTTATCATTTTTCCCATGAACCCCTCCACTGAATTGATGAGCTTGGTTCCATCCAATGAAATTACCAGACCTTATCATCGGATCCCAATACAAAACAGGTTGTAGCAATCAGGAGATTTCCCGTCTGCAGAATGCGAGGGGAAAAGAATGAGAGGGCAAATGAAATGAAGAACAAAAATGGCGATAGCCAGTTCTGCTTCATTTTCTCGTATTGATGATATGTCATCATACGTGTGTTAATTTCTCGTTGTCCGAACACGGTCATTTATTCAAGGCTGGAGCTGTGTTTGGGCGTCGCAAAAGCGTCTTGAAATGTGTTTTGTGTCCGTCATTAATGAAATGAACGCAGTCGGGAGAGTATCATATTCTTGGCATCTTTGACAAATATGACACCTGAGTCGTGCTGTCAAATTCGTGCCTTCATTCACTCATTCATTCATGTATTGTTATGTATTGAAGAGTCTCCGTGGCTAAGAGGTCAAGCTATTTCATCTACGAAGATCGTGGGTTCTATCGATTGATTAGTGCAGTTTATTTGTTCGGAGACTCCTGGGGTTGGTCGCTGGAGCTGCGGAGTTTGTGCTCTGTGGGACGTTTTCTGCAGGCCGCTCTGCAGAAAGAGACCGAACGTTATGGGAAAGAATCAAATGTACCGAAGCTGATTCCTTTGCCTGTAATCCCTGTAGTTTAACTGTTATTCTTCTGTATTGTCAATGGCTCGCGGCCCTCTGCTGGTTCATATATTCATACATTTATTGCTACAATCGCCGCTGCAATTACCACAAGCGCTGCTGCGATTACCACAACCACGACCAACATCATCACCATCACCACCAACACAAGAACATCATTATCAACAACAAAGCTTACTACTACTACTACTACTACTACTACTACTACTACTACTACTACTACTACTACTACTACTACTACTATTACTACTACTACTACTACTTCTCCTACTTCTACTACCACTACTAATACTGCTACTATTATGCATTTTCTTCTTCTTCTTCTTCTTGTTCTTCTTCTTCTTCTTCTTCTTCTTCTTCTTCTTCTTCTTCTTCTTCTTCTTCTTCTTCTTCTTCTTCTTCTTCCGTTAGGCCGACACATCCGACTTCTACTGGCATTTGTTGACAGGGTTAACCTTCCCGGGGAATATCAACACCACAAGGTACAAGAGGAACAAGATGAGTTGATAGGATAAAGGGAAAAAGTAGAATATCCACATCACAAGCTACATGAAGAGTTGATGGGATAATGAGGAAAGTAGAACATCGACACCGCAAGGAACAAGAGGAACACGATGAGTTGATGGGGTAAAGAAAGAAGTATAACATCGACACTGCAAGGTATAAGATGATTTGATGGGATAATGAGGAAAGTAGAACATCGACACCACAAGAGGAACAAGAAGAGTTGATGGGATAAAGGAAAAAGTAGAATATCGACACCGCATAGTACAATATGAGTTGTTGGGATAATGAGGAAAGTAGAACATCGACACCACAAGAGGAACAAGAAGAGTTGTTGGGATAAATGAAAAAGTAGAATATCGACTCTGCAAAGTACAAGATGAGTTGATGAGATGATGAAAGAAGTGAGAACCTCGACACCGCAAGGTACAAGAGGAACAATATGAATTAATGATATCATAAAAGAAGTAGAAGAACATGCATCAATAGTGAAGCGCTCACAAGCACACACGCAAAAACAGCCACTCAGAAATTGGAATTCCATCGAGCCATTAACTCTGCAGAGGAGAAATTAATTCTAAAACGAACTGCAGCTATGTAGGAAATCAATGTTATTATTCCCGCAATCCCGCAGACTCTCTGGGGCAGCACAAAGGCATCACAAACAGCCGGTAGACGTGAATGTGTTTTTACTCTTAGCAAACATTGATTATGACGTCAGGTTCTTGGTAAACACTGCTGCACAGTGTGTTTTGACCTTTGCAAAGTTTCCCTTAAACATTTCTAAACCACTATGTAAAACCTGACCTTTGGTATTTTATTTCGTGTGTGCTTTTATTCTTAGCTCCAGCGTAAAATAAACACGCGAATGTTGCTGCTGCTATGGCAAATGTTAGTCAAAACTACATTTGTTCCTTCAGTGAGGTCCTCGTGTTATTTGGAAGCGGTGGGTTTGAACCTTGGAGCCAAGGTAACTTAGTAGTTAGACGCTTGTCTGCCGGAGAGATGATCATGAGTTCGATTCCGCGCCTTGGCAGGTTTTCACAATTTATCTAAGCTACCATTTCTACCTAGCCTAAATGGGTACCAAGGCATATTATGGGAAATAAAAAGCGGCCGCTGTGAATTTGACCACATCACCCATCTAGTCCAGACTGGTCTATACAAAAATGGGACTTGTGTCAGATACCCGAAATGTCTCACGGCAGGCAAACTCGACGTTTGACTTTGAGGTTGGGAAGTCAAAAACATGGCAGCCATTAAGGGGGATTGTTACCAGACCTCCAGATAACATGCGTGTGAAATCATTAGAATTTCACATCAGGGAGACGTTGTTAAGCATTGCCTGGTCTGGCCTTATCTTGCGGCCTGGGAGATGGATAGGGTGTCACCTTCCTGCCCTTCCTAGTTGTTAAATGTTTCACGGAAATCAGCGTGGCTGAATGGATAAGACTGCTTGTTATTTAACATCCGGTGTGCTGATGCCAAGTTAGCGGGTCCAACCCTTGTATCGGGCAGTTAGACTAAAATGTTGACTTCTCGCACTTGACTTGGGGGACATAAATTACACATACGTCTGAAGTCGGAGTGGGTTCGCATGATAGCAAGGGACACTGGTAATAGGGAACGCTAATCCACACAACGAACCAGAGCAGTGCATTGGAAGTAGTGCCACGCGTGTGAAATAACCTTGAGTTCAAAGGCAGAGAATGCTCTCTCTCTCTCTCTCTATCTCTCTCTCTCTCTCTCTCTCTCTCTCTCTCTCTCTCTCTCTCTCTCTCTCTCTCTCTCTCTCTCTCCTCCTCAAGAAAAAAAACATGGAATTTGAAACAGGGGCGTTGAGCTTTGTTTCTGCCAAGGGTCATTTGGATATTTATCTTCATTCCCGGGCCGTAAACAGTTATCAACTTAAAACTAAGCCTGGTACATTTGGTCCAACATTTAATAAACTCATCCTTAATGAGATGGCTGGAACTGCTTATATTTGATGAGTGTGTGATGTTAGCTAGTTTTGTTGATGTTGCTACTCGCAATTGCATTTCCAGGTTTGCATCTGTCAGTCTGGGGCGCTGTCGACGCTTTACTATGGTCAGTTTTGAAAAGAGCTGCTCGCAGCAGTAAGTTGTTCCGAACATAGATGGATATTTCAATGCACGCCTCCTCAAATTGGGAAATTCATCATTGCTTATTTAACGTTTATAGAAGTTGTTATGGCGGGGCCAGGCTAAATGATTTCACAGACCTTAGCCTTCCTGCGGGCCTGGAATATAACTCTGATATAAAAAATTTCATCTTTAAGGTTGAAGCAGAAAAAAAGTGTGTTACCGTGACCCCTAAAGAAAGCAAAGAATAGTAACACCGCACAAAATCATTCATGCCGTAAGCATGAATAAGCATGACTAAGGGAGGGTTGGCCGGCTTCGTGGCTTAGAGGTTATGACTTTTCTCCGTAATCTCGTATACTCTCGTCGGTAACGTGATGGCGGTGAGAATCAGCAGTGGTTCGAATCGCATCGGTAACTTACGGGGTATGTGAGCCGGCCGCTCAGAAAGCAATGGCAAACTACTGAGCGTAATATTGCCAAGAAATCAACAGACAGCTGAAAGATGCTGGAGTTGATAGCGATGTCCTGTAAAGGATATGCAAAAACAAAAAAAAAAGGGTTGTGCTTACGGCCGGCTGTCCCATCACGTTGAAACGTACAGTCACAAAGTCCAGCCAACCATGAGCCAGTCACATTAAGACATACGGAGAAGAGAATTACAGACATATTATCACTATTGGGAGGACATGGAGGCAGCTGCAGACAAAAGAACGGCTGGGGTGGGTCTGTTGAAGGGCTATGCCTAATGGGAAATAAGGGCGGAAGAAAAGGAAAAAAAAAAGAAGTAGAAGATGGTAGACGTTCACATAAACATTCTCGTTGCGAAAGTAATATTTTAACAGCAAGAGAGAGAGAGAGAGAGAGAGAGAGAGAGAGAGAGAGAGAGAGAGAGAGAGAGAGAGAGAGAGAGAGAGAGAGAGAGAGAGAGAGAAGAGAGAGAGAGAGAGAGAGAGAGAGCTTTGTTGTAAACATTCCGGTGTTAATACGAAACATTTAAATAAGTTTTAAACGTTCCATGCGAAAGCAACATTACAACAAAGTGTACATCAAGTGCCAGAGTAAGTTACATGGACTGTATGAAAGAAGCAAGCTAATGAAACTAGAACATTATGTACAACAAAGTGTACATCAAGTGCCAGAGTAAGTTACATGGACTGTATGAAAGAAGCAAGCTAATGAAACTAGAACATTATGTACAACAAAGTGTACATCAAGTGCCAGAGTAAGTTACATGGACTGTATGAAAGAAGCAAGCTAATGAAACTAGAACATTATGTACAACAAAGTGTACATCAAGTGCCAGAGTAAGTTACATGGACTGTATGAAAGAAGCAAGCTAATGAAACTAGAACATTATGTACAACAAAGTGTACATCAAGTGCCAGAGTAAGTTACATGGACTGTATGAAAGAAGCAAGCTAATGAAACTAGAACATTATGTACAACAAAGTGTACATCAAGTGCCAGAGTAAGTTACATGGACTGTATGAAAGAAGCAAGCTAATGAAACTAGAACATTATGTACAACAATAAGGACACACAGCCTTCTTTGGTCATGTGATGAGAAGAGAGGCATTGGAGAACATCGTGACAACTGGAAAGATCGAGGGGAAGGGAGGCAGAGGCAGACCAAGAGAAATTATGCTGGGTGGATTGAGACGGTGGCATGGAGGAATATCATCAAAAGAGTAGATCCAGAAAACCAAAGACTGCGATCTGTGGAGAGTCATGAACGCCTACGCCAGCTGGCAGGGCACTTGATGATATATACATATAACAAACCCAGAGGAAACAGTAACATTGTTACAATACATTAAATATACATAAAATAACATTCTATGCATTGTTACAATACATTAAATATATCTGAGATAACATTCTATGCTAAAACTAACATTTCAAAGATCTGACATTTTCTGCAAAGTTTTCTTAATTGCAAACAAATCAATGAACGTCCATTAATGATGAAAGATTACTGACAACACAGAATCCTGGCTGTTGATTGGCTGGTTTATGATTGGCATCGATTTTAGTGGTATGGCAACAGTGGAATTTAGTTTGGAGAGTCGGTATGCATGGTTTGTTGACTTGTGCTTGCCAGGGCAGTGTTCGCTCTGTTATTTTATCATGTATTTGCTGGCTTGTGATTATTCCGTGTCTATATTGGCGAGATCAACTTTGGGGCGGGTCAAAGGTCAGTGTATAATCAACAAAGCGAACAGGGTTAAGGATTGTGATAATTTGTTTTCAGTGAAAATTCCGGAGACGTCCGGAGATGTCTTCAGGGAGTTGCTGTAGGATGTTTGTGAGAATCAGATGGTTAAGGAAAACATTACAGGGAGTAATGGGTGGTCGGCAGGGCTTGACTGGATGTGTTGGTAGTACATACATCTGTCTGTCTGTCTGTCTGTTTGTCTGTCTGTCTGTCTGTCTGTCTCTCTGTCTGTCTGTAGGTAGGTAGGTAGGCATGTTTGTTTGTATGAATATATATGTGTATGTGTTTGTGGATGGGTAGGTGGAATGAGTGTATGTGTGTATCTGTCTGTCTGTGTATGTATTCATACATTTCTATTTGTATGTAATGTGTGTCTATGTGTGTGGATGTATGTGTGAGGTTGTGTTTTGTATTGGTATATGTTATGTGTGGATGCGTGTGTGTGTCTGTGTCTGTGTGTGTCTCTGTGTGTGTGGGAGTGTGTGTGTGTGGATATGAGTGTGATCTCCTATACTCCAATGGTAGATAGAAGCAGCAGCAGATAATACGTCTATAGCAACATCAATTGACTCAAAGCACATCGTTCTTTTCCAATCGTGTATGCTTGTTCTTCTTCTTCTTCTTCTTCTTCTTCTTCTTCTTCTTCTTCTTCTTCTTCTTCTTCTTCTTCTTCTTCTTCTTCTTCTTCTTCTTCTTCTTCTTCTTCTTCTTCTTCTTTCGTTCGCCTGAAATATGTTTATAACTGCAATGTTGTCTCTTGTATGAATCTAACAGTCTTTTTTAGTTCATTCAGCGGTCCATAGAGTTTATCTTCCACTGTTGTCTCTCTAGGCCAGAAGGTTCGCCTGGATATGTTGTAGTTTGGGCAATCCTGGAGTATGTGCTCTGCTGTCTGCGACGCCACACCACATGTGCACATGGCTAAGTCACCAATCTTAAATTTTGTATACATGTGGGTGCGTAATATATTGAGTCCTGTTCTGAGGCGCAGAAGAATGACCTGTTCTGGTCTGTCCATAACGTGGTAGTCGTCTTGACTTCGGTGGCCTTCTGACTGATTTGATCATTCTTTTCTTTTGATGGTTTGTAATGGGCACATCAGGTTGTTCTTCTTTGGCTCCTTCCTTAGCCAATCGATCAGCTCTGTCGTTTCCGGGTACTCCACAGTGGGATTGTATCCACTGTATGGTGACCTTACCCTGACTGCTAAGTTCAGAAAGTAGTGTCCTTAGAATTGGCAATTTCCCAGACAGGAGCGCCTCTATTACTGATTTTGCGTCTGTCAATATCACCACAGGATGTGTAAAATGGCTGGTATTTTGTAATTTCTCTGTTGCTATCTTGATTGCCTCAATTTCAGCATCATAATTATGGCAGTACTTTCCTGTTGGAACTCTGGCCGTCTCCCTAGTATTATTTGGGTATTTTATATACACTCCCGCTCCCACATTTAGAACAGCATTTTGCGCTGACCCATCTGTGTAGACTCGGATCCAGAGATCCTTTGGGTATTCGTCATCAAGGAATCTGAGAGTGGCTGTTCTGCGCTGTACACTGTTCTGTTCTTCCTTGTCAAATATTCCTCTCACTTTTGTCTGGATTTGTAGAGATAGTCTATGTTCATCTTTCCACGGGGTTCGCTCTGGAATAGTTGTCAGGTGGATACCAACTGTGGGAAGATCGGTGGTTTCTCTGCAGCGTCGTTTGTCCTGATGGATAAAACTACATCTTTTCAACCGCCCCATAGCTAAGTTGTCAAATCGGTTCTTCATAGAGTGGCCTGGCACGTTGAGGAATTTTTCTACTTGTATTAGTGAGAACTTAGTGACAACTGGCAAGATCGAAGGAAACAGACCAAGAGGAAGACCGAGAGGAAAATATCTGGATGGCTTGGCCACATGGCATGGACGATACAGGAACACTGAGCTGATCCACGACTCTGGTGATCGAGTGAAATGGCGAGTTATGACCGCCCACGCTTTCCGGCATGGCACATGATTGATTGATTTATTAGTGTTTTTGTATCTCTGCGTTCTCTTAAAGCTTGCGTCCTCCCCATTTTCCCCATTGCTACTATAGCGGTTGATCTCATCCCTCTTGTGATGACTCTAAGAGCTTTATTTTGCACCTTGTCCAGTTCTTATAGTGTGGTTTTTGATGCTGAACAGCACGCAGTTGACCTGTATTCCAGGTGTGGTCGTAAGCTCTATTGATAAACTTTGCTAAGTATTTTCGTGTATGCCAATCATAAGTTCTTTAAAAATTGGGAATGAAAAGAGAGTTGCTGAAATAAATTTTTAAAATAGAGGCAAGTGTAATACAACACAACTTCGATTAACCATCACCGCCGGGACCAGGCCTATGACGGATAACCAAATAGACGGATAACCAAATAGACGGATAACAGAAATCTCATAATTCATATATACAGTAACGTTATTTCGCCGCGGGCTTGAGACGAAAATGAAATCCTTTAAAAGTGAGTAATACATACATATTGTATTTAAAGTTTACAAAACGATCAATAAACACTTCAACATAAGTGTAGTCATGTACAGAAATGTAGAAAACACTATAAACCTAAGTTATTTACAAATAATCTGTCTCCCTCCTGTGTGTTTGAAGCTCCAGTGCAGCCATGTTCCGTATCTTACGCAGAAGTAGGATCTGTGTTGCATTTTCCTCCTCTTGCATTTCAAACTAGTCGATGCACTTTGATAACATTGTTTCTGCTTCTGGGTGGCTAGTTGTAGGTGTTTGGTTAAGAACTGACCCTTCATCGTCATCAATTTCTTTTTCTTCAATGGTAGTCATACTAGAAATAATTTCGTCATCGTTAAAAGTTTCAAAGCCTCCATCCATTTTGTCACATTCCAACCAATCTGTTACTTCTTATGGCATAATGTTTTCACTGTTTAGACTACATTGTAGCACAGTTGCACAATGTTGTCAACACTAACAGTCTCAGTTCCTTCAGTTTCTACAATAGGTTCGGTCAAGAGTTTATTCCATCCATTCTTTAGGTTAGACACTGTAAGTTCAGCCCAGGCAGTGGCGACATTGGAAATAGCCTCCTTTTGTTGATACTCACGAATTTTATAAAAAGACGTTGACGGATAACAGAAACTGACGGTTAGACGAGTGACGGTTAATCGATGTTATACTGTACGTCGGACACGTTAAAAGACATAACACTCTTAAAAACCATAATGAAGAGTGAGGTTAAAGGAAAGCGAGAAATATGAAGACTACCATATAAGTGGGAAGATAACATCAAGAAATGAACGAACAGCAGTCTGACAGGATGTACAGTCAGGGCATGAGGCAAATAGTGTTGGCGATCATTCGCAGCCACCTTTCATTGTGGAGACAGCGCCTGATTGATGGTGCCAATTAAATATTGATCTAACATGTCTGAAGTATTTTTCCCCAGCTCCTTTAAAAAAATTTATAGCAATAGCCTGTACATCGCTCCCAATGACAATCTTTCTCAAGATCCTATACATTATTCCCATGTACAATCTATCTCAAGATCCTATACAGTATTACATTATAATTCTATCTCAAGATCTACTTACACCCTACATTATTCCCGAACATTCCATAATGTTTTACATTTCACTAACAAAAACAAAGATATCCTGCGAGTGCCACATTTTCTACATCCAGAAGTATACCCGCTGGTTGGTTAATTGAATCTCAACTATACGTACAGTCTTTAATGAGAATCAATACTCCATATTTCTTTTCAAACAGGTCGTTTTATTGTCGAGCGGCCATATTTGTGTACTTCGTTCCATTTCCATCTCTGTCGTCTGGAAAACTTTGATAATCAATTAGTGCTTAGAGTAGCCTGCTCCTATTTCCACGGGGTAACTTCCGGTGCTTCTATAATAACCATGATTGGCTGGCCTCTCTGAGGCTGCCAGTATGTATTTAAAACATGCCACTTTGTTTCTTTTAAAATTATTTATTTTAAATTAATGTTGATGCTTTCTCCTTCTTCATGAAAAATGTAATACTACATATGAAGAAACTGTGCATCACCGCTGCAATAAGCTGGACAATTTTCGTAATAGGGCTGTGAAATCGTCAGATGCTGGGGTATCGAGATGGGTTTTCCAGCTTCAGTTCTTTCGGCACGCACGCACAAACACACACACACACACACACACACACACACACACACACACACACACACACACACACACAACAATAACACACACAGACATACAATATTATAATAACAAACACACCATATATATATATATATATATATATATATATATATATATATATATATATATATATATATATATATATACGAGGTCTACGTGCCCGGTGCACTGATAGCGGGTTAAGGGGTTCTATCCATACACCGGTCAGTTGGATTTTCACTTTGACTTCTCGTTCAGAAAGCAACCGGAAAACTCATTCACTCATTCTGTAGAATGTCCTTTGCAGAACCTCGCTCCCATAACAACCTTCCGAAAACTGCTCAGTCATAAGCAAGATGTCTCGCGTCCGATACACCCATCTGGAGATCATCCGCCACATCCTGCACCCATCTTGTCTTTGGACTTCCTCTTCCTCTCTTCCCGGGCATATACCCTCAATTATTGTTCTCTTAAAACTTTCATGACGTTTCTTGTGACCAAAATATTTCAATTTTCTTTGTTTTATCGTCTTTAGTAGCCAACCTTCTTCAATATTCAGCTCTTGTCATCTGAAAGCATGTGTTCTTGTCTGTATCAAAGATATTCTTAGACATTGTCTATAACATTTATATTCAAAGGCATGTATGTGCAGTTCAAGTTGTTTAGTAATTGTCCAGGTCTTGGTCATAAGCTGCAATAGGAAAGAAGCATGCTCTTAAAAATCTAACTCTTGTAGTTCTATCTGTCCCACTCCACAATTTATTCGGTTGTTTTAATTTTTGAAGAGCAAACGATATTCGTCTGTTAATTTCTTTCATTGTGTCATCATTGTTGGTAATCAATGACCCGAGATATTCGAAATTTTCCAACACCTCCAATGTTTCCTCATTACCATATATTTCTTTCTCCAAATTAGTTTTATCTGTATCCATTATCTTTGTTTTTGCTATGTTAAGATATAAGTTGTGATGTTCACTATTCTTTTGGGTTGAGGTTATTACATTTTCTATACAAGTCTTTGATGTGGATAGTAATACTGTTTCATCAGCTTATCGAATCTCTGGTATGTCATGACCACCGATATTTAGGGCATCATATTGCTCCTTGGTTATATCATCTCTTACATTTTTCAAAACATTTTCGACGTACAGGTTAAACAAATAAAGAGACAGCACACAGTCCTGACAGGCTCCTTGCTTGATGTCAAACCAATCTGATGTCAAACCAATCTGATGCCTCGCCATCTATTCTAACTGCTGCTTGTTGGTCTAGATAGAGCATTTTTATGAGTTGTATTACATGTGATGGAAAACCATTTCTATTCATGATTTCCCAAAGTTTCTGTGTTGTACACAGTCAAATGCCTTTGAATAATCTACAGAACATGAGAATAGGTTTACATTAAATTCTTTACACTTCTCTATTATTAAACGCATGTTGAGAATGTGATCTCTTGTTCCTCTTCCTTGTCTAAATGCAGCTTGAACCACGTTAATGTCTTCTTCCATTTCTTACGAAGTCTTCCCATTATGATTGTTAGTAGAATTTTACTTGCATGACTGATCAATGAAACAGTTCTATATTTCAGGTTGCCCTGTTTTGGTATTGGAATGAAGATAGTTCTCTTCAAATCTGTTGGCCAGATACCATATTTCTATATCTTTTTACGTTATACGTGTTATATTTTTATGCTCTCTTCTCCTCCCGTTTTAAATTAGTTCACCTGGTATCTCAGCACATCCTGGTGATTTATCATTCTTCAGGTTCTTTATTACCCAAACAATTTCATCTAATGAGAGTTCTGTCTCTCCTGTCATTGGTTCATGTGTCTCATTCATATCTTCACAGTCATTCAGATCACGCACTCCACTGCAGTATTCTTGCCATCTTTCTAGAATTTGTCTAGATTCTGTTAGGGTATTTCCCAACTTGTCACAGATAACATTTAATTGAGGTTGAACATTTCTTATCAATAACGTTATTTCTTTTGAGCATTTCGCAATTTATTCAATCCTTATGATATTGCTCTAGTCTAGTAAACAATTCTTGTATATATAGGTTGTTGTCCTTTCTTGTGTTCTTTCTTATTTCTCGAGTTAAAAATTTATACTTATCCCGCTGTTATCAATTTCTACTCCTTTCTGTTTCAGTTCGCTTGGCTGTTTTACTAACTTAACGTGTCTGATGTAATCCATGGCGTATATTACTTATTCTTGGTCAGAACTAAATTTGTGGCTGCTGATATCAAGATATCTCTGTCCTGTACTGCCAGTTCATCAGGTGTTATTTCTGCCTGTATAGACATCAAGTTCCCAAACCGATTCTTCAATTCAACGTTGTATGCATCTGTTGCCGGTCTCCCTGGCCTAGGAGTTTAGCGACTTTCTTCGTAATCCCGTATACTCTTGTGGGTAACGTGACGACGGCGAGAATCGGTAGCGGTTCTAACCGCGTCGGTAACTTACGGGATATGTGAGCCGGTCGCTCAGGATGCAGTGGCAAACTACTGAGCGTAATCTTGCGAAGAAATCAACAATCAGCTGAAAGGTGCTGATGTTGACAGCGATGTCCTGTAAAGGATATGCAAACATTTAATTTAATGCATCTGGCATATCAAAACGGAAATGCATTGGAATTCGGGTAAGCTTTTTTTGGGAAAACTACTGGACGTAAAATTGTCTAGAAAATCAACCTTGTGTTGCGGTTGAGCCCAATGTCCGGCAAAAATGTAAACTACTTGTTGTTCGGTGGGTGATGTGGGAAAATATATCTTCCTTTTTGTTTTGTATCTCATTCTCCGTCTGATTGCCATCTTCCGTGCTCTTGTTGATGGCAATTTCCTGAAATTTTGCCGTAAGTATAAATGGATGACTTGGCCTCGTGGTATGGTCGAGACAGAAACACGGAGCTGATCCACGACTCTGGTGATCGAGTGAGATGGCAAAACATGACCGCCCACGCTTACCGGCATGGCACATGATGGATGGATGGATGGATAAATGATAACTTCAGACATGTCTTATATGTTTATGTTTATCGATGTGATATTTGTTCTGTTGTGGACACCTGCCGTTTAAAACCCTGAATGTGAGTCGTTTTGTTTAGCACTTCTCCATCTTTGCTGAAAGTTGGCCAGATATGGTGGTATCGATCTGAATAAGACGAAGTGTTTCAGTATCGATCCACATCGGCATCGGGGTTAAATTTAACACGATTCATGTGGGATAGAAAGAGATAGAGATTGAGAGATGGGGGCCGGGAGGGAAAGGGAAGAGAGAGAAAGAGAGAGAGAGAGAGGGGGGAGGGGAGGGTTATTGAGGACACCGTTTAATCACGGCAGAGTTGGGTACAGGCAGTGCGAGAGTGATGGATGGAGAAAGGATAGTTTGTCTGAACTCGCATGATCACATTGTGGTATCGCAAGTCTTTTGGTGGTTAGGGCGATGGCTGTATGTGATTTGTTCTAATTCACCGAGGATTGACACACACACACACACATACACATACACACACACAACACACACACAATCACACACACAATCACACACACACATTTATAAACAACACACACATTCATAAACAAAACACACACGCATACACAAGATACACATAAATACATAAGAAACACACACGTTAACAGAGCACACATACATACGAAAGATACACATACATACACAAGACACATATTTGGACAAGATACACATACATACACAAGACACACATACATACACAAGATATACATACATACACAAGACACACATACATACACAATATACACATACATACATAAGATCCTACATACTACACAAGATACACATACATACACACGACACCATACGTACAAAGATCACATACATACACACGACAACATACGTACAAAGATCACATACATACACAAGATACACATACATACACATACATACACAAGATACACAGACATACAAAAGATACACATACATACACAGGCAGGCAGGCAGGCAGAAAGGAAAGAAGGAAGGAAGGAAGGAAGGAAGGAAGGAAGGAAGGAAGGAAGAAAGGAAGGAAGGAAGGAAGGAAGGAAGGAGAAGTCTAACATCCCTGTCTATGCAAAACTGTAATTCTGTTCAATAATTATAAGACACCGCGAGACTTAATTCCTGTATGACCGGGTACCCCACCGTCACATCATCAAGAAAGGTTGGGAGTATTTCAGTGGCGACTCATTCCCTGTTATTTCCCAACCGTTCGAAGTACTTCAGACGTGCATCGTTAGTACTCGTTCAGAAATGGTTCAGCTCTGTGTAATTATCAAACGGTCCCGTGCAGCGTGAATGAATCACAAGAAACGAGAATTAGAATCTATATGCTTGACTAGAACACGATCACAAGAAATCAAAATGGACATTGCGGCCAATGCTTTCATCAGCACACAAACAACAAACACACGCCGATACAACTACTTAAAAAAAAACATATTTATATATAGCATCACGTGACTTGCCAGCTGGCGTAGGCGTTCATGGCTCTCCACAGACCTCGGTCTTTGGTGATCTGGTTCAACTCTGCTGATGATATTCCTCCATGCCACCGTCTCAATCCATCCAGCATCATTTCTCTTGGTCTGCCTCTCTTCCTATCGATCTTTCTAGTTATCATGATGTTTTCCAATGCATGCCTCTCTTCTCACCACATGACCGAAGAACGCTGTTTGTTGCTTTCTTATTGTTGTATGTAATATTCTAGTTTCATTAGTCTCTTTCAGTCAATCATTGTTAGTTACGCTGGCAGTCCCAGGAATTCGCAATATTCGTCTCAGGAACCATATCTCTGTTACTTCTAATTTCTTCATAATTTGTCCATTTACATTCCAACAATCACTGCCATACAGCAAAACTGGTTCTGTATAGCATTTCAGTACTCCCTTTCTTTCATTAAGTGATAATGACTTGTTGCATAAGATACTCTTCATTTTCTTAAATACGGCTTTTGCTTGCCCTATTCTGCTCTTAATCTCTGCTGTACATCTTAATCTGATGTTATAAATGCCCCTAGGCATTTAAAATTATCCACTTGGTTAAGAATTTTATCTTCTATTTCTATGTCACATTTTAGTGTTACCATTTTATTTGAAATCACTATTGTCACTGTTTTCTTGATATTCAAGGCGAGTCCTTTCTTTGCAATCTCTGTTACTACAATGTTCAATAACTGTTGTAGGTCTGTTGCATTATCTGCATAGTATATATATATCATTTATATTATAACCTCCGATTACTATTCATTGCGTCTCTTTGATCTCTCTCATTATTACTTCGCTATAGAGGGAGAAGAGATCCGGTGACAAGACACACCCTTGTCGTACTCCTAGCTTTATCTGTTCATAACTACCCTCTTTATTTCGTATTTTAATTGCTGCTACTTGGTTCCAGTAAATATTCTTTATTATTCTTAAATCTTTCCTATTAATGTTGATATCTTCCAACATTTTAATCAGGTCACCATGGTTTACTTTATCAAATGGTTTAGTATAATCTATAAACAATACAAAATAACACAAAGTAGTGCAGCTTTACATAACAGAATTACGACACATACAGGACGTTGGGACGACTAGCCTTCATCAGCAAACAAATACGTACACGAAACACAACATATAGTCACGGAGAAGACCCTCCTGTGACTACATTAAGGCGTAACGATGGGATGAGAAGAATAAAAAGATGAAACAATGAGAGCAATGGAGAGAAAATGAAAATTTGAGAAAAAAGTGTTCCTACTTACCTGAGAGTTTGCTCCACAAACATTTCCTGGTACCCAATTCTGGATGGGTCGACCTGGAAGCCAAGATCATTTAAAACATTCGACCTGATGCGGATTCGAACCCATGATCACGTGGCCGGCATGCGAGCGACTATCCCCCACGTGACCGCGGCTTCCATGAGTCACACATTGGCACCTTGCTGTCATGACAGACGAAAGTGTGGTACATTGTGTGTTAAAACAATGCATAATAACCTTTACATAGCACAACGCCCGTTCTGAAATGTAGAGACCATGTGTTGCCAATGCAGCATGATCCCTCTCTCGGCCTGCAAAGTTTACTCCCGAGGAAAGGTAACACAAATACATGTAGAACAAGACAAGCTGCAGAAGCTGCTGGATCCGCAAAGAAATACTCTAACTGTCCACCTGTCGGAGCTTCGATGCTAGACCAGTTGCCTACCAAGGTTTTGGCTTGATCTGCCCTGCCACGACATTTAGTCTTTAGGATGCATTTCCTCGCACCATTATAAGTCTTCCACCCTCCAATTGCGCTCCTTCGCACGAAGCCGTTGACACAATGTGGGGTGTGGGGTTTCATGAACGGCGCCCAACATTCGACGCTAACATAAAGCAGGTAGTACTGTCTACTGTCATACGGTAGCTCACTTGTATCCAGTCCTGCATCAAAATGGTGAATGTTAATATACAACAGTGGTTGTTTTACTTAATTTCCGTCATTGTTTCTCTATTACGTATTTAACAACACTATCCTCTCCCTATAACAGACAGAACTTGCTAGAAGGAGGGTTGTGGGGAGAGGTTGTTAAGATCCCTGACGGACCCTTGACCACATCACTTAATTAGCTGCCCTATCCGACTCCCCACTCGCTCTGATCGTCATGACATTGTTCAATGCAAATCCAATTATCGGTCATCAAGAAATCAATCAGTTGCATGTGGCTATCTATCCTCGAGAGACTGCTCAATACTGGCTTGTTATCAAACATTTAGAAGATATCCAGTTTTATCGAACGCCCAGAGACTGCAGTTGTATCAAACATTCAAAAACTACCCAGTTTTATCAAACATCCCGAAACTACCCAGTTTTATCGAACGCCCAGAGTCTACAATTTTATCAAACATTCAGAAACTACCCAATTTTATTGAACGCCCATAGATTACAGTGTTATCAAACATCCAGACACTACTCTGTTTTATCAAACATCCAGAAACTACCCAGTTTCATCAAACATCCAGCCACTACTCAGTTTATCAAACATCCAGAAACTAACCAGTTTTTTGAACGTCCATAGACTACAGTTTTATAAACATCCAGACACTATTCAGTTTTATCAGACATTTAGAAACTACCTAGTTTCATCAAACATCCTCCTCCGAAGTCGAAGAGTGTCTGCCTGCACGACGAGGTACCACCAGTCTGCACACCAATAAGCCAGACACGGGACAACGGATACTCTCGCAAACTTCAGGTCCTGTATGACATCACACTGATGTTGGACAACAGGATGTCTTCATCCGGCATACAGGACTTCGCGCTGGAGTTCGCAGCCAGCGAACATAAGCAAGCAAGCAAGAATCAAACATCCAACTACTACTCAGTTTATCAAACATCCAGAAACTACCCAGTTTTATCAAACATCCAGAAACTACCCAGTTTTATCAAACATCCAGACACTACTCAATTTGTATTCTTGCTAACGAAATGTGAACTAGTGCAACACCGCCACTCACCAAATTTAACATTTCCTGTCTCAACTGAAATGCACAAATAAATCTGTAATTGCACAAGCACTTTAGATAGAATTTCCCCATATCCAGCAGGGACACTCCATGTTTTCCCGGACAAGCCTTGCTCGGACAATGGAAGGATATTACTCGCCGAGCCATTCGGACTTTCTTTCCCGCACTCGCAAGCCGCTAGTGAATGGCAAATATTGCAGAAGTGGAAATGACACTTGACCTCGGGGAGGCGGCCTTTCAGCCAGTATATTGACACTAAGACGTAGCCATTCCAGCTTTGACTGTTCCAGTAAATGGAACGAACTAATTATGTAATCCTATAGTGTTTATGGAATATTGCAGTCGCATGTAGGCTCACCCAACGACCTAACGGATCTGTGGTTAAGCATTAAATTTAACCCTTGGGCGGACTCATTAACGTGACCTCAAGCACTCGGGGTTGGCCCAATTTCGTAACCGGGGAGGAAAGAACATTTCATGAAAAATACTGTTGTTCTTTTTTTTTTTTAATGTTCACTCGGTTATGTTCAGCCGTCTCCCTGGCAAAGGGGTTAATGACGCTGTTTGTAATCCCGTATACTCACGTACGAAACACTGCTGCGCGGGATTCGGCAGCGATTCGAATCGCGTTGTTTTCTTACAGAAAAGTATGTGAGCCGGTCGTTCAGAATGCAATGGCAAACTACTAACGTAAAACTTACCAAGACACCAACAGCAGGTGAAAAATATTGGTGTTGACTGCAATGTCCTGTAAATAGGATATGCTAAAAACATTGCTTTGAACTCAAGCGTAGTCCATACACGTGCACTTTTAGTCCACCGGGCTGTTTTTTGCGTGTGAATTAGCTTTTCCTATTACCAGCGTCCCTCGCCATCAGGCTAACCCACCCCGACTTCAGAGATACTTATAATTTACGTGCCCAAGTCAAGGATGAGAAGTCAACATTTTAGTCCAACTGACTGGTGTAGGGGTTGAACCCACTACCTCGGCATCAGCACAACGGATGATTAAGACCCTGCTCTTATCCATTTGGTTAAGCTGTCCGCCGGTTGTCGTTGTAATACTCAATATATCACCAGTTGTGTGCCTTGTGGTGATTATCTCCCTGTATGCAATGAGGCCTTATAGAGAGATGTCTTTGACATGCACAAATGTACACATCTATAAGACAAAAACTGTCATTTACTGCCAGTATAGTACCTTGCAGTGTATGGCAGAGGGGTCTTTGGGCCTGAGGAATTAAGGCCACCTGGCTAGTGCAGTGGCCGCGAACTGTGCAGGTTATTATTTTCTTTTTACCCCCGACAGAAAAAAAATCCCACACCTTACCGAGGGATCGAACCCGGGTCTCCCGAATGAGAGTCCGGCGCTCTAGCCACTCGGCCAGCCGCTCGTCCTATAAGACAAATATCGTTATTGTTAATATCGTGGACTGGACTTACGGCTGCGCTAACACCAGATGAGATTCATGCAAGTATAACAGTATATACAATTATTAGAACGAGACGAGCCGTTTGGCTATATAACGAAAAGAGAGGCATTGGAAAAAATCGTGATAACAGGTTAGTTCTGTTGTAGCACGGGTGCAGATAGACCAGGAAACTGATCTCTAAACATACATTCTGTAATTTATTGTAGAGATTAGAACAAGACTCGCCTTGTTAAAGGTAGCCTTTTGCGAGGTATGACCACCAATAAAGAGCGTTAAGAAACAGAGACTTGAAGTGATATATAGAATAAATACCACTGTATGCATGTGAAGTACACAAGCTGAGAAAGATCTAACGGTAGTGAGAATGTGGTTTGTGAGAAAAAAAACTAATGAGATAGTTCTTCAAGAAACACTTGAAAACAGTAAATGAATTAGAAAAATTAGGCGTACACAGTCAAAAAAATGTTTTGATACATTTTGAATAGAAATAAATTTCAAAACTTAATGGCAACTAGCAAAATTTACGTAAAAAGAGCAACGGGTAGACAAAGTGATTCATAAATCGACTTCTTGGACACGTGGTAAAATGCGGACAAAACTACGAGCCTTATCCACGATTCTAAAGATTGTGTGATGTGTGAAAACATGGCTGCCCACGCTTACCCCCATGGCACATGATGATGAAAATGACGTAATTTCTCAATCCATCACTGAAAGAACAAGAAGCTATTCGTTTCAGGTTATGCAGATGGGCGGTATTGGAAGGAAGTGAGAGACTTCAGTAAAAGAAATGAGAACAACGTTAGCCATTTTGAATGTCACAATTCAGAAATAAACACAGGTATTGTTTTTGCGCTCGTAGAAGTTAGTTAATTAGTCGAGGTTCCAACTTCACGGCAACAGGTCGTCCCCATTATGCTCCATTCCTGTGCCAGTGAATATCACACAAAATGCTCCCCACTGTCCTGTGTGAAAAGTGGAACAGACAGGAGTCTCGGCAATCCAACAGCCCGCACAAGTACACTGTGCATAATGCAGCCGCCAGAATGCCAACACAAAATTCATCCACAAAAACGACAGTTCATCATCGATAGACTCGGCAATCACCAGAAAGACCTCATTGACCCGTGTTTTCTCACATAGCTGGGTCTTTTACCGCAGGGCGACCCGCCGAAAGTGTCGCACAAAGCACGAACTCCGTAGCTTCAGCGCCGACTCCCAGGAGTCTCCTGAAAATGCACTCGTGAACCGAAAAGGCAAATCAGTCAATTCAGCAACAGGAATAAGTCGAGATTATAGAACGCACTAGACTATAGATACTATATAGTTACTCTATGGGATTCAAACTTTTAACCTCCAAATGACGACAGCGCCTCTCTGCAGGAAGAAATGTATTGCTACGCATGACCAACTAAACACCTCTATGAAAGGTGTCTTCATTCGCCAAGTCTATCATCCACATGAATAAACAACTATAGAATATAGATATAATTTGTATCTAACCATCGAAATAACACCATAGGTTTCAGACTTTTATATTAAACCAACATTGATCAAACAACAAGCATACAAACACATCAGACAGTAAAGATGTGTCCAGTATATTAACGAACATTTAAAGAATAGAAATGATTAGTCGGTTCCTATGTTGTAAGTTAGTCACGCGTCGAAGTACACTTGTTCTTGCTGAGAGGCGCTGTCGTCATTAGGGGGTGACATGTTCGAATCCCAGTGCGGTAACTATAACTGTCAGTGTTTATAATGACTAATGTCTAGTGCAGTTCTTCTCCACCTTGTTTGGTCCATGCACCCCTTCACCATATGTTCAGAAAGTCATTCCCCCCTTTTTTCGTATTTCCTCCCTATAAATTCCCTTACCCCCGGCCCCTACACAGTATACGTAACAATGGAAGCTAAGTTTAATAAAAAATACTTGAACACGTCTAAGTGTCTACATAAAACGTGATTTGCGGTTCTACTTACGCTAAAAAACAAATTTCAGAAGAGCGAGTAGTACAGAACCCTAACGTATGGAGGGAAAAACAATATCGAGTAATCGGTTCTTGTTTCCACGCAGATCTTGAAATAATCTTAATTGCTCCCCTCCCTCCCCCGCCCCTTCCCATGGAAACCTTAAAATTCCCTCTTGAGAACCACTGGTCTAGTGCTTCCTCTAATCTCTACTTCATACTTCTACTTCTAAAAACAACTTGCGTAAAACAACACACGTGTGTTTATTTATGAACTCTCTTAGCGGCCTTAAAGGGTTCCCCAATTGATATTTCTGTTGAACTTCCCAAGACGTCCTCTAAGACGCCGCCATATGTGGTGTGTAAACACGTTTGTGAGTAAACATGCAAACTTTGCAGACTCCCACACGTCTCGTCCTCACACGGAGCGCTCAACCCACGCATCAGTACCGCAGTTAGTACTTAGCGTCCCCACCCGAACATTCTCTCTGTGAGGTAGAGTAATTTGACTGGCCGCTTCTCTATGTCTGTTCCCCGGGTGGTTTCGGTTAGACTTAGAATGGGCGGATGAATTAATAACGTTTATGGACTATTCGTGTAGTGTAATGCGGTTATGAGCCCTGTTGTTTGTTGTTTGTGGGAGACACTCCTTCAGATACACTTATGTAAATGTATCGGCGGACATTTTTAACGACAAACATGGATATAGAATTCACAGATCGTTAGACAGACATACAGACAGACACCAGACAGATACTGCATCGTTTTCTTCTTCTCCTCTACTAAGTCATCTTCATTTTCGTTTCTCCATGAATAGAAGAACGGTTGCGTTTTGGTCTGTTTGCACTCTAATTGCATTAATCTTCATGTCTCGCTGGCGCATCCATGGTCACCACATATTTCTTTAGATCCTGGGCCGTTAAGTAGATTTACTCATTATGATGAAAGTATTCAAAATGCCTCTTACATGTTTTTTTCTTTAAATGTTTTTTTTTTCTTTTTCTAAATGCAGCCCCTTAAAGATGTTTAATTATTGAATGATTCAAATTATATTTTGATTTCGCTGCCTATGTCGCCCCCTTACGGTGCCGTCTGATGCGGCCACCTCTCTGTAACATGGCAAGGCACGGCCCGGCTTAGAGCCGGTTTGCCTTCTCTCTTCAGCTGACGTTTTGATCATCTTCTTAATCATATTCGGATCTGCTACAGCGGTGCCATGTAAGCGTCTTCAGCTTACATCAGACATGCATGGGATCTCTTACAGCGGTGCCATGTAAGCGTCTTCAGCTTACAGCAGACATGCAAGGGATCTGCTACATCGTTGCCATGTAGGCGTCTTCAACTTACAGCAGACATTCAAATGATCTCCTACAGCTGTGCCATATCTTCAGCTTACAGCAGACATTCATCTGATCTCCTACAGCAATGCCATGCGGAATTTTCCAGCTAACAAAACAAACTAAGATTGACATGCCAAAGTCGAGATGTATGCTGGCTAAAACCTCATCACCATGGACAGATACTAATCTGGCCATCGGTTGCAACCGGATCATATTTTAACTGATTCATGCTGTAGGGTAATATATCGCCGAATGTGATCTCCCATGTGGCCAGAAGGACGATATATCACAATACTAGGGTCGTAATGTTCAACAGTTTAAATGCTAAGTGGACGGAAATTTACATTTAATACTAGTTCATTTGATTGTGTTACATGTTTGGTCCAAACCAACTGTTTGTTTGGTGCTGGATCAGTTAAGATCTTTTCCTGACTGGTGGCGTTTACGTACACAGTACACATGTCCACATGCACATCTTAGGCTGGGTTAGAGCCCGGGTCAATTGTAAATATCCGCTTCTCTGGACCACCAGGCCTGCTAGCCTGCGTGACAGCCACTGCGCCACCGAAGCTTCCGACTCAGAGCTGTACCGACCGAAAACTGTGAGACAAGTCGTAGGATCGACATGTCATACGCTATGATGAAGGCTCTCAAGAACTGCAAACTATGCACGCTGCAACAGTGCAAGAGAAGCAAAGGAATTTCGCATGGTAACGGTACAAAAGAAATACCCACTTGGTGTGGTTACAGTTTGGAGAGGTCACAAGCCTGCTGGGAATGTGAATGATGCTTGCATGTCAGGTGGAGCTACGTCATCACTACTACCCAAACTTCTGAGCACAGAAGGTTGTGTATCCGTCTTTAGACTCCGTTACTCTGTTCATTTGTTAGTCAGGTTTTAGACAGATGTGACTGAGCTACCATATGGCAGTAGACGGTACTACCTGCTTTCTGTTAGCACCGAATTTTGGGCTGCGGTCACCAAACCCAACAATCCACATGTGCCAGTGTATTCGGGTGGAGGAGCGCAATTGGGAGGGTACAAGCCTTACCCTGGTGCGAGGAAATGCAACCTAAAGACTAAATGTCATGGCAGGGCAGACTAGGTCCTAAGCCTTGGTCGGCAACTGGTCTAAGGTCAAAGCTCCGACATGCGGACGGTTAAAGCATTGCTTTGCTGAATCGGCAGCTTCTGCAGCTTGTCTTGTTCGTCAGGAGGTGGTCAGCTTCGTCCATAATGTGTTATATGTAATTGCGTTGTGCCTGTTTATAGCGGAGCCGCGATATTTTCACCTTTTGGCCGCATTTGTTGACCAGATTAACCTTCCCGGTAGCGGATACAATGTTATTACCCAACAAAATATACTAGGCCGGTCGATCTCTCCAAGGAACCGCCGTCTTTCTCTTCAGAAGCTATTGCTGGATTCCAATCTGCTAGGTCGGCCGGTTCCTTCACGAACTGCGGCCTACCTCCAGCGGATTCCAATTTTCAAAGCAAAAATTCCAAATTCGGTCTCGTTAAACCTGCCTCCTCAGCTGTGGTTATTGTTGTACCTCCAGCGGAGGCTCCAGCCCGACTAATGTAGGTCACAACAAACATCAGTAGGTAGCCATACGTCACACACGGACAACATTGATGCTGTATTGTGTAACTATAAATCGAGACGTTGCCAACATTTACATAATTGTAAACAAGGGTAAATCACAGTAATGTATACAAACAGAAATGAACAGATAAATCACAGTAATGTATACAAACAGACATGAACGGGTAAATCTCAGTAATGTATACAAATAAACATAAACTTCTTCTTCTTCTTCTTCTTCAGCGTTCCGAGCCATTGAGGTTCTTTTCTGCAGATACAATCCGTCTCCATTCGTCTCTCTGGTTGACCTTCTCTTGCCAGTCGTTGATTCCAAGTGATTGTAGGTCTATATATATATTGATTATGTGGTTGTTTCGGGATTTGAAATTTAAATATTGAGCACAACCCACTACTGGCAACGCCGATCGCATTCTGGTATGAACCTAAGGCCTATCCACGTCAATATGGAAGCACTATACTCGAGTTTCACCCTCGTTTGAGCTCGTCAGTAGTGCATATCCCTGACCGGATCCGGAAACAGTCCCGGATCACGCGTGTGAAGCGGGTGTGTAACCACGCGGCACACACTGGACACACCAAATTATCACAACAGAACATCACAACGCTACCCATCGTAGGCTATGCTCAAGATTGCCCAATCGCCGCGACCGACGTCCGTCAATCGATGGGACCCGAACGATCAGGACTTCTCACTGGCAAGGAACACCAGGCCTCCTAAATCCAGTGAGCAATAATCAATTGATTATGTGGTTGTTTCGGGATTTGAAATTTAAATATTGAGCACAACCCACTACTGGCAACGCCGATCGCATTCTGGTATGAACCTAAGGCCTATCCACGTCATATATATATATCACACACACACACACACACACAGAGCGTGAGAGGCGTAAGATGGTGCAAAATGGTGGAAGTGACCATGTTTTCACATGCACCTACTGTGGGCAAACATTTGCAGCAAGAATTGGCCTTACCAGCCACACTCGCCACCGCCATGGATCGTAGTTATTAAGCCTTTTTGAAGCACAATGTGCCAAACTATCGTCTGTCAAGACGGAAAGGTGCCAATGAATATATATATATAATCTCTCCACGTCTTCTTGGTCTACTTCGGGGTCTACGGTCATTTATTTCCTGAGTGTAAGCGAGTTTTGTTGCCCTATTATCTTCCATTCTTTCTATATGCCCCAGCCATTGTAGTCTATTAGCCTTCATGATACCAGTGATTAGCGGGGACTTAAACAGATCATAAATGTCTTTGTTACTTCTTCTTTTCCACTCTCCACTTTGTGTATCCCTAATGGGTCCAAATATGCTTCTTAAAACTTTGTTCTCAAAGGTTTGTAGCAAGACTTCGTCTCCTTTCGTTGTACTCCAGGTTTCAGAGCCATACAGCACAACTGGTCTGATCAATGTTTTCTATATTGTGATTTTGGTGTTACGAGATAGCGCATTTAATTTTAGTAGATGTTGTAGTGCATAGTATATCTTATTTCCAGAATTGATTCTAGTTTGTATTTCTTCCCTTATGATGTTGGAGCAGTTGAAGATTGTACCCAGGTATTTGTATGTTTCCGTTCTTTTAATGGTCATATTATCTATTTGTATGTGGCCAGAGTTTTTAGCCATTCCTTCTCTTGAAAGTACCATATATTCTGTCTTATCTTGGTTGGTAACCAGCCCCATCTGTTGGGCTTTTTCCTTTAAGTGAGTCAATATTACCAATGTCTTTTGTTCACTTTGCCCTATAATATCTATATCATCTGCATAACTAAGCAGCTTGGATGTTCCTCCAATATCACATAAATATACATGAACGTCCCTGTAAAATCACCTTATTGACAGTTAATCATGGCACTGTTTGTTGTTTTCGTTTACTCGCATTGAACTCAAGCGTAGTCAACACATGTGCTACTACTTCTAGTACACTGGACTGATCTTTGCGTGTGGCTTAGCTTTCCCTATTACCAGTGTCCTTCGCCATCAGGTAAACCCATTCCGACTTCAGAGGTACTAGTAATTTACGTCCCTAAGTCCAGGACGAGAAGTCAACATATTACTCCAACTGACCGGTGTAGAGGTTAAACCCGCTAACTCGGCATCCGCACAACGGATATTTAAGAACGAGGGCTCTTATTCATTCGGCCATGCGGACCCCTAACAATCTGTGTCACGTAAAATCATCAATTGCACATACTTCAATATATGTTGAACTTGATCCTGTAGCAGGAAACTGACCAGATACAGTGGAATACTCCAGGCAATAAATTGTGCAATATATTGTTTTAGTCTTCGTGATGAAACCGGCACTGTGGCTTAGGGGGTAATGAGACGCTCAGTTTCACAATCCCCCGTTAAATCGAGTCTCGGTTCGAAATCAGCTGCGGGCCATTTGGAAGTAGACCATTTTCCGTTGATTTTGATGGTAGGACGCTATGGCAAACTACTGAACTAACATTGTTTAGTCAATCACAAAAAGTCAAAATGTGTTGGAGTTGATTGCAAAGTCGTGTAAAGTAAAGTTCATGGAACTAATTTCATTATTCTAAATACAAATGGCTATGCTATCCTTGGCTTCCCTTTATGAATAATATTTCCACAAACCTGCTTGTTTGTACACCTTTATTTCCTTGTGCCAACCTTCCAACAGAATAGCCTATTGTCTCTTAGAATATTTTCGTTGTCTCCTCCCCCTCCTCCTCCTCCTCCTACTCCTCCTCCTCCTCTACATCCTCGT
>OY992894.1:12901513-12904013 GCA_963921405.1 Cepaea hortensis
TGTTAGGGCCTGCCGTGTGTTGGAATGCCAATGTTTGTCCATATGCGCTTCGTTCAATTACAGAGAACGAAACTGTTTTGTTGTTTATGCCTAAGATTTAAATGGGTTGGAGACAAGCGGGTCGATTTCATGTCACCGGTGTCCACCCCTTATGGCTCGGCTGTTTGTCAGCTGAACGGGCGGTCGAAAGTGTCCACATTGTACGAACTGGGTCTTTCCAGCAATGATGCCAATGACTCTTCGAAATAAACTGCACACGTGAACTGATTGACGGATTCTGAAATCGAACTTTTGAGCTTCGTAGCGGGAGGCAGGCGGCTTGCTCACTTAGCCACGGTGACCATTCCCTCCCTCTCTCCTCTCTCTCTCTCTCTCTCTCTCTCTCTCTCTCTCTCTCTCTCTCTCTCTCTCTCTCTTGGTCTGGCTCTGCCTCGTCTATTGCTGATCTGTCAAGTGGTCACGAGGTTTTCCAATGCATCGTTCCTGATTATACGACCGCAAGCATTGTTTGCCTCTACTTACCGTGTATATACAACGTGTTTGTAAAGTCTCACTATACTTTGTATGTAGGTCAAATCTGAAAAATGAAGTACATGACGTCATCAAAAAATGTGCTAAACATTCATTTCATTAGTTACAATAGTTACTGCTATGGTCTAACTCTGTTTTGTGGAAGCTGGAGAATACCAATGACGTATTCAATATAACAGGTGTTGGAAATGTCCAACACGGGCTTCAAGACGTACAAGTCTCTTCATATTGTTAAATACCTTTTGTAACGTGTCTGTTGTTATTTCCGTGTGCTTGCTTGCTTGTGTTCATTGGCTTGAGCTCCAACGCAAAGTCCTGTATGTCGGATGAAGGCATCCTGTTGTCCAACATCAGTGTGATGTCATACAGGACCTGAGGTTTGCGTGAGTATCCGTTGTCCCATGTCTGGCTTATTGGTGTGCAGACTGGTGGTTCCTCGCCATACAGGCAGACACTCTCCGACTTCGGAGGATTCGGCGATCCTATTGAGTTCAGCCAGGACCCCGAAGGGACCTGTTGCCCAGGACGCTCGGCGAGGACGCGTCAATAGGTCTTGGCCAGTATATAACCCGGCCCTGGTGCCTTGGAAACACCTCTGCGTCCCTTATTTCCGTGTGTATCGATTTCCATTTCGAAACAATTGTTCAACCTAATAAATTCTGTCTTCCGTTGATAACACCATTCTGATTGGAAAGAGAAGAATTACTCCAGCAGGCGACAGCCATTTGCCGCAAATTGCTTCACGATGGACTGTGGAGCACGTTTTAATGACGTCATATACTTCATTTTTAAAATTGCTGCTACATACAAAGTGTAGTGAGAGTTAAAAACACCCTGTATGATGTTCTATTTCCCTAAGTGTGGTTGATCTATATTTGCGTCTTCTTACCTTACACGTGTATATATAATGTTCTATCTCCCTAAGTGTTGCTGATCTGTTATAGAACAGTGGTTTTCAACCGGTGGTGAATTCCCCCCTCCCCCCACGGTGGGGAATTTTAGGGTTTCCAGGGTGGGGGGGGGAGGGGGAATTAAGATTATTTCAAGATCGTGTTAATACAAGAACCGATTACTTGATATTGTTTTTCCCTTCAAACTATACGGTTCTGTACGTCTCACCCTTCTGAAATTCATTTTATAACGTAAGTAGACCCACAAATCACGTTTTATGTAGACGTCTAGACTTGTTTTAGTATATGCTATTAAATTTAGCTTCATTATTACGTACACTATGTAGGAGGGGGGGGGGGTGTTAAGGAGGAAATATGAAAAAGGGGGGGGGGGGGGAATGACGTTCTGAAAATATGGTGAAGGGGGCACCGGCCAAAATAGGTTGAGAACCACTATTATAGACTAAACAACGTGCCAGGAAAATCAAAAGTCGACTTAACCCAGTCTGATCGACAGGCAACATCCATCTCTGGGGGAGAGACATTTCGTGGGTCGGGTTGGTCGAGCACGAGACCCTTGAACATGACTGTCCCATGATAATATGGGCCTCTTGAGACATGATGGGCAAACAACAACAAGACATAAATTGTCTAGAATGGGTAATGTCAGAAGCATCTGAAAGAACATCGCTAAAGGAAGGGAAAACAATTACGTTACACAAAGTTATGTGTGCTCTGTTCGTCTATGTGTTTGCTTGTGCTAGATCGGTGGTTCTCAACCCCCAGGATGGGGGTTTTAGGGTTTCAGGGGAGGGGGGATTAAGATTATGTCAAGATCGCTTTAATACAAGAACAGATTACTTTATATTGTTTTTCCCTCCATACTTTACGGTTCTGTACTTCTCGCCCTTCTGAAATTATTTTTATAAAGTAGACCCGCATATCACGTTATATGTAGACGTCTAGACTTGTTCTAGTATGTGTTATTAAATTTAGCTTCCATTTTTATGTATATTTTGTGAGTGTGGGGTGGGGGTGGGGGGGGGGGGGTTAAAGGGATGAAATACGAAAAGAGGGGG
>OY992894.1:12909013-12939013 GCA_963921405.1 Cepaea hortensis
GACTACATTTATATGCTGGGTGATTTCAATGCTCGTGTGGGCAAGGACTCGAGTTCATGGCCAGTGTGCCTTGGAAAATACAACATCGGTCGCAAGAATGAAAATGGGCAAAGGATGCTGGAGCATTGCACTAGAAATGACCTATGTATTACAAACTCCTTTTTTAAAACAAAAGAGCTGCATAAGGTCACATGGAAACATACAAGATCCGGTCAAGAAGGCACACAGGATTTCAAAGATTCAAGCATCATAACACTGTACAAGAACAAGGGCGATCGAAACGACTGTAACAACTATAGGGGTATCTCACTTCTGTGTATTGTTGGGAAAGTATTTGCCAGAATTGTTCTGCGCAGACTTCAAGTCCTGGGAGATCAAGTCTACCCCGAATCACAGTGCGGCTTCCGACAGAACCGGTCTACCATTGATATGATATTCTCATTGCGACAAATGCAAGAAAAATCCCGGGAACATAATCAACCACTGTTTATTGCCTTCATCGACCTCACAAAGGCATTTGATCTAGTCAGTAGTGAGGGTCTGTTCAAGGCACTAAAGAAGCCCACCAACTGTTCTGTCCATTGTGGAATCGTTCCACACAGGCATGAAGGGTATAGTCAAGTTTGATGGTGCAATATCAGAATAGTTTGAAATCAAGAGTGGAGTTAAGCAAGGTTGTGTACTAGGCCCCCCCCCCTCCCTCTTCCCCTCTTTGAAATATACTTTTCACTTACTGAAACATGCCTTTCGTGATCAGGCTGCCGGTATATACATTCACTCATGCTCAGATTGCGGCCTCTGTAATGCTCAGAGATTGAAGGCCAAGACCAAAATTAGGAGGGTACTAATCAGAGAGTTGCTTTTTGTGCGTTTTGCAGATGATGCAGCAATTACGACCCAATCTGAGGAAGAATTACAACATCTACTATCTGCATTCTCCAATGCTTGTTCTGAATTTGGTTTAACAATTAACAAAAAGAAGACGCAGATTATGTCACAAGGTGCACATGGGGTACCATCAATCTTTATTGACGACGCCGAACTGGAGATAGTAGACCATTTTACATATCTAGGATCAGCGATAAATAGCAAATTATCCCTGGATCAGGAAATCAACATCAGGATTGGTAAGGCAGCAACAACAATGAACATGTTAGCAAAAAGAGTCTTTGAGAACAGAAAGCTTACTGCCAAAACAAAAGTCCTTGTCTATCTAGCCTGTGTCCTTAGTACTCTTCTTTATGGCAGTGAAACCTGGACAACTTACTCACACCAAGAGAAACGTTTAAACAGCTTTCATATGCGGTGTCTGCGACGAATTCTTGGTATTAAGTGGCCAGAGAAAATTACAAATACTGAAGTATTGGAAAGATCAGGTTGTGTGACGGTTTATTCCATGCTCAGTCTTTGTAGACTTAGATGGATAGGACACGTTAGGAGGATGGATGATGGTAGAATACCAAAGGACGTCTTTTTTGGTGAATTACAGACGGGTAGGATATCTCAGGGTCGGCCTCTACTACGATACAAAGATGTGTGTAAGCGGGACATGATTGATACAGTCATTGATAATGCACATTGGGAGCAAGTCGCCGCTGAACGTGTTGCATGGAGGGCAAGCAGCAGAAATGGAATAAAGACAAAGGAGAAAATGATTGCAGATAAAGCGTGAGAGACGTAAGATGGTGCATGATGGTGGAAATGACCATGTTTTCACATGCATCCACAGTGGTCGAACATTTACTCCACGAATTGGCCTTATCAGCCACATTCGCCACCGCCATGTGTCGTAGTTATTACGCCTTTTGGATGCACAATGTACAAAAACTATCGTCTGTCAAGACGGAAAGGTGCCAAATGTACCAATGGTGCCTGGCATGTGCAATAACTGCTGTTGAAAAGCAATAAAGACTGAAAGTGGTGAGTGTCAGAGTCTTGCGTAGGGCAAGATAAGTAGCTCGTTTTCTGGCAAGTGTGAAGCAGTATCAAACTATCAAATCACACGAAGTGAATATCCGAAACTGTTATTTACAAGCTTTATTTACGCGCTGCATTCATTATCGCACAGACATCGCGCAATGACAATCCATAGCAATCATTACAGCATGAACAATATCAATACAATACATAAGGATACATGCAATCAATATACATATCACTTACAAGCCAAAACTCTCAAGCGTTCGAACCAGTCTCCCACTGTCACACAGGCTAGCTCTCAATGCAGATTCAAAACCACTCGCAGACTCATGCGACCTGTCCATACAAATGCCTAACCCGGTCTGTCTGGCCTTTCGTTCTACACGCTAGTCGGCGCTCCAGTCAGCTGGTGTGACCCCTGCAAGGTTCACGGGGTGTACCGCTGAACCGCGGTTATTTTAGCGTCGCTCAGTTGCTGTGCTTGGCTGCTTATACGGGCGTCGTCGAAAACACCGCATTCCCTCTATAGTATTTAACATCACTCAGGGTTGCGCGTTGTTATGTCGCCTGGCGTTGGCACAGCCAACGCGTCGCAACCTCAGATGTGAGACTTTGACACTCTCCACACCCCTTTTTCATGAAAGGATTTCCTTTCATGTACAATATACATAGGTGTTATTAAACTTGTCAAAATCGAACATTGTATTTCGTCTACATAACTTACTAGTTATTATAAATATATACAGGTGAATAGTAAACAATATGTATACAACAATTATGTTGCACCATGAAGTACAACAGTCAAGTACAATCTATTTGATGGACATTACCTCGCTGTGACACAGCTCGTCCTGTAGGTCACGGCTAAACTGGCCTCTACCTCAACAACCAAGAACAAAAATACTAAAATCATCAGGTTAAACTGTGAGCATCTCCCTCTGAGATAGCTCCGTCATCAGACCTCTGTTTAGAGTTTCTAATGAAGGTCAACAGTTTTGGCAATATATTGTCCATATGTAAATGACGTCACATTGACGTGTTATCTATCAAGTACACATGTTAATGGTTACAATACATATTTACACATCACCAAGAATTTAGAGTACTGTCCCTTGGTTATTATACAAAAAATTTAGGAACAATAATTTATCGTCGTTACATGACATAAATTACTACTACAACTTTATTTCTTAGTGTCATAATTTGATACTTATTGACAAATGTGCACAAAAAGTCACGTTTGTAAAGAAGTAATCAAGTTACGATGCTGAGATTACATATTATAAAGATCGACATATACAATTCCGTATATGGAAATATTTTAAATCACATTTTAATACAATCGTCATAAATTTATAGACTTTAGCGTAGTCTGTTAACTTTTAAATTAATATGCAAAAAATACCGGAAGTATACAGCTGTGCTATTTTACACATGTGTTGTGGTGTCATTCACACGACGTTGTTTCGTTCTGGATGGATATTATATAAACGGAGTATTAGTTGTTGCTATCAGCTGTTGGATCGTTTCTTCCGCCTTCTGCTCGGATTGTAATGTCGCAGTCTTATTTCGTACCTTGTTAAAACGTCTTGGACACATCGGTCTGGATACATTCAGGATTACTTCACGCTGTAGTGGCTTGGTAAGTTCCTGGATCCTGTAGTGTTGTCCAGTGACACTTGTCTTTGTAGTGTCTGGTTATTACAATATTTATGTATTTAAAATAATAATCACATTCTTTCTCATATCTTACAGTTATACAACACATTAGTTTACATAATAATGATTCCATTCTTTCACATATCTCACAATTATACATGCATTCATTCGCATAATAATGATAATAATAAGAATCCAAATATGTACATAAGTTATATACATTGGGAGATACAATCTACCCCATCACATTGTTGTACACAGCGTTACTGACACATTGTCACAATTGGCTGTGGTACTGAGCACTACCTACGTTGCAGTTTTATACACCCTCTGCACTGTGCTCTGGTGTTGACTGGGTATTATGTTCGTCGTATGGGCATCTCGACAAAAGATCTGCAAGATAGTTTTGGGAACCCTTTATATGGTTAATCTCATAGCTATAGTCCTGCAGAAGAAGGGACCATCTTGCCACCTTGCCGTTACTTGGCGTTCCTCTGGTAACAATTGTCAGCGGGCTATTATCTGTTTCAATAATGAAATCTTTACCTAAAAGAAATCTAGAAAGTTTACGTACCGAAAATACCATGGCAAGAGCCTCGAGTTCCGGTGTATTGTAATTTCGTTCGCTGGTGTTCAGTTTTCGAGAGACGTAGTATACTGGGTACAAGATTTGGTCGTGTTCCTGGAGAAGCACACTTCCAATGGCTACGGAGCTCGCGTCACATCTTAATCTAAAAGTAATATTCAAATTTGGCAATTTTAGAATAGGAGCTCTAGAAAAATATGAAAGAATCTTCGTAAATGCTGGCCTCAAACATTCGCTGTTTACAATAACATTGGGATGTTTATTTGTTAGTAAATCAGTGAAACATTTGGTCAATTCAGCAAAATGAGGAATAAATTGTCTATAATAGTTTAAAAGACCTAACACACTATGCAACTATTTCTTCGTTGTCGGAAGCGACAATTTCAAAATTCTAGACATGATGTTATCGTCAGTTGATATAAAACCATTTGAGATCTTATAGCCCAAAAATGAAATTTCTTGAAAGGCTATATCAACTTTGGAAGGTTTCACAGTCAGTCCATGATGTCTAATCCTGTCAAATGTCTGCTGTAGTGCTGTTATGTGATCTGTCATGTCCTTTGTGTGTATGCAAATGTCGTCCATGTACCAAATGATGTTAGCAATGTCTGTCAAAAGAATTCTTGTCATTCTGACGAAGGTAGCCGGTGCATTGACTAATCCGAAAGGTAGTTTACACCATTCGTATAAACCCCACGGTGTGGCAAATGCAGTCAGATGTATACTGTCAGGATGTACAGCTATCTGCCAGTAACCTTTTGTCATGTCAAGTTTAGTAAAATAACGTGAGTCAGATAGTTCAGTCAGGATGTCTTCACAGTTGCTCATTGGTTCTAAATCCAACTGTGTAATGCTGTTGAGTTTCCGATAGTCCACACAGAGTCTGATAGTTTTGACCTTTTTCCTTACTAAAACTATTGGTGAACAAAAATGAGATTGTGAACGTCGAATGATATGATTTGCTTCTAAATCAATGATTTCTTGATGTAATTTTTCCTTATAGTGCATAGGGATAGAATACGGTCTACACTTGATAGAAATGTCGGATGTCAAGATGATTTGGTGCTGAACTAAATCTGTCTGTCCTGGGCTGTCAGAAAAGATCGTTCTGTACTCTTGTATCAGTTGTCTGCAACTGTCAGTCTGTGTCTGCGTCAGTTTAGGATTTACCTTAATGTCCTGTAAGTTGGTCGTCGTGTCAAGAACTGGTGTCGGTATCTCGTCAGTGTCGTTGTCGTCCGTCTGGTCCACTATGGTGGTGCCTGCTGCAGTTTCTACTTGGTCGTCCTGCCTGTGGTAATATGGTTTGAGCATGTTAATGTGGAAAATTTTGTGTTTGTCCCTAACTGCAATTTCGTAATCTACCGTCGAAATTTGTCGTAGTACTTTGAACGGTCCTTGCCATGAGTCAGTGAGGAGATGTCTATCACTTGGCAAAAGAAGAAGAACTTCCTGTCTTGGTGTCAGTGTAATAGTTCTATTTCCTCTGTTAGCATATTGTCGGTAGATAGCTCCTGATTTTTGGAGAGCTTCTTTAGCTAACACACATGATTTCATAATTCTGTCACGCAATGATATTACATGTTCATATGATGAAATGGGTTTAGGTAAAGTTGAAACTTTCAGTCAACCTAGATTCATACAGAGATAATGGGCCGCGTGGTTGTGCACCATATAACATTTCAAATGGTGAGAACCCAGTGCTGGAATGGGGCACTTCCCTATATGCAAACAAAATTGCAGGCAGATAAGTATCCCAATCTTCAGGGTGTTCTTGGGTTACTTTAGAGAGCATATGTTTGAGGTCACCGTTAATCTTTTCCACGATACCGGTCGAATGCGGGTGATAGGGACTGTTGAAGCATTGTTTAACACCCAACATCTTGGTAAAGGCTTGTGTAGCTGAGGCAATAAACTGGCTACCCCGATCTGAAAGGATGGTGTCAGGGAATCCTACTCTCGAAAAAATATGAAAGAACACTTCCATGATATCTTTAGAAGTTATGTTCTTCATTGGAATCGCTTCTGGCCACCGAGTGCATAGATCAATGAGTGTTACAATGTACCTATTATCTCTCGATGTTACATGGTTAAGAGGACCAACTATATCGACCGAGATCTTTTCAAACGGTCTACTAGCCAAATCAGTAACTTGCATTCAGCTTGTGGGTGTTTACCCTTTTTGACAAGCTTTTGGCAGATGTCACACGATCTGCAATACTGTTTGGTATCGTTGCAAAACTTAGGCCAATAAAATTGAGTAAGTAACCTTGCTCTAGTTTTAGCATACGCCATGTGTCCTGCAAAGGATATGTCATGAGCTATATTCAATGCTTGCTTGCGGTTTTCTAACGGTAGCACTGTTTGTTCTATAGTGCTGGAACCTTTGGCGTAGTACCGTGTTAGAATTCCGTTCTTCAGAGCAAAGTACCATTGAGCATTCTTTGCTACTCTTGGCTTTTGGCCTACAAGTTTAAAATACTTTTGCAGAGATCGATCGGCCTTCTGAGATGTTATAAACTTCTCCCTAGTTGTCTCAGGAGATGTTACAACTGGACTTACTCGTTGTAAAGCCTCTGTCTGATCGATTCGATCTTGCATCTGTGCAGTAGATTTAGTTACTGCATTTATTACATCACAACGATCATTCTCATCACACGTTGATGTCACATTCACACAATTACATGTATGTTCTGGCGTAGCCAGATTGGTATTTGTACATTCAATTACATTTGGTAATACATCATGAATGGTGATTTGTGATGAAGTTGAAATGGTAGTATCAATATTACAAATGACAGTTGATGTAATACTGTCATGTGGCATGTCATTCACTTCAGGAAGGTTTCCAATGATAACATCGCAACAAGGATTGGTTAATGCTGCGCATTTAACCTTTCCTGTAAGGAATGGTGTAGTTATATATGCCCATGCAAGTGGATATTTCTCTATGTTACCTGAGAACGTCCTGCATGTGACATATTTACCACTATATTGTGATGGTAAAATATGATCTCTCTTCACGCCAATGAGCGTACTTCCGCTATCACGTAAAACTGTGGCAGCTCTACCATTAACATACCCCTGGTGGATGTTTAGTTTACCTTGGGAGTTTACTACAAAATTGGCCTCCTCATAGGTAACAGGTATAGAATGGCCGCATGTTAACACGCCATCCTCATGAAATTGATCACAAATGGTACATTTTTCATGATGGAACACATCAATGGAATGTGCTGAGTTTACTGGGTGATCTTGTACACTTTCATCTTCTGAAGAAGAACTGTCAAACATGGCTGCATTAGCCTTTCTGGTCATTGCCTTGCCCTTACAATCCTTACGCCAGTGACCAAAAGCCTTACAAAGATAACATTTGGTAAGATTTCTGTAGTTCTTCCTTTCTTTATCTTGCTTAGAAATGTAGTTCTGCAAGTAAACAGTGTACTCAGGATGTTTGTCACACATATCATTCTCATTGTGTGATAAGTGGCAATATCTGCACTGATAAAATTTCTCTGCAGCTTGTTTATATGGTCTTTGTTTGTTATTTGATCTTGACTGATATTTGCCATATGTAGCTGCCGCTACAAAGTCTGTGCTGGTCAGACTACTAGAGAAACATTGCTTATTGGCTGCAAAATAACCAGAACCACGACTTTCAATCTGTTGGACACTTTCACACTGACATTCCAACAAAAATTTAGAAAATGGGGGTGGGAGAGATGTGATAATCTTATCTCTCAACATAAGATCAACTAATTTGTCATAACTTCCATTTACTTTGGCTGCTGACAGCCATTTAGAAAAAAATATTCTGAATTTCTGAGATGTAATCAGAGAACGTGTGTGTAGGCTTAGGAGACAACTTCCTAAACTGTTCTTTATAACCTGATTCATCCAGTAAAAAATGTGACATAATTTTCGCCTTAATGTACAGATAATCTTCTTTTAGGTCATTTGGTATCGACTCTATGACTTTCAGAGGTTCCCCAGAAAGACTTCTTACATATACTATACCCCATTCAGGTTTTGGAATTTTATAATGATCCATGACAAATTCAAAATTTTGGGTGAATGCTGCTATGCAATCACCTGTGTTGTAACTTTTAATCAGACCTTGGTATTTCTTGTAAGGTTGATCTTTGTCTGTTTCTCTATTATTTTTATCTTTAGAAGATTCAGCTTTTAGCTGTTCAATTTTCAGTTGTGTTTCTTGCTCTTCTCTCTTACTTTGGGCTAAGATCTCAGCTTGCCTCACTGCAGCTTCTGACTGTTTTAGAGCAGCTTCTGATTGTGCTTGTTGAAGCTTTAGAGCAGTTTCTGATTGTGCCTGTTGAAGCTTTAGAGCAGCTTCTGAGTCTGCCTCTTTAATTTTTAACGCCCTTTCGGCCGCTCTCTCATTTCGCTCACTAATTTGTTCCTGTTTCAAGAGATATTCTGCATATTTACTTTCACTCCATGCTCTCAATCCCTCACCAGACATATTCATTTTTAAACCCATTTCAATGAAATCGTTTAAAGAAGACATGATGCACAATACGTATGATGAAATGAATATAAACAAAATTCCTTATGATGTTAGTAATTTACAAATATTTCTAGCACAGTTGATGTTTAAAGCCAGACTAATGAAAGTATAAAGAGGAATGAAAAAAAGTTTATACTCAAGTAATCCTTGGGCAATGTGCTGTTCAGTGGTGCTCGAAATCACACTGGAACGTCCTTCGGGTTGACGCACACAAAAAAATTTTGAAGTTCACAAGGTTCCGGTAAAGTTGACACAAAACAAACCTGTACTTTTGAAACTAAACGAAATTAGAACGTTTGTAAATGTATGGTGTATGTAATGTCACTGAAGTCTGTATAGGTTTGTATGCTGTCAAGTATTATTGTTAGTCGTTACCACAATCAACAACTTTCACGCTCACATTAACCCTACTCAATGACATTCAAGGGCACGGCCGCCATTTTGGATTTTAGGTACAAAATTTGTTTGAATTTGGCGATAAGTCTGAAGACGCCTCGGTTGGCTTCAAATAATGCCTTCACACTTATAATTTAATGAAATCAACACTATTTAACCGTTACTTTACCCTAATCTATGACTTGCGCACTTCTATTAACATCTTCACATTCGATTCAAAAACTCGGACAAAAAAAAATCTACAAGTTCGCATTCAGTTCAAAACTCGGACGGGAAACCCACGTGTCAGAGTCTTGCGTAGGGCAAGATAAGTAGCTCGTTTTCTCGCAAGTGTAAAGCAGTATCAAACTATCAAATCACACGAAGTGAATATCCGAAACTGTTATTTACAAGCTTTATTTACGCGCTGCATTCATTATCGCACAGACATCGCGCAATGACAATCCATAGCAATCATTACAGCATGAACAATATCAATACAATACATAAGGATACATGCAATCAATATACATATCACTTACAAGCCAAAACTCTCAAGCGTTCGAACCAGTCTCCCACTGTCACACAGGCTATCTCTCAATGCAGATTCAAAACCACTCGCAGACTCATGCGAACTGTCCATACAAACGCCTAACCCGGTCTGCCTGGCCTTTCGTTCTACACGCTAGTCGGCGCTCCAGTCAGCTGGTGTGACCCCTGCAAGGTTCACGTGGTGTACCGCCGACCCGCGGTTATTTTAGCGTCGCTCAGTTGCTGTGCTTGGCTGCTTATACGGGCGTCGTCGAAGACGCCGCATTCCCTCAATAGTGTTTAACATCACTCAGGGTTGCGCGTTGTTATGTCGCCTGGCGTTGGCACAGCCAACGCGTCGCAACCTCAGATGTGAGACTTTGACAGTGAGCCCTGTTTCTCTCTCTCTCTCTCTCTCTCTCTCTCTCTCTCTCTCTCTCTCTCTCTCTCTCTCTCTCTCTCTCATATATATATATATATATATATATATATATATATATATATATATATATATATATATATATATATATATATATATATATATTCTGGCATAGAAGCCCTGGAGATGTGGATATACAGACGAATAGGTCGCATTTAATGGGGGGGGGGGGGGACAATCAAATGCAGAGGTCCTAGAAAAACTGGGAGTTGATGAAAGAAATAAAGAGGAGACAAGTGGAATTATTTGGCCACGTTAAAAGACATGATACTCTTATAAAAACCATATTGGAAGGCAAGGTTGAGGGCAAGCAAGCAAGATGTAGGTAACGATACAAGAGGGGGGATAACATCAAGAGATGGACGAAAATCAGCCTGACAGAATGTACAGTCAAGGCAAGAGACAGACAGTGTTGGAGATACATTGCAGCCAACCTTCATTGCGGAGACGGCACCTGATTGATATATATATATATCACATGCAGTCTCACGCACCTTCATACGCGTGTCTCCCTCAAGAGTGCAATAACTATTGACAAATGTGAGAATTGCGGGGTGTGCCGTCTATTTATCTCTCTCCAATCTTTTTGTGAGGTGTGGCGCGTGTTTATATCTCTCCGCTCTTTCTATTTCTCTCTCTCTCTCTCTCTCTCTCTCTCTCTCTCTCTCTCTCTCTCTCTCTCTCTCTCTCTCTCTCTCTCTCTCTCCATCCACCCTCCTCTTTTTATTCCAAGTCTCTCTGTTAAGTGCAGTAGACCTTCACAAACATGTTGATTACAAGTCGGGTCCCTCATTTTACTTGCGTGAGTGTATCCTTGTGTGTCTGTGTGTGTATGCGCGCGCTCATGTATGCGTGCCTGCCTGCGTGAGTGCGTGCGCGCGTGCGTGAGTGCGAGATAAGACCAGGCAATCTCGGAGACTTCCCATGACGGTACTCTCTGCAGCCAGTGTAAACCAGTTAGAGAGTTATCGATTGGGCAAATATTCTTCACGGTCACAGAGCAGCGGGTGGCTAGTTGGCCGGACCTTGCCGTCCAGCCTGGTTCCAGTAACAATTACCATGCCATCCCAAACACCAAGTTTTTACAAGTTGCTTTTTAAGAGTACATTCTGGTCATGGCTGAAAACTGCACTTTTACACGCTTATTTGTACAAGTACATGTTATTTCAACGCTAAAACAGTACATTTACAAGTTCATTTGCACATGAAACTATTATTTCAAGGCTGAAAACCGTACTTTTACAAGTTTATTCATCTCATCATGTTCTTCTTGTACTTTGCGGTGTCAATGTGAAGTATAAACAGCGGGAAAGTATCGAGATTCCCATGGACTCTGCAATTCCCTCTGTCCATCGTTTACGTGGTCGGCCTCTTCTTCTGTGCCCATTTGGTCTGTACATCATTGCTTGTTGTGGTATACTGTTAGTTGGTAATCTTGTTACATGGCCAAAACATCTAACTTGCTGCCTTCTGATAACATCTAGCGCTGCTATAACCTCCACTTTAGTCCTGATTTCTTCATTTTGGATGGTCTCTCTTCTTGTTACAATGAGTATCCTTATCAAGAATATCATTTCTGTTGTTATTTTTCTTTTATCTGTGTCTGTCATTGTCCATGTTTGGCACTGGTAGCATAGAGTTGATAGGAGGATTGTGTTGTAGAGTGGGTTTTTTTTAGTAACTATTGATACGTGTTTGTTCTTTAGTGTTGGTGCCATTTGTACTTTAAGGCTGAAAACCGAACTTTTTCAAGTTTTATTCGTTCAATTCAATGTTACTTTAAAGCCTGAAACCCGTACCTGTACTAGTTTATGTATAGAAGTAAATGTTATCTCAAGGCTGAAAACAGTTGTCTTCCATTTTACACCCCTTCAGGCGCGTGGGCATACGAGGGTAGAATCAGATGTTTACAGTCCATAAACACACACACACACACAGGTAATGTTTGGTGCTCATAGAAAGGGGGGGGGGAGGGGGGATTTAAATAAGGAATAGAGAGATAGGGGGGGGGGGGCTAAAATAGAGAACAGAGGACGTACTAGACAACATAAACATTGAAAGCCCTACGTCTAAAAGCGCCAATCTAAAGCTGTGTGTTTATTTATGAACTGTCTTAGTGGCCCCAAAGAGTTTCCCAATTGATATTTTTACAGATCAGTCGGTATTGGTGAGTGATGTGTTCACGCCGATCTTCTTTACTGCCCTAAACAGATCCTGGCACCCATTCAAAGCTGGTTCGACATATAAGCCTAGGTCCAGGTTTAATCTCCGCTTTATAGCTTTTCCCAAACCTAAACCACCGCAAAACCTCACAGGGCTGTTTCAGCAGACCTCAAGGTATGTTCCAGATATTGCAGCGACTGCTAAGAGAATCTAACCAAGATGGCTTAAGTCAAAGTTAAGGAGCTGCGAAGCAAGCAGAAGGATGAGCTTCTCAAGCAAATGGATGATTTGAAGGAGTCGCAGATCTTGCGTGTGGCTAAAGTGACAGGCGTGGCTGCAGCCTAACTGGGCGAGATCTACATAGTTGGAAAGTCTGTTGCTCGAGTCCTAACCGTCAACAACAGATACAGAAGGGCAACCTGCTTACATGTTACCGCAAGAAAGTCCACAAGCTCAAAGATCTCCGATAGAAGAAGGCCAGGGCCATGCGTCAAGCTCTCACACCTTATGAGCTGACCTGCAAGAGCAAGTGAGAGCTGAGGAATCAACGTCTTTACCCTCTGAGAAAATATACTGTCAAGCAATACAAATTATCATTAAAATCTAAACATTAAATAACAAAATTCACAGGTAGAGTCCTGACTAAGCGTCGGTGATTGATTAAAACCACGAATCGTCTTCTTAAAGTCCATGCCGTGTGGCGTTGGCGATCATTTCTGTCCACGGTCTTCTGTCTGTTCTGTTGTCATTTATTTCTGATACTCATGTTCCTCCATCACACGGTCCAGAATCTTCTCTTGGTTTCCCTTACTTTTCTTCTCCTCCATCTCTCCCATTGTAACGACATACTCCAGCTTTCCCCTTCTCACGACATGTCTAAAGAATATATCTGTCTTCTTCAGACACGGTAACCAGTTCTCTTTGTGAGTTAACTCCTTTCAAGATATCTTCATTGCTCTTTGTATTTATCCACAGTGTTTTCATCCTTCTTCTATAAAACCACATCTCAGCAGCCTCACTTGTGTCGTAATTGTCCATGATTCCAACTAGGCACGAACCATCTCTAAATCTGCAAGCAGTTATATCTCCCATGATGCCAACATATCGATCCTAGAAATGCAATCTGCTAACAGATACTTTCCCTGCCACTGGCAATTGTTGCTTCAGTAATACCTTTTGAACACTGTGTGATGTGGTTTGTGTGTCCGTGTGTGTATATGCCCGCGCGCGGTGTATGTGTTGGTGTGAGTTTTGTATGTGTGTGAGCAATGCGTGGCCGAGATGGTTACCGGGCCAATCGCACACATCCGGGTTATAGTCACATGATTGGTAAAGGGAGTGTTTTGCTGTTATCGCGAGCGACAACGCAATATCAATAAAACATGGAATAAAATATAACAGTCCCAGCCACTTCCTGACGGCAATCTGTGGGCAAACCCTGCGGCCACTGAAACAGCATGAGAGATACACTTTACACTGTTAACATACTCCCATCGAAGACATGGATACCCAGTGGCGCAGTGGTTAGCACTCTTGCATGCCAGGCCGATGATCGTGTGTTCGAGTGTCCATTGGAACAAGCAATGTATATACACACGCTGTATTTACAAACCACTTCAGTATGTTACACGTTATCATAGAAATACACACAAATCACACCAGTTTATTACACACACTCTCATGAAAAAGAAACAAACGGTGCATACACAAATCACACCAGTATATCTTCTTCTGCTTCGTTCATCCGAAGTGTTTTTTCGGACGTGACTGCGTTGTGCCTGTTTACAGCAGAGCTGCGATAGTTGCGCCTTTCGGCCGACACATTCGGCCTCTGCGGGCATTTGGTTATCGTGTTAACCTTTCAGGGGACATCCGTATATTAAACACGCTCTCATTGTCAGGAAACAAACGGTGTATACACAAATCAAGCCAGAATGTTAAACACGCCAAGGAAAACAAAAGCGGTGTATACACAGATCACATAAATACGTTACACACTCTCTTACTTCTCTTAGACAAGAAAATAGAGCTTATAATCAAATCACATCAATATGTTACACAACCGCATAGAAAAGAAACAGAAACAAATCACATTAATATGTTACAGAAACGCATATAAAATAAATAGAGGGTGTATACGCAAATTACAACAGTATGTTACAGAAACGCATAAAAAATAAATAGACGATGTATACACAAATTACAACAGTATGTTACAGAAACGCATAGAAAATAAATAGACGGTGTATACACAAATTACAACAGCATGTTACAGAAACTCATTACAAGAAACAGACGGTATATACACAAATTACAAAATTATGTTATAGAAACTCATAGATAAGAAACAGACGGTGTATACACAAATTACAACAGTATGTTATAGAAACTCATGACAAGAAGCAGACGGTGTATACACAAATTACAACAGAATTTTATAGAAACGCATAAAAAATAAACAGACAGTGTATACACAAATTACAACAGTATGTTATAGAAACTCATAGACAAGAAACAGACGGTGAAAAACTAATCAAATTGCCAGATGGCGTATGAAGAGACCAGGAGATTTATAAGAATGAATTACCGATCCAAGTGGGAATCAGAGCATCCAGACCACAGAGAGATGATGTATATTCCCTGCTCCGGCGAAGAGAAATGGTAACACTCAGACTCGACAAAGAACACAACAGACTGAAATACCACTAATAGTGGATCAGGAGAGATTGGTGAATTTAACTATGCAACTGGTAGGTGACAGCTAGACATTTGTTGCAGGAGTGTCCAACATCGATCATAATAATGTAAACATTTGTTGCAGGAGTGTCCAACATCCATCATCATCATGTAACAAATCCTTTACAGAACGTGGCTCTCATCCTTCTGCCTCGTGCACCCTCATGTCCAAGGTGTCTGCCATGTAGTGTGTCCACCTTCTTGCTGGCCGAGACCTGTCTATTTTTGTGATACATTCATGTTGAATGCTGAAGGTGTACGATGACGAATAAGAAGCAGAATAGAGCAGGAGGAGTCGAGGAGGAGGATGACGAAGAAGAAAGAGAGGAAGAAGAAACACGAAGAAGAAGAAGAAGAAGAAGAAGAAGAAGAAGAAGAAGAAGAAGAAGAAGAAGAAGAAGAAGAAGAAGAAGAAGAAGAAGAAGAAGAAGAAGAAGAAGAAGAAGAAGAAGAAGCAGCAGCAGCAGCAGCAGCAGCAGCAGCAGCAGCTCAAGCTCGTTGACGAAGACTTCGCTCGAAACGTTAGTTTCCATCTGCATCATTGTCCTACACATATTAGTATTGCTTTGTTCTGTTAACCTAACTCTCCTCCTGACTTCCCAGCGGACATCGTTCACGTGGGTAGAAGAAACCAATCAAACCAAGGAACGTATGATTGTGTTTAATTTATTTAAATGATCTTGAAAGTTTCCGTTGTATTTATTCCATCCCATGGACATCGTTATCTTCTCGAGTTTCCTGATTACTTTCTCATTATCAGCAACATGGCACATTGCTAAGCTGAGCCATACTAGAACTATGCAAAGCTAGATCTAACGTGTTTGGCTCCTTCTAGCTAGTTTGGCTCCTTCTAGCTAGTTTGGCTCCTAGCAATAACACATTTTTTGGCAATCTATAATATTGTCCCCGGCGCGGTGGCTCAAGGGCAGTGAACTCGTTTCACAATTCACCAACACACCGACTCGAGGGTTCAAAATCAGCTGCAAGTCGGTTTGAAAGAAGACCGATTTAAGTGTTATGAGCGTCAATCACCCAGAAAGCAATGGCAAACTATTGAACCTAAAATTTATTACGTAAATCACAAACTGCTAAAAAATATGGGGTTCGTTAGTTATGTGTTGTTTAATTCTTTGTTACTTTCTTGACATGTCTGGAAAATATCATTATAGTTGGAGGCGTAGTGGGGGAGCGGAGACGAGGAAGACCAGGATACAGATGGATTGGGGATGTGATAGAATGGTATAGATAAGTTACACACCGACCAAATTTAAAACTCAGTCGCAATTGAATTCAAACACACACTCACCTGGCAGGTAGCAAGCGTGATAACCACTGCAATACCCCTCCACCTAACAGCCGAAGTCGTCGAGTTCAAATCTAGAGTGAGAAATAACTTACCAGGTAGGTCGACTCTCATGGCGATGACAAGAAAGAAGTAGTTATCAGAGTAAGAGAAATTAGACGTCGGCGGTGTAGATTTTTGGACACGTTATAAGAAGAAATAAACTGTTGAACTTGGTGACTACTGGCAAGATTGAGAGAAAGAAGTATTTATCAGAGTTAGAGAAATTTCACGTAGACGGTGTAGATGTTTGGACACGTTATGAGAAGAACTAAACTGTAGAACTTGATAACTGGCAAGATTGAGCGGACAAGAGGAAGGAAAAGGTACAGAGGTAATTTTCTGGATGACTTGACCAATTGACATATTCGAGACGAAAACACTGAGCTTATCCACGTCTCTGATGATCGTGTGAGATGGCGAAACATGATCGCCCACGCTTATCTGCATGATACATCGTGATGATGAGATATCAGAGAACAGTAGACAACAATATGAGTAAAAGCTATTTGTTAACCGGGATTCGAACCGCCCTCCTCCAAATTACGACAGCGAAAGACTGAAAGAACAAGAATACTTCAAAGCACGGTCTAAGTGAAGAATTAGAAACATTGTGTTATCACTAACTAGGTCCATCTTTATCTTCTTCTTTTGTTCTACTCTTTTTGCCGTGGAACGTTGCAGAGAGGAGGCAGATATAAGTTTTTGTCTTTGTTTCGCGTGTCTTGTTGCTTCTACTCATATCATATTTGATTTTTTAAATATCTCTTTCATTCTATGTAACCAACTCTTTCTGTGTCGTCCTCTCGCCATGTCTCCAAATGGTCTTACGCCTAACTGTTGGTTGATGTTGTTCCATTCTAACTAAATGTCAGAACCATTTAATTCTTTGATGTTCTATAAAGTCAGTAATAGGTCTACCCATCTTCTGAAATCTTACATGCCCAAATAAAACAACACAGAATTTCGGAATAATGTGCCGATCACATCAACACCGATCCCCCAAGAATACATTGTGCAATGAATTATCCCCCGGTGAAAATTCTGGTTCCGGGGTCAAGCAGGAAGGTCAGTTGTGACTACAATGATAGGGGCGTCCAGTAGAATTGATGCAAGTATTGGAGGAGTTTTAAAAAATACATTTCCTCTTCCAGATAGCCCCAGTGATTGATCACGGGCTGGGCATAGATAGGGAGTGTCTGTGCACAAATGCAAATAACGAAATGAGGCTGGTTTGTCGTGGTGTGTTGTAGAGATTGGATGTTTGGGTGGTGACTGGAAGAGTTGATTACATGTTGTTGGCTTTAGGTCGTGGGCAGGGGCGTCACTAGGGGGGTGCGGGGGGTGCGGGCCGCACCGGGTGACACCATCAAGGGGTGACACCAAAATAAAAAAATTGCAAATTTGACAAAGCAGACATAGCAAAATAACAAAAATTTAACTTTGTCCGAGTTTGTCGAAGTTCTTTATTTATGTTTTACCTGAAGTATTGAAGTTATATTGTTCAATTTGTTTTCTTTCTTATGTCCTTATTAACTTTTTGACTTATTTTACAAACATTACTATATGCGATTATATATGGTACAGGAACACTCGGAAGAAGACCATGGTGAAAGTCTAGAGGGGTGACACCAAGAGTTTACCGCACTGGGTGACACCAACCCCAGTGACGCCACTGGTCGTGGGCTGCCGCAGTTGACATCCCAATGAGGTGTTGTTGTATGTTACGTGGGTAGCTGTGATCCGGAAACTGTTGTGCTATCATCATCAACGCTATCGTCTTCATCATTGCCATCATCACCAGCATGATCACCATCACCAACCTCATCGTCGTTATTACCACCACCATCATTATCATCATTGCCATCACTATCATCATCATCATCATCATCATATCATCATCATCATCATCATCATCATCATCATCATCATCATCATCATCATCATCATCATCATCTCCATAATCATTATCATCTCCATAAACTTCATCATCATCATTACGATCACCACCATCATCATCACCACCATCATTATATACCATCATCAACATCAGTATCTACACCATAATCATCATAACCATTATCACCAACGTCATCATCATCCGCTGTGCCATCACCGCACTGAAGGTCGGCTGTAATGCGTACCCAACTCTCTCTGCCACAAGTTCTCACGCAGTCATTTTCAAGTCCATACCTTGATGTTGTAAATTCACATGCTGCCCATAGCTTCTCGCCTAGCATCATCATCATCATCAACATCATCATCATCATCATCATCATCATCATCAACATCATCATCATCATAACCGTAATCATCATCATCATAACCGTAATCATCATCATCATCATCATCATCATCATCATCATCATCATCATCATCACCGTAATTATCATCATCATCATCATCATCATCATCATCATCGTCGTCACCATCATCATCATCATCATCATCATCATCATCATCATCATCATCATCATCGTCATTATCATCATCATCGTCGTCATAGTCGTCGTCATCATCATCATCATCACCATCATCATCATCATACAGTGGCTTCTCGCTTGTTAAATTTTCCTTCCTGAGTGTTCCGACATTTCTCTAAATCATACGCCATACGGGAACCGCCATGGTATAGTGCCTGGCCCCTCACCTTGTGCCCCGATTGTCATGGTATAGTGCCTGGCACCTCACCTTGTGTCCTGGTTGTCATGGGAGCGGATTCACATTTTTTTAAATTGACCTGTTCTCCCAGGTCGATTCAGCCTAAAATGGGTAAAATTACAAGTACCTCAAAAGTCAGAGTGGGTTCGGTCTGATGATGAGGGACACTGGTAATGAGGATAGCTAATCCACACGCAGAAACCAGCCCAGTGCACTAGAAGTTGTAGAGTGTGTAAGGACTACTTGAATTCAAGGCAAGGGAACGCAAACATAAATTGTCACCGTTATTATTATTTTTGATTCTTTATTTTTTTTTCAATGCTTTTTGGGGATCGGCTGGCCGAGTGGCCACGCCGGACTCTCCTTCGGGAGACCCGGGTTCGATCCCTAGGTAAGGTGTGGGATTTTTTTTTTCTGTCGGGGGCAAAAAGAAAATCCTAACCTGCACAGTTCTCGGCGACTGACTGCACTAGCCAGGTGGCCTTAATTCCTCAGGCTCAAAGACCCCTCTGCCATACACCGCAAGGTACTATATTGGCAGTATCAAAGACCCCTGTGCCATACACAGCAAGGTACTATATTGGCAGTAAATGACAGTTATTATTCTTTTTTTTCGCATATCCTCAACAGGACATTGCAGTCAACACCAGCATTTTTCAGCTGCTGTTGATGTTACATACAGTGAACAACTAGGGTTAGAATTAAATTGTAAAAAAGTCACAGATTATGGTCGTCACTAGGAAGGACGAAATACCACAATGTAATATACAAGTAAATGGGAATATTCTTCAACAAGTGAGCAGGTACAATTATCTCGGAACAGTAATAACATCTGATGGGAGATGCCTTGAAGAGATTAGAACAAGAATCGCCATGGCAAAAGTAGCCTTTAGCAAGATGAAAAACATATTGACCAATAAAAAGATGTCAATTGAAACGAGAAAAAGAGTGTTGAGATGCTACATTGAACCTGTACTTTTGTATGGATGTGAAGCGTGGACAATGAGCAGTCAGGCTGAGAAACATCTGATGGCTGTAGAAATGTGGTTTCTGAGGAAAATGCAAAGAATACCATGGACAGCCAGAAAGACCAATGAACAAGTCCTTCAAGAAACAAATGAAGATCGTAAATTGATTAGAGAAATTAGACGTAGACAGTCAAAATTTTTTGGGCATGTTATGAGAAGAAATGGATTGGAGAATTTGGTGACAACTGGTAAGATCGAGGGGAACAGACCAAGGGGAAGACCTAGAAGCAAGTACCTGGATGGCTTGGCCTTGTGGCATGGTCGAGACAGAAACACGGAGCTGATCCACGACTCTGGTGATCGAGTGAGATGGCAGAACATGACCGCCCACGCTTACCGGCATGGCACATGATGGATGGATGGTTGATGTCTTGGCAAGTTTTACGTTCAGTAGTTTGCCAGTACTTTCTGAACGACCAGCTCACATATCCTCCGTAATTAACCAACGCAACGCGATCAACTGCCGAATCTCACACAGCTGTGTTTCGTACGTGAGTATACGTGATTACGAATAACGTCTTTAACAACTACGCCAGGGAGACCGGCTTATTATTCTTACTGACAATACAAAAGATTGCAAAGACGATATCTAGTGTCAGAAATGTAATCCAATGGACACCACTGACAAAACCAGCCTTATTGATCGGGATTTCCCTGATGTCATTCCTCTCCTGCACCAGATGGAAGATAAACAAAATACGACTTGATAGAAAGTTATTATTAAAATTCGTAAGGGGGAGTCAATGACAATGAAAATAAACCAATCGAAAGATAACCACATCTCCCATGGTGAAAGTTCACTTCAAGGAGGCGGAATTATACACATACTTATGCAGCAATGGACACAACGGTGCGGGGCAGACAATGATATTAAATTAAGAATAAAAAAGACAATAGGAGCTTCCATATCACTAGGAAGTGTGTGGAAGTCGAAAGCAATAAAGCTTAGCATCACATTTGGAATATTTAACTCCGATAGTCTCTCTTCCCACACTCCAAATCCTCCTCTAGCCCCGATTCCGCCCCAAATCGAAGAATTACAATCAAGAAGAAGAAGTCGGTTCTACAGTATGAATTAAAAAATCGGAGGACTCAGATAATAAAAAAAAACTACAGAGTGTCGCTAATTGTGTGTCTGTGGAGAACAGCACAACAACTAGGTGAGAGAATCACCAATGTGGTGCTCATGGAGAGAAATAAACAAATACCAGTGAACCAGGAGGTGAGACAATAACGCTGGCGCTGGATAGGGTACACGCTGAGAAAACCCGAGAATAGGATAACTTGAACATTCTTTTCCTGAAACCCACAGGAAAATCCAAGTAGACGGGAACTGAGAACACACGAAAACGATCATTAAAGACAGAAATGAATACAATGGGAAGGGTATGGGAAAGCTGCAGGAGATAGTAAAGATATTGATTGTGATTTGATTGATTCTTTCAAGTATCGTTATCATAAAATCCCCCCCCCCCCCCCAATCTCCAAATAGTGTTCCCTCTCGACAGCAAATGTATTATAAAAAGTAGGCGTTTGTGGAGTGGCAGTAACCGAAGACGTTTATGTAGTTTAGAATTGTCGGTAAGCTTTTCACCATTAATTAAACGCACTGCCATTTTCTGGAGTGAATATAGGCGTTTTATTATTGATTTGGAGCATCCATCCCAGATTGTGGAGCAGTAATCAATATGTGAATATGTGTTTGTATATGGGAAGTATAGAATATCTTTCTTGTGTTTTCGTCAAGGAAATTTTTAATTTTGGCAAGTTGGTATACTATTTTGGCTATTTGTTTATCGAGCGCATGAACATGTGAGTTAAAGGTTAGATTTTGATCTATGATAAGACTCAGTGCCTTGTGCTCGGTTTCACTTTCTATAGGCATGCCACCAATGTGCAGCTGTAGAGTTCTCTGCGAGTTTAGCGTGTGAAGTCTTTGCCTGGTTCCTATTAACATAGACTTTTGTTTTAGAAATGTTAATTTGCATGCGGTTTGCATGACTCCAGTTAACTACACCATTTATTTCCTGTTACAAGGATAATTTTAGCACATTATGATCAATAGCGTTTGTATATACTGTGCAGTCATCAGCAAATAGATCGCACGACGACGACAGATTTAAGGGAAGATCATTTATATAAATGGTAAATAACAGAGGGCCAAGAATAGACCCCTGAGGTACACCAATATAATGGTAATGGCTTGAGATAAAGCTTTATTGTGTGATACTACTTGCTTTATGTCTAATAAAAATGATTTTTATTAATGTCACTATATTAAAGCTCTCTTTCATTGTTTCTAGTTTTTTAATTATAATAATATGATCTATCATATCGAATGCTTTTCCAAAGTCTATAAACACCGCTCCACATAGAGTATTGTTGTTAATATTTTGATGCCAGTTTTCTATCATGTTTGTTAGGTCCGTATGACAAGAATATTTTGGCCGAAATCCTGACTGACTGTCAACTATTAGTTTGTGGCGAACTAAGTGCTCTAGTGTTGTTTTGTGGATGTGCTTTTCTAGCGGTTTAGATAGTGAGGATAATATGAAAATTGGCCTATAATTACTCATGAGGCGATCATCTAGAGAACCAGCTTTTAAATGAGGATACACTTTAGCGATTTTAAAGGCTGATGGGAAGTGACCTTTGGTGAGACATTGATTATATATAAAAGTTAGTGACTCGCAGATCGCCGGTGCAGCATGGCGAAGGATCCGATTACTGATTCCATCTAGTCCTGATGAGTTATTGTTTTTTAGATTACTGAGATGAGTAAATACTTCAGTGGTAGTCATTAGCGGTATGTTAGAGGGAATATCTCCATAGCATTTGTTCTCACAGAATGATGATAATAAAGATATGTCATGAGGCGCATCTGGTATTGCAGCCTTCAGTTGGTTTATGTCGGACTGAAAGACTCTACTGAATTGATCAAATGTAACTTGATTTGATGATAATGATTGTGATGATTTGTGTTTGTTCGTCAGGGTATTAATTGCTTTCCATATATCTTTAGTGTTGGTTTTATCTATTATTAAGTTCTTAAAATAGTTTTTCTTTTCCTTTCGAAAAACATATTGAACTTTGTTTCGCAGACAACAGTACATAGTTAGATCTCTATTTTTATGTGCCCTGTCCCGGTCTCTCATAAGTTCAACTATCTCCTATGTGATCCACGGGGGCTTAGTGTTATGTTTAACACGAACTTCTTTAAATGGATCATGCTTATCAAATATACTTAGAAAGGTCTTCAGCCAGTGGTCCAGAGCATCGTTCCGGGTCAGGACGCTGGTAAACATAGTCCAGATATGAGTTAAGCAAGTCGTGTAAGAAAACATCTCGATTGAAATTTTTGTAACTTCTATATTTTATACTTATATGTTTGTGTTTTGGAGTTTTTGTGCCTCTTTTCGACCACGTGCAACATACTGGGTAGTGATCGCTCATTGCATTAATAGGTACAGTACATTCTGTGATGTTGTCAGCACATGTAGTATAAATATGATCTTTAAGTGTTGCAGATGATTTAGTTATTCTAGTGGCTTGTTTGACTAACTGTTGGAAGTTATATGACTCTATTATGTTTTCCCATGTTTTGTTTGATTTGTTAGTGTCTATGTTGAAGTCCCCTAGCAGTATTATTTCTCTTGCATTACTAAAGACTACATCCATCATAGTGGTGAACATTTCTTATCAGATATTTCCTTCACTGCAATTTCGATAAAGATAGCCAACTACTAGCGGTTTGCGATTTTGAAGTTTAACCTCAAGCCATACACACTCAATCTCACAGATTTCAAAATCTAGCCTGCGGTGGGCGTTAAGCGAGTTGGAAATATAAACTGCAATACCCGTCTCTTGTTTCTGATAGGGATCTCTTCTAATGGTTTTAAATCCTCTGATAGCTATGTCATCATCAGAGATGTTACCATTTATTCGACTTTCGCTAACGCCGAACATGCGAAAATTATGATTAAGTATAAGTAATAGTTCGGGCAGCTTCCCTAATAGATGGCAGATGTTTACATGCCCGATTCTGAGCCCATTATTACTGAGCCAGTGTTCGTACTTATTAGACATTTCAACAATGCGTAATCATAAGTTTAAAAGCAAAAATGACAACAACAACAAAATCACACACACACAAAGTGAATACAACTTACACCCTTTATTAAAATACACACTCTAAAGTACAGAGAAACAGTAATGTATCTGTCAATATATAAAAATACGTACACCGATCCGTAAGGAAGAGCAGTGAAGACCCCCTCACTCACAGTAAAAACACAATTAAAAGTATTATAAAAGCTATACAGCTAAGTACTATCAATTAATATAAAGTCAAAACAAGTCAATGTTTGTAGTTACATATAACCTAATACGTTACTAGATCAAGTAATAACCAAATATGCAGATAAACGTTCTAGGAGAGGCTCTTTCTTGTACCGAGATCCGATGTAGCTTTGTGCTAAGTTGCTAGTAAATACCAGGTTGTGTTGGTTGTTGGTACAGCGACATTATAAGTGCCTGACGAAGTGTAGCTGGGCTATAACGTGTGAGGTGCAATCATTCTGGGTTACAATGAAATGGGTACTGCTGATGTCTCATGGGTATGTAATGACTACCAACTGCAGCCTCTGGTTGGTGGCTAATAGGAGGTTGTGGTGGCACGTCGTTGTTGCTGAGAGTTGGTTCCTTTCTGGGGAGAATAGGAAAAATATCTTCATAATTATTACCCTCCTGTGTGAAAGACGACGTATTGTACGGACTTGGTGTGGTGGAAGTGTCCCGTCTGGCTTGGATTTCAGGTGCAGTGGTTATGAGTGGTCTGCGCACTTCTGGCCTATTGGTACTTGATGTGACGGGAGTATGTCGTCTGACTTGAGTTTCACGTGGAGTAGCTAAAAGTGTCCGGCGGGATCCTGTATTGGATGTATGGTGTGTCCGTTCTGGATATTTGATATATTTGGCGAGCAAGCTGGTGCCCAATGTGTGTGTTGTTTGTCCATCAAGAATGATGATGACCATTCATTTCATACAGTGGGGTTAAAAGTATGGAGCCGTGAGTTCTAAGATGGCTGATAAGGCCTATTTTGGCTCGAAATGTTCTTTGATAATGTAGACAAAGAATGCTTGACGTTTCTGGAGGAGGATTTTCTGCAGTGGTTTTTCTGTTCTGTCTTTTTTTCACAGCTCTTGCTGTCCTGGTTGCCTCACAAGTGACTGCACCCTTGCGTAATGATGCACGCCACGAATTTCGGTCTCTGGCTGCAGTCTCCGTTGTGTCATGATGAATTCCAAAAGCATTCAGTGAGATTTTCAGAGTGTCTTTAAAGCATTTCATCTGGCCGCCTTGGGAGCGTTTACCACAACGAAACTCGCCGTAAAAAATTCGTTTAGGGAGCCTGTGATCTGGCATGCGAGTCAAGTGACCAGCCCAGCGAATCTGATTCTTCATTAGTAGAGTGTGGATACTGGGCATGGACGCTCTTTCTAGGACTTCAGTGTCTGGGATCTTGTCTTGCAATGTAGATCAATGCCCAATGTAGACAAATGTAATTGACCTTATAAAGACTCTTATTTGGTGCAATAGCCTGTGAAGTGAATGATGGTGTGTTGTTGATGAACTGTATCTTGTTTTTAGAACAGAACTTCTGCAAAATGTTGTTATTTATGTCAGCTAGACGGCGCTGGAGTCCATAACTCGGTGATATGATAGAGGAGAAGAAAATGGATGAGTTAGGAAAAGTGTGACGTATTCCGTTCAAGAGTGCCAGCAGTTGAGACCCTGTGATTTGTTGGTTGTTCATGGTGTCGTTGATACCAATATGTACACTAGCCTTTCGAACGTTATGATTTACAGCCAACCTGCTAATCTTGTTTTGATAGCCGGTCAACACCAGCCCCAGGCAGTGGGATTATGGAAACAATATCTTTGTCTGAAGTGGCCATCCGTTCCCTGTATAAACCTTTCAGTAAAGAGTCGCCTAGTATAAAGTGTGTACAGTCAGGTCGTGCTGTCTGAACATGTTGGTTTTCAGCACGTCTTGCCCGTTGTTCCATCAATTGTCGATTATCAGCAGTCTTTATGTCTCCATGTGGTTCTCCCGATGTATCTTGTAGGCATGTCTTGCCCGTTGGCAGCATGTTAGAGCACTGTAGGTTTTCTGGTGACTTTTCTTGAAGTACTTCGAACCTATTGCTTATTTTGACGTCAATGGGGTAGACTGCTTGTTGTTGTTTATCTTCGTCTGCGCATTGAGGTGTTTGTTGTTGTTTATCTTCCTCTGCGCGTTGAGGTGTTTTCATAGTGGTTATCTGTTCTAGGTGGGACTGAGTTTCCCCAAGATTTCCCAAGGATGAAGCGATTGCTTGAGAATTACATGCTTCTTCGGTTTGGTCGGTAGAGGACACATTCTGTAAGGTTTGAACTGTTTTTCTCAGCAGCAAATTTTCATCTCGCAGGAGTACTACTTCTGAATTGAGAGCATTGTAATCACTGCTTATCATGCTGTTTGCTTCGATGTTAGTTGAAACAGTGACAATGAGAGCCTTTAGTGATTGTTCTAGTTCCTCAATGCGCTGTTTGCAGTCGCACGAATTTCCATTGATAGTTAAGATGCTATTGTTATCTGAGGCAGGTACTTCTTCAACAATTTCCAGGTGGGGTTCTATGTTGTTTTGGATGCGCTCCATTGGGTATTCAATGGCCAAGAGCACTGGTGGGTTGGCAGGCCTCGTGTTGATGTTTAAGAGACAGACAGAGAGACATACAGAGACTGAGAGAGAGAGACAAACATAGACGGAGATAGAGTCATACAGAGACTGAGAGAGATATATACACAGAGACGGAGAGAGAGAGAGAGAAAGAGAGAGAGAGAGTCATACAGAGACGGAGAGAAAGACATACGGAGGCCGAGAGAGAGAGACATACAGAGACGGAGAGAGACATACAGAGACAGAGAAAAATATACAGAGTCGGAGAGAAAAACATACAGAGACAGAGAGAGAGACATACATAGACGGGGAAAGAATACATACACCGAGAGAGACATATAGAGACTGAGAGAGAGACATGCAGAGACTGAGAAAGAGAGACATACAGAGATGGAGAGAGAGACAAAGATACATACAGATCCGAAGAGAAAGACAGAGTTATACAGAGACGGAGAGGAAAAAAAGAGAGATATAAAGAGACGGAGAGAAAGGCAGAGACATGCACAGACAGAGAGAAAGACATAGAAACGTACAGAGACGAAGAGAGAGACATGCATAGACAGAGAGAGAGAGAGAGAGAGAGAGAGAGAGAGAGAGAGACTTACAGAGACGGACAGAGAGACATACAGAGACGGAGAGAAAGAAAGAGAATACTGAGACTGAGAGAAAGACAGAGAGATATACAGAGACCGAGAGAGAAACAAATATAGACTGAGACAATGACATATATAGACGGAAAGAGATATACAGAGGAGGAGAGATATACAGAAAAGGAGAGAGAGACATACAGAGACGGAGTGACATACATAGACAGAGAGAGAGAGATATATATACAGAGACGGAGAGAGAGACATACAGAGACGTAGAGACATACAGGGACGAAGAGACATACATAGACATAGAGAGAGACATACAGAGACGTAGAGACATACAGGGACGGAGAGACATACATAGACAGAGAGAGAGAGAAATACAGAGACGGAGAGAGAGACATACAGAGACGGAGAGATAGACATACAGAGATGAAGAGTGAGAGGGGGATATATACAGAGACGGAGAAAGAGAGACATACATAGACTGAAAGATAGGCATACTGAGACTGAGAGAGAGATTTACAGAGACGGAGAGAAAGATATATAGACTGAGCGAGACACACTGAGACAAGGAGAGAGAGAGAGAGAGAGAGAGAGAGAGAGAGAGAGAGAGAGAAAGAGACTGAGAGAAAGACATACAGAGACTGAGAAAGAGAGACAGAGTGACATACAGAAACAGAAAGAGACAGGCAGAGATACATATAGAGACGGACAGAGAGACATCCAGAGGAGATGGAAAGAGGGAGACAGAGAGACATAAAAAGAGATGCATCCAGCAGGGGGGAAAAATAACACTACTGCCCTTATCAACATCCTTCCGCTGACTCCGGCAAACATCCCACACTCCCACCCGACCAAGATGCCACCCACGGCTCTGTATCCACAACAGCAGACCTGCATCAAGATGAAAGCTCCACCACACCTTCCGGTCCAAAAGGATATAGAATTTCCTATCGGTTCATCAGGCTTTCAGCATGATAATTGCTTTATTTATCAAACCTGTTCTTTCAATCACCTGCAAGAATTTCAGCATGCAGAAACTGCAGCCTTATTCATGGCTATTGATTTTTGACTACAGAAAGACGGCCCGGCACAGCCATGGAAATTAATTTTCTCGTTGACCAGTTTCTGTTCTCATCGGCGTGTCCTCTCTGAACCCTTGGCAAAGTTAGATATGTGTCTTACCACCAAAGGCGAGGAAATTATGCCGCCCCTGGATTTCGAAGCAGCCATGCTTGTCACAAATTGTCACTAGTCTTGAAATTCCTGTAGTCATGTCATTCGAATGGCCTTGCAATTCTAATAGGAGAAAGACAGAGAGATATATTGAGACGGTCAGAGAGACATATAGAGACGGAGACAAAGGCGAAATATTGGAATGTGGGTGGGGGTTGAGTGTGTGGGTGGGGGTTGGGTGTGTGGGTGAGGGATGTGTGTTTGTGTGGGTGGGTGCGGGACGTGTGGGTTGGTGGGGATGTGTGGTGTGTGGGTTGAGGGGTGGGTGGGTGATGGTTGGGTAGGGGGTGGGTTGGTGGTGCATGTATGTGTGCTTGTGTGTGGATGGGGAGTGTGTGTGGATGGGGATGTGTGTGGGTGGGCGGGTGGGTGGAATGTGTGTGTGTGTTTGTGGGTGGGTTATGTATGGTGGGTGGGGGAATGTGTCTCATAACATGGTATTATGCTTTGTTTATGTGTACAACATTTAATTGACAATGTTTTATTTTTTCCCTATGTGAATGTATCATGCACTATTGACGAACGAAAGATGAGTGATTGGAAGGGCCAAATGCAAGACGGGCCTGCGTGCCCAATTTGTGACCCTTTGAAAATAAAGTTCAATCAATCAATAGGTATCATATTACGGGAGATATGGAATGTCACATTATACTTAACAAACGTGAATGATATACAAAATATATAGGATGATTAAAGATGTGTGTGTGTGTTTGTTTGTTTTTTCGCTCGATTTCAATTCGGGTATATTCTACGCTGGATTGATTTTTGCGTTTGTGCTAGCTTTCCCTGTTACCAGTGTCTCTCGCCATCAGGCAAACCCACTCCGTCTTCTGAGGTACTTGTAAATTACGTCTTCAAGTCAAGGATGAGAAATCAACATTTTAGTCCAGCTGACCGGGGTAGTAGTTGAACCCGCATCAACTCGGCATCAGCACAACGGAAGTGTAAGAGCAAGCGCTATTATCTATTCGGCCTAGTTGACCCACATACATCACTAAATATGATTGTGCACTCTTACATCGAATAATGCGAGATTATAAAGAATGACACATGCTTAAATAGGATTGTTGTTGCGTATATTTTACAGGACCTCGCCGTCTACACCAGCATTTCTGCCGTTGTGATTCTCTTGGCAAGTTTATGTTCAGTGGTTTGCCATTGCTTTCTGAACGACCGGCACCGATACCAACGCGAAACCAACGCAACACGGTCTGCTGCCAAATCGCACGCAGATGAGTTTCGAACACGGGTATACTGGATTACGAATTAAATAGGATTACACTCGTGCCAATAGACTGTCACACATTTAAGTAGAGTGTCATATGTTTAAGTAGGACATTAAAAGTGTAATTACAATGTCACACATATAAATAGAGGGTCAGATGTTTAAATAGAAAGCCACACTTTTTAATAGAATGTTACCAGATTTAATAACTGGATGAGCATCATTTTCCGGGTCTTTTTCCGAACATCGCTCACA
>OY992894.1:12946513-12971513 GCA_963921405.1 Cepaea hortensis
CTTGTCTCGACCATACCACGTTGCCAAGCCATCCAGATATTTACTTCTCTGCCTCCCTCGTGTTCGTTTCCTGTCAATCTTGCCAGTTGTCACCAAGTTCTCCAATTTATTTCTTCTCATAACGTTCCCAACAGTCCCGACTGTCTACTACTTATTTCTCTAATCAGTTTACGGCTTTCATTTGTTTCTCGAAGGACTTGCTCATTGGATGTTATGTCTGTCCATGGTATAGTTAACATTCTACCTCCCTATGTCTATTTTCTATAGATGTGGTTGTGCAAACAGTCACAGGAATAACTGGTGTGACTAAGAATGATATTCACAAGGATTCCTTAAACAAAAGGAAATGTCCAGACATTGAAAAGGAAACAAAAGTTTAAATAGAATTAAAAGGGAAGAGAATAGACTTCATCGCGCCGGGTTTTAGCCCATATGGCTCGGTGTCTTTCCGCATGGGGGACCTGTCGAAAGCGTCACCCAGAGCACAAACTCCATAGCTCTAGCGACGACCCCCAAGAAGGTTTCGAGGAAATTAAATAGGAAGCTGGCAACTGCTGGGGTACTTTGCCATACCATTTCAGCTAAAGAAAGGGCAGAACAAGGGATGACATATAAAACCTCTTCCGTGACAGGGAACATATTGTCACAAAATTTGGGTTAAAGAGAAAGTAAGAACAACAGAGGACAGATAGAAAATAGTTTTGTTTTACGTCATGGTAAGATATAGGCGCCTCAATGAATAAATAGCGCTAGAAAACAAGGATTGTGGGGGAGCATGTTCGCCCACGCCTGTCAGTAAGGTAGTAGAAGAAGAATATTTGTATACATTCACATTAGAGATGTGTTGTCGTAGAAAGCCACCGGTGGTGTATAACAGAAATAATACGCAGTGAATTAGTGCTAACGTAGAGACAAAGTGATTGTTATTAAAACGTACACAACAAGATGGCTGCCTCGGCATAAACCATGTGGATATTAAAATCTTGTAAATCGCAAACAGCTAAAAATGCTGGGGTTGGCTCTGATATCCTGTAAAAGACATGCAATTAACTATCTGCTTTATTTAACTTAACTTGCTTGCCCATCGCTGTATGAATGCCCAGATAGAATACCCAGAGAGTTGCCTTCGGCTGTGGGGAAAACAATATTGATTGATTGATTGATCTAGGAACCGACATCACAGCATTCGGGACATATATCTGACCTACCTGTTCAAGGTAGGGAGCCCCGAGTGAGCACAGAATCCAGGTCAGTCACAGTAGTCGGTCAAGTCAAGTATCTTTCTTCACACCTTGATGTGTTTGGTATATGGTGCTTGACGCACAGTTTTGTATACCGGTCAGTACTCGGGGGATGATGTCAATGTCATGCCGGCGGCCTTTACTCTCCCGGACATTTACTGGTGCTCACTTGAGGTTGGGTTGATCTCAATTCCAGCTGACCTGTGTGTGGTAGGAATCCACAATGATGCTATCACCAGAGAAAGTTTAGGTGCCAGCGCTTTAAACCTATCGGCCAGGAGGCATTTAGCCTAAAATATACTTGATCATGATGATGATGATCGTAAACTGATTAGAGACATTAGACGTAGACAGTCAACATTTTTTGGGGCATGTTATGAGAAGAAATGAATTGGAGAACTTGGTGACAACTGGCAAGATCGAAGGGAAGAGACCAAGGGGAAGATCAAGAAGTAAATACCTGGATGGCTTGGCCACGTGGCATGGTCGAGACAGAAACAGGGAGCTGATCCACGACTCTGGTGATCGACTGAGGTGGCAAAACATGACCGCCCACGCTTATCGGCATGGCAGAAGATGGATGGATGGATGATGATGATGATGATGATGATGATGATGATGATGATGATGATGATGATGATGATGATGATGATGATGATGATGATGATGATGATGATGCGCATCACATATACAACCACCGTTTATTACATCTCTTGGGTCTTTCTAATCATTTCCAATGCTCACATTTCTACCAGTAGAGATCATCCACGGCTTTTCATACCTGTTGACGTCCAAATATGCTCACATTTATACAGGAAAGTGTCGACCAATTATATGTTGAGTGTTGGCTGTTATCGATTTTAATAACTCACATTATACAACTCGGCAGGTCCTCGGTATTGAAGTATCCACAAGTGACGTGCTAACAGCAGTGATATTCACGTTCTAATTCCGGTATTGTCAGAACATTGAACCTTCTGCCGAGGTATGTATTAGTTATATGAGGGATTCAGACGTCATTACTCCCAGAAATATATCGTTTTGTACGTGATATAGATTCTCCTGGGACGATTTAACGCCGTAGATGTATTTTCTAGTTGTGTTTGGTGCGTGTTATGTGTATAGAGTGCTTTCTCTTCTACTCCTAGTGTGAGGGAGCAGCGCTAAAATTATCTTACTTTATGAAATGATGTTAGTTCTATGAACTGATATTATTTCTATGAAATATATATTTATATGAAATGATGTGATGTGTCCAACCCGTCTTCTCTTGTAGAGATCTGAAGTTAGATCCCTGCGAGGGTAACTTCAAATTTAATTTGTTAAGTTTGAGATTGTTTAATTTGTTGAATATTAATGTTTTTGTTTTTATTATTAATTTTTAAATATATAGTTTTAGAACAAACCGGGAATATAACTCGGCTAACAAATGCCTGAAGAAGTCGGATGTGTCGACCGAAAGGTTCAAATATTGCATCTTAAACAGGCACAACGCAATTACGTCTAAAACAACGAACGCAGAAGAAGAAGAAAACATTTATTTAAAATGACATTACCGTGGGGATAACAATTGCTCCATTCTCGAACAAGACTCGTGATTAACTGTTTTTAAGTATTTCAGTCAAAGTATAATTCATGTATCCACTTCAAGTCGCTATTAATCGACAGGGTCGACTTCATTGCACCGGGTTTTATCCCATATGGCTCGGTCTCTTTTCGCGGCACGGAAAGCGTCTCACAAAGCACGAACTCCGTAGCTTTAAGCGACGACCCACAGGAGTCTCCGAAATATTTTAACTCGTAAACCGAAGGGCGCGGCCCGGAATCGAACCCACAACCTTCGGAGCACGAGTCAAACGACTTGACCACTTCGCCACAGAGACTCCAGCAGGGAAAGGTCATCATCATCATCATCTTCCACTTCAGACGATATATTACTCTGCAGTATGCACATGACGAAATATACCAGGCCATAAATCTTGCAACATATTGTTTGTGGCTTCTGTTTTTAAATCCACTAAGGAAATACATTGTTTAGAAAGAAAACAACTCAGCCAGCCAAGATGAAAGGGTGCTCTTCTCATGTAGTATGACGCTATGCGGAGAATGACCGGCACCTTGTCGTCTTTGTACAACGGACGATCATCTCTCCATCTTTCCTACACAACCTGGATTGAATCCAGAGACCATGTGTTGCCCATGCAGCCTGATCCCTCTCTTAGCCTGCATAGTTTACTCCAGAGGAAAGGTTAAAGTTAGTCGTATATCCTTTTACAGGACGTCGCAGTCAACCCCTGCATGTTTATGCTGTTTTTGATCTCTTGGAAAGTTTACGTTCAGTAGTTTGCCATTACTTTCTGAACGACCGGCACCCATACAATTTCGTTAAAAAAAACATCTCACACAGCTGTGTTTCCAACGTGGTCCTGGATTACGATCTGCGTCCGTAACTCCTTCTCCGCGGAACGTGCACAGGAAAGGTCATCATCATCATCATCTTCCACTTCTGCCGTCAAGCATCGTGGGGAGGAATAATTTGCGCTCCAGCGCCCGTTGGGTGGCACTGGATAGAGTCATTCCGTGTGACTGTACAATGTCTTTGATGTCGTCAATCCATTTTTTTCTTGGACGTCCTCGTGGTCTCGACGCAGATGATCTTTGATGTAAGGCCAGTGATGGTAGTTGTTCGTGTTGCATTCTAACATGGCCAAACCACTTGATCTTCTGTCTTTAAATGTGGCACAACGTGTTGATCCCACAGCTTGTCTGATAACAGCATTTCTTACTCGGTCTCGGATTGTTAAGTTGGCAGCTCTCCTCAGGCATCTAGAGGAAAGGTAATACCAATAAATCTGGAACAAGGTATCCTGTTATGCGGAGGAAGCCATGAGGAGTTTCTTTTGTCGACTTCTTCTCATCTAGGAGAGTCTCCGGAATTGACGCCTGGAATCCTAGAACTATATATCCATTGGGAAAGACAGGAAGGAGAAATGAAATATTATATTTTGAGATTACGCGGGGAAATTGACTAAAGTTATAGTGAACTGTTTCTTAACGAAAGAGTTAAACTCATCTTGATTTGATTGATACTTAATGGGTTAAACTTAGCTTGATTTGTCTCGTACATAATAAGATAAAATTAACTTGACTGGTACAGAATGAGTTAAACTTAACTTGATTTGTATGGTATATAATGAGTTAAACTTATCTTGATTTGCATGGTACAGAATTAGTTAAACTTAACTTGATTTATATGGTACAGAATGAGTTAAACGTAACTTGATTTGTCTGGAACAGAATGAGTTAAACTTAGCTTGATTTTTCTGGTTTATAATGAGTTAAACTTAACTTAATTAGTTTGGTACAGATGATTCAAATTATCAGATAAAAATGGGCGAAACTTAACTTCATTCGCATGATAAAGAATGAATTAAACTTAACTTGATTTGTCTGGAAAATAATAAGGTAAACTTAACTTCATTTGTCTGGTACGGAGTGATGAAAATGTATCCTAAATTATCAGGAACAGAATGGGCTACGGTGTTATTACGTCGACCATCCTGTCAACACTCCCCCACATTTCCCAAAATGATTGTTCCCCTCTCACATCCCACATCAAGAGCGGGCGGTGAAGATGAACACAATCCCCCCTCACATTTCTGATCGATACATCGAAGCACGGGACGCAAAAATGAAACTCCTCTGTAATCAGCTTGCACTTTTCCTCCCATCGTATTAATTAAGAAATCTCATTTTATATAAACACGGAGATTCAGTGGAAGAAATCCTTTTAAACACACAAGCATTAGCTTGTGTGTTATCATCGTACTGTAGTACAGTTCGTTGGTTAGTTAGTTGCATAGCCTTTACAGGACGCCGCAGTCAATCCCATCATTTATTTTGGCTGTTCGTGATTTCTGGGCAATTTTCATAACAGTAGTTTGCCATTGCTTTCTGAACGACCGGCACCCATACCATTTTCAGAAAAACACCAACGCAAGGTGGTCTGCTGCCAAATCGCATGCAGCTGTGTTTCGAACGCGGGTATGTGGGATTACGAACAGCGTCCGTGACACCTTCGCCACGGAGCCGGCTTGACACGTTAGATGTACGTTTATTGTAATGCTCGTATATGTATGTCCACACAATGTTATATTACTCACGGAGTTGTGATGGTTGCACACCTTTAAAGATTGAATCACTTTACTTAATTAAATTGGCTTTACACACACACACACGCACGCACGCACGCACGCACGCACACACACACACACACATGGTATATTATTATTATTACATTGTAGCAGGGTTAGGATCGGCTAGCCTCTGCCAGGAGGGGTGAAAAGTGAAAATTAGTAGCCCACCGATGACCCTCAGACTACACAAGTCAACCCCACCTCCACGTGGTGTAGACTGGGAAACCATGACCGCGATGTTATGGGCTAACTGGGCTATGGCTCGCCATAGGGGATGGACTCCCTATGGTCAGATTTTTGTCCTAAACCTGCGACTGGCCTAGCAAGCGGGCAGGGGATCTTCATACTGCTCGTAGAAAAACAGAGTCCATGGGAATATCAATACATGAAGCCCATAAGCCGGCACTCTCCCGCTGATTTTACTTCACCTCGACACTGCAAGGTACAAGAGGAACATGATGAGATGAGATGAGATGACACTGTATGTTATAGTAAATGGTACATATAATCGGCACATTTTAGAACAGGGTGTATTGTATATGCTCACTATACTTTGTATGTAGAGCAAATGTTTGCTGGAGAGTATGTTTTCCGTTTGCAAGACGGAAAGTATACACTCCAACAAACATTTGCTCTACATACAAAGTGTAGTGAGATTTTACAAACACCCCGTGTTTAAATTTAAAAAGGGAGTGTACGTGGCGAAGTGGCTACGTCGCCAACACCGCGCTGCGAAAGTCATGGGTTCCATTCCTGGCCACGTCGTTTGGTTCATGAGTGCAGTTTTCTCGACGGCTCCTGGGGGTCGTCGCTGGAGCTACGGAGTTCGTGTTATGTTTGACGCTTTCGGTAGACCGCCCTGCGGAAAAAGATCGAGCCATATGGGGTAAAACACCGTGCTATTAAGTTGATCTCCTTATCTTGTAAAACATTTTAAATTTTAAATGGAAGGAGAGAGATTCATCGACCGTCTGTTACAGGGATCCATAAGGACATTAACAAACAGTAACACTGTATCCTAACATGCATGGCGGGAGAGGCGACGAAGGAGGGTCGGGGTGAGTTTGGCTACTTCATTCCGTAGAAAACTAGCGGCGCGGTCTGGCAAATCATAATCATGTCTACAAATAGCATGGCATGGGATGATTGGGGGGGGGGGGGGCTCTGATTTAATGGGAGATGTAAAGAAAGAAAGAAAGAAAGAAAGAAAGAAAGAAAGAAAGAAAGACAGAAAGAAAGAAAGAAAGAAAGAAAAAAAGAAAGAAAAAAGACGGACGGACGGACAGACGGACAGACGGACAGACGGACAGACGGACAGACAGACAGACAGACAGACAGACAGACAGACAGACAGACAGACAGACAGAAAGAAAGAAAGAAAGAAAGAAAGAAAGAAAGAAAGAAAGAAAGAAAGAAAGACCAGCCAGCCGGTCGACGGGCAGGCAGGCAGGCAGACAGACAGACAGACAGACAGACACAGACAGACAGACAGACAGACAGACAGACAGACAGACAGACAGACAGACAGACAGGAAAGAAAGAAAGAAAGAAAGAAAGAAAGAAAGAAAGAAAGAAAGAAAGAAAGAAAGAAAGAAAGAAAGAAAGAAAAAGAAAGAAAAGAAGAAGAAGAAGAAGAAGAAGAAGAAGAAGAAGAAGAAGAAGAAGAAGAAGAAGAAGAAGAAGAAGAAACATGAGCAGGAGGGACAGAACGAGCAGAAAAAAGAGGGGGGATAAGAAGACGACGAAGAGAAAACAGACACAAAAAGGACAAGAACAAGAAGACAAAGAACAAGAAAGAACCACAAAATAACAACAACAAAAAACAAACCAGAAACTCTAAAACGGGAATGCGCAGACGTCCACGTCGGCTCCTACTGTAGTATTTAAATTTACTCGCGCAATAAGACACGCTGATGCACAGATTTGCATTCAAGTCACGCCAGACACAGGGGACGCACACGTTTCAACATGCCGCGAACGGGCATCAATAACAGATAACTCACCAACGCACATACCCAATCACGAGCATGCGCAGAGAGTTCTGGTTTCAGAAATTGAAGCGTTAATATTTACTAGTAATTTTCGAAATGTCCATGAAGTCAGTGGCGTCTTTAAGAAGACCTTCTTTCAAGGGAAAATTCCATTCTTCTTAAAGCTGTTGCTTCGTGGACCCATTTGGATATGAAGTTGTTTTTTGTTGCTGGTATGCATTTTTGGATCGTTTTATACATGTGGTGCCGGTCTCTCTGGCTGTGGGGTTACAACACTTTCTCTCTGTAATCCCGTTTATCACGCAGAGTCTCGCAGCGGAGCGAGAACTGAGGTGGTTCGACCCCCGCTCGTGACTTGCGGATACTGAGCCGGCCGCTCAGAAAGCAATGGCAAACTACTGAGCGTAATCTTGCCAAGAGATCAACAGACAGCTGAAAGATGCTGCTGTTGACAGCTAAGTCCTGTAAAAGGATACGCAAAACATTTATACATGTGGTAGTTATTGAATTGGTTTTGTGGTTATGGTTGTTGTTTTTTGTATGCGTGTTCCCTGGAGATTTATGGACAGCTTACAATTGGATCATATTCTTACCTAATGCGGAATCAGCGAGGAGTGTAGGCGTAATCTTGCGGAATCAGCGAAGAGGTAAGACGTAGACTTATGGAATCGGTCAGGAATACAGACGTAGTCGTGTGGAATCAGCGAGTAGTGTAGACGTAGTCTTGTGGAATCAACCAGAATTATAAACGTAGTCTCGTGGAATCAGCGAGGAGTGTAGATGTAGTCTTGTCGAATCAGCGAGGAGTGTAAACGTAGTCTTGTGCGATAAACTAGAAATGCAAACGTTGTTGTGTGGACTCCGCGAGTAGTGTAGACGTAGTCTTGTGGAATCGATCAGAAGTTTAAATGGTTCGGTTCGAATCATCAGCTCTGTGTAATTATAACGCTGTGTTGCGTGCTGCAAGTCATGTGTAGACACTAGAATAACGCGTGTGCATGGGCATATCGACACTCACAGAAACCAAATTAACAAGACGTGTTAAAATAGCGTTATATTAAAGGTTTAACAAGGTCATTTTCAAAGCGTTTGAGTATATGGTGATGTTCCATATATTTATAGAACATTATATAGGTTTCCGCTGGCTGATGAGATCAACATCATGCAGAATTTTTACTTCCTCGAAATATTCGAGGTATAAATTTTTGTTTGGGTCGACCTGAGATTCGAACACAGAACCAGCGGGTCGCCAAGCAGGTGTGCTAGTCACTGCACTATAGTTGCTCCCAGTTGTAAAAACAGCTTACGTTACTTGTTAACATAGAAAATAATAGTTATTATAAAAATAAACTGTAGTTGTTAAAATGGCAAACACTTGTTTTAAAATATGCAAACATCAACTAGTAATATGTTAGACAGTACTTGCTAAAATAAAACAACACTAACTGGTAAAATAGAAGGTACTAGCTGTTTCAGGGGGCTGCGTGGTCTCGGGGTATGGTGTCCGCCTCGAGTGCTGGAGGTCCCGGGTTCAAGCCCCGGTGAGGACCGGGATTTTTTCACGTGGACTTCTAGTAATAAAATTTCCCCTGGTCTCTGGGTAGTGAGATTGTTGTTGGCCCGTGTGTATTGTTGCGCACGTAAAAAATCCCTTGGCAGTTGGAAATCGAAAAAGAGTAGCCTAACGGCGCTGCCTGGGCAAAATTTCGAGTTAGAAATCTACCCAAAGTATTTCAGGATCCTCGCCGTTGTTACGGAGTTCGTGCACTGAGCTGAGTTTCTCCAGAGTCAGGTTTGAGTTAGGAGGAGAACGGAGCATTTATGGGTATCACCCGTGTGCTGTGATGTTGATCCATCGACTAAACTTAAAACTAAACTAAACTAAACTAGTTGTTTCAATAGCAATCATTAGATAACGGATTACTGTTATTACAATCATTAGACAACAGATTATTGTTATAACAATCCTTAGACAACAGACTACTCTTAAAGCTATAGACAAATCAAGCTGTAAACATTATCATGAAATGTGACGTAGCATCCTTGCGTCACACGTGGCTTGCTAGCCTGTTAGCCTGGTGCTGTCTTTATGAGCAGATGATGGATTCCAATATTTGTGTGTCTATAGTTTTCCAACTGCATTTTGTCTCAAGTATACCATGATTTCTACATCTTTCTCTCGCCTTCGAAGCATGTGCATCATTGCCCGTGGATGGACACACATACACACACACCCACCCACACACACACACACACACACACACACACACACCATATCATATTAATTGGTTTTAGCTCATATTTAAGCGCGCATTATTCCACAAATGGATCCTTGTAAAATGTTACATTGCACGATCCTCTTCAGATGCCTATTCTCGAGCAGACGTCGTTGATAACGACGCTCCAGTTTGGCGTCTGGTATTACAAGAAATATATTGTTTATGTTATTATCTATTGCTGTGCAGACTTTCTACGTGCATCATTCTGTCTTCCTTTACCTTTTTGTCAGTAGTATTTTTTTCTAACTTCTTTATTCTGCCTCTTCTTTTAATATGCATCATAAATTTCAAGTGTACGGAATGAAAATGTACTTCTTTGTTGTTTTTTTTTTACTTCTGTACCACAGTAAGGGAGTAATCATAGAAATAAATTAATAAACATCATGACCATCACCAAGTTAGTCAGTCGAAGACTGGTTTTGGAATATTCTAATATTCTTACATCATATTCTCAGCAATTGTCTTCAGCTCAGTTTTAAGCTTAAAACCCAACACTTCTGCATGCTTGTGGAATATATTTACAACCTCGAGTATAATGCGCACGGATTTAGTGCGCATGCTTTATTGGTTGTCAGGTTTGAAGGTAGAACTGAATTTCTCAAGTATAGTGCTCAGTTTTCTTTATATATAAAAGAGAATGTTTGTTTGTTTGTGTGTCCTTTATGCATTCCCGAACGGTCCATCCGATTGAGATGAAATTTTATACAGATGTTGTTCTCACTCCCACGGATCCAACTGAAATAGTTAGTTTAAAATCAACAATTTTTCCTCAAGCACGAAAGAAAAAGGCATTACGAGCTTCAGAAACAGACGAAGAAATGCCCCGCCATCTTGCTCCAAGGGAATTCACTCTCTGATTAAACAAAAAATTAGTTATGAATAGTGTGGATTTGCAGAGGGAAAGGGAACAATCTACTTTATTTTTTCTACTTTTATATATATGTAAAAGAGAATGTTTCTTTGTGTGTGTGTGTGTGTGTGTGTGTGTGTGTGTGTGTGTGTGTGTGTGTGTGTGTGTGTGTGTGTGTGTGTGTGTGTGTGTGTGTGTGTGTGTGTGTGTGTGTGTGTGTGTGTGTGTTTCTTTCATGCGATCCAGAACGGTCCATCCGATTGAGATGAAATTTTGTAAGAAGTTGTTCTCACTCCCGCGGATCCAACTGAAATAGTTAGTTTAAAATAAATTTTTAATTTTTACACGAAAGAAAAAGGCATTACGAGCTTCAAAAACAGCAACGGGAACAGGAACGGGAGCATCAGAAACAGACGAGCAACGGGAACGGGAACGGAAGCAGGGGCCGAACACACACTCTGTACGCTTAGAGAAATGTATTTGAATGTATAATGACTACTGATATGAATTAAATGAGACGCTCTCCGCCATGGGCTAGGCGACGCCGAGCCGGGTCGTCAGTTAGTAACTTATAAATATAGGTACATAATTTACTGGCATTGGCACTAAATTGTTGCAACGTGGCTATTTATTTTCTAAAGTAATCCAGATATTTTACAGCGTGAAATAAATTCAGAATTAGCTTTGACGGAATTCAAGACATCTCCACTTCAAATATATATTACTATAAATATGCGTAATTTACTGAACTCAATTACTTGAATAGCGGTTGTTGCCTTCACATACCAGCACTTTGACGCAATGTGCGTGTAGGCCAGTAGTCTGCCATCTATGTGGCTAATAACATAATTACAGTTTCAGAATGGCATGGAATCGTACTTTGGTAATGTCAGTCACACTCACAGTTTCCCTTTTCATTCAAGAGCCGTCATTAGAAACAGAATATTTGAATACTGAAATGTTGAACTTTACAGTAAATGTAGACCTTCAGGGTGGCAAACTGAAAACTCTAACCTGCACAGTTCGCGGCGACTGCATTAGCCAGGCGGCCATAATTCCTCAGACTCAATACTCCCTTACCACACACCACAAGGTACAATATAGGCAGTAACTAATCTTACCCATAACTGAAGATGAATTCTTGCTGACAGCCGTACACTCCTGCACAAAAACCCAGTAAGGCTCAAAATTGACCTCCAAGAGACAATAGATACAATTACCTATGAATATAATGCGCACCCGTAGTTGAAAGAGAATATTAGAGTACACAAAAGTGCATACTATACACGAGATATTACGGTATTTTTTTTTTTTTTTTTTTTTTTTTCGTACGTCCTCATTTTCTTTCGAAAAACAGATAAACATAAAGGCAAGTGCACGAGTAAGCTCGACAATCAACACAGAACGGGATAATCACCGAGTAGTTAGTGGCTGTACACCACTGGATTTATTGCTGAAGAAGCCAAAGCTTCTCTGAATATGTCCGTTGTGCAATGACGATAATACACACCGAACAGAACATAATTGTTGGATAAAGATGTCTGGCGAAGGATCAAACCCTGATCGCCCAAACATACAGTAAGTAAGAGGACCCCTTACAGGCTTTGTGGCTAATAGGGTACATTGTGGCAAACATTCGAGTATATGTAGGCGTTTATCTCTCATCATTCGAGTATATGTAGGCGTTTATCTCTCAACATTCGAGAATATGTCGGCATTTATCTATCAACATTCGAGTATATGTAGGCGTTTATCTCTCAAAATTCGAGTATATGTAGGCGTTTACCTCTCAACATTCGAGTATATGTAGGCGTTTATCTCTCAACATTCGAGTATATGTAGGCGTTTATCTCTCGACATTCTAGTATATGTAGGCGTTTATCTCTCAACATTCGAGTATATGTAGGCGTTTATCTCTCACCATTCGAGTATATGTAGGCGTTTATCTCTCAACATTCGAGAATATGTTGGCGTTTATCTATCAACATTCGAGTATATGTAGGTGTTTATCTCTCAAAATTCGAGTATATGTAGGCGTTTATCTCTCAACATTCGAATATATGTAGGCGTTTATCTCTCAACATTCGAGAATATGTAGGCGTTTATCTATCAACATTTGAGTATATGTAGGCGTTTATCGCTCAACGACCCACACGAAATTTTCAATATTTACAGCGCAGTTTGTGATCAACTATCTATGGGCGCCGAGTGTTGTCAGATTGAAATCGACGCTCCATGACCACCGGTGCCAGAACTATCCCTTGCTTGTTTGAGACACACGGGTGAAGGAGTGTGCTAAAAGCTCCGTGATTTTATTGATTTCTTTCATCGGGTGTTCTAATTGCTAAACGCCCCTCCGTCAGATATGTTTCTGGTGTTTTTTAGATGGGATTTTTTTTTTAAAATGCCTGGAAGTAGAATATTTACAGTAGCGCCTGTTCTTACCTCGAACGCCTCCGTTAGTTGCCCCTGGTGGAGGAAGGACATTTCCCTTCATGTGAAACTATTTGTTGCCTTAACTAAGTTACGGATTTTCTGTGGTGTTCGATCATGCCTCGTCAGTTTCCAAAGGAGATTCCTTATCAGTGCATTCCAAGGCCATTTAGCAGTCCACAGATCCAATATACAGTGGTGAGATGAGTTGAAGGCATTTTTCTATTATTATTATTTGCAGTATGGGTGGGGGGGGGGGGGGGGGCTGGGTGGTCTCGAGGTATGGTGTCCGCCTCAAGTGCTGGAGGTCCCTGATTCAAGCCCCGTTGAGGGTCAGGATTTTTTTAACGTGGACTTCTAGTAACAAAATTCCCCCTGATCTATGGGGAGTGAGATCGGACGCCCGTGTGTATTGTTGCGCACGCAAAGAAAAAACCTTGGCAGTTGGAAATCGAAAAAGAGTATCCTAACAGCGCTGCCCGGGCAAAATTTTGTGTTACAAATCTACCCAAAGTATTTCAGGATTCTCGCCGGTGCTACGGAGTTTGTGCACTGAGCTGAGATTCTCCGGACTCAGGCTTGAGTTAGGAGTAGAACGGTGTACTTATGGTTTACACCCGTGTGCCGTGATGTTGATCCGTGGACTAAACTAAACTAAACTAATCTTGCAGTGTAACTATGTGGTCAGTGCCGGATCTATATCGTCGCCTGTGTGTTCACGGAACCCTAAAGTGAAGCACCAAATATCAACACTGAAACCTACCATGCATGTCGTAAGGGGCGACGGAGCAGGGTTAGGTTGGGCCTGGATTCCTCACCCGGTAGTAAAACTTTAGCCACAATATCCAAGCATTCATGAACAAATCCAGTCACGAAAATAGACTACGAAATAATGTCTTCAATCGGGTATTCTCATTTGTTGTAACGATCTCCGACAGATAAATTCCTGGGGTTTGTTTTGTTTTAGATGGGATTTTTAAAAAATAACACAGCGAAGTAGAATGTTGAGTTGCTTCCGGGTGCGTAGCAATGTTATATACCTGGACTTTCTGATGGCATACCTGGGGTCGGAGGTGGGGGGGGGGGGGGGTGGTCTCCGTGGCCAAGTGATCAAGACGCCTGCCTCGCGCTGCGAAGGGTTTCGGTTCGATTCCCAGTGCAAGTTTCTCAGAGACTCGTAGGCGGTTGTCGCTGGAGCTACGGAGTTCGTGCTCTGTGCGACGCTTTCGGCAGGTCGACCTTTGGAAAATGACCGAGCCCTATAACATACAACCCGGTGCAATCTTGCTTTTAAATATCGTCTACATGTTGTTGTTGTTGTTGTTGTTGTTGTTGTTGTTGTTGTTGTTCTTCTTCTTCTTCTTCTTCTTCTTCTTCTTCTTCTTCTTCTTCTTCTTCTTCTTCTTCTTCTTCTTCTTCTTCTTCTTCTTCTTCTTGCGACGCTAGATCATACTTCTATTTGTTCAAACCATCGTCAGCTGTCGTCTGTCGCAAATTGGTCTCTCTTATATTGGTCAGTCCAGTTCCCGTCATTCCCCGACATGTTACTCTAGACCACAGAGACATCGATAACCGAGTCGGCACAGTTGCACCATTTTCTCCCGTCCCACCCATAGTGTGTTCAACTAAGTAAGTCTATGATGTACACAATTTTTGTCATCAGGCGTCCTTTTTCACAGATGCTCTGTCAGTGCTGCCGGCTCTCAAGAATGACAAGCTCCCATATTAGGAAGGTGAACTTAGCAAAGTATAAGTAGTAACAACAAACCACGACCCACCGGGTGTTTCTAAAGTCTAAGTACACTTTCTATGTACTCGTAGCACACATTTGAAGAATGATGTACGTGACGTTATCAGAAAGTGTGCTCCACAGTCCATCGAGAAGCAATATGCAGCGAATAGCTGTCGTCTGCTGGAAGAATTCTTTGCACTCCAAACAGAACGGTGTTATCAGTGGAACAAAGAATGTTTTTGGTTGAACAAGTGTTTCGATATGGCGGTCAATACACACGGAAATAACAACAGACACGTTGCAGACGATATTTGACAATATGAAGAGACGTGTATAGTCATGTCTTGAAGTGGACATTTTCAATACCTGTTTTAATGAATACTTCATTCAAACTTTTCATCTTCCCCAAAACAGCGTTAGACCATAGCAGTGACTATTGTAACTAATTTAAGGAATTTTAAAGCACATATTTGTTATGACGCCATGTACTTTATTTTTTTTTTTCAAATTTGTTCTACATACAAAGTGTAGTGAGACTTTACAAACACACGGTATAAGTCATTAGGTACCGTTCCACTGTGGTATACCGAGAGATGAGACGGAAGATGAGCTTGTAAAGAAAGGTGAAGGATATGATCAGAAAGAGAACGAACGTATATACTATGAGTAACAGAGAGTATCCGGTGTACCAGAAAGGAATAGAACGCGGCCAACTAAGTCTATCACTCTCTTGAACGGCAGGGACAGGTATTCGGTTTAAGGATTCGGACAGGCCATAACAGACTGAATAAGCGTATGTACAGGCATGGCCGGAGTTTCCGGTCACTATGCTCATGGGGACAGTTTGATAGAACTGTAGAGCATGGTCTCCAGGATGTCCACTAGTACAGCCAGCTCGGAAGGGAATACCGAGCTGGTGAAATGGCACTGCATTCAAAGTTGTATGGAACAAACAAAAAACTGTTGATTACATCACGAGAACTTGTCTTTCGGTGTAAAGATGGAAGAAAAAACGCAAGACAAAGAAAAAGTAAGGAGGGGGAATTGAAGAAGAAGAAGAAGAAGAAGAAGAAGAAGAAGAAGAAGAAGAAGAAGAAGAAGAAGAAGAAGAAGAAGAAGAAGAAGAAGAAGAAGAAGAAGAAGAAGAAGAAGAAGAAGAAGAAGAAGAAGAAGAAGAACGAACGAACGAACGAACGAACGAACGAACATACTTTATTTTCAAAGGGTTAAGAATTGGGCACGCAGGCCCGTCTAACATTCTGCCCTTCTATCACTCTCTTTCATACATTATTTCATTCACACATCATTCAAGGCTAACAGAGAACAGCAACAATATAAAAGAAATGCATTATAAAGGCAGAAGAAGAAGAAGAAGAAGAAGAAGAAGAAGAAGAAGAAGAAGAAGAAGAAGAAGAAGAAGAAGAAGAAGAAGAAGAAGAAGAAGAAGAAGAAGAAGAAGAAGAAGAAGAAGAAGAAGAAGAAGAAGAAGAAGAAGAAGAAGAAGAAGAAGAAGAAGAAGAAGAAGAAGAAGAAGAAGAAGAAGAAGAAGAAGAAGAAGAAGAAGAAGAAGAAGAGAGGAGGAGAAGAGGAGGAGGGGGAGAAGAAGAAATTATTTCCCATCATGGAGCACAGTTGTCTAAGAATCTCCGTACCAGTAACAAAACTATCGATCCCTCAACTCGTCCCACCATCTCCCCTGCATCACACTTACATGGCTAGCAGTATGGAGCCGTGATTCACCCATACACAGGCGGCTATTTTCCCGTTCCCTGACAGCTAACGCTGGCGAGAGATCAATAACCTAACAATCTTACTCTTGGTAATATAGATTTGACAGCCCTACATCCTGACTACGGCGCCATTGCATCATCGTTGTCAGCTACACTTAACACACTCCTGGTGCTACCAATTTTGAGGGAATTGTTTGACTGTTTTTATTTTCCGCCCATAGAAAAGGCAAACCCGTCAAAGACCCGGTTTCCCTACAGCCTTTTAAATCTGTTTGACGCGAAATTAAGGAGAAATTGCTCGAAACGGAAGCGACAGGTATTTTCGATTTGGGAAGAATAGTCTTGATCATATGCATTGCAGACTGGCGTAGACGTTCATGTCTCTCCACAGCCCATGGAGTCAGCATGACGCAATAATTTTGAGAAATTGCTCCAAACGAAGGACCCGGTATTTTTGCTTTAGCCAGAAGTCTTTATCTTGTGCCCTGTCAACTGGATTAGACGTTCATGTCTCTCTGTCAAAGTGTTAGATAGGACATAGACAGGACAGGAGACAGAAGAGTGGTAAGGACAGATAGGACGTAGATAAGGACCTCTATAAGGGAGTAGATAGAGTAGAGACAGACCGCAAGGGATAACTTAGAACAGTTATAAGACAGGACTTAGATGAGGACACGGACATGTCATATCTAGGACACCAGTAGGATCAACCCCGAGGATAGGGCGGGGGACGCTAGTTCACGGGACAACACCCGTAAACAGAGTTAGCAGTAGGACAACCCAAGGTTGACATGAACAAGACTATGGTACTACGTGCCGAGTGGAACAGCACGAGGTTTTGCTGACCGCACGGAACCTAGGACGACAAGGGCAGCGAGTAGACTAGAGTTAGCCATACGGGACCCGACAGTCATCCAGACAGGACACGTGTGATTTCCGAGAGCCAATGTGTAGTTTACGAGGGCGCATGTTATAGATCGCGAGAATGAGATTGTATTTGATGATGTATGGGTTTTGTGAGGAAAGGCGACCACTGTATATTTAGGCAGGCAATTACCGCCTGAATCTGAATGTGTAAATATATATATCAGGTTCACCTGAAATAAAGTATATGATGTCCATCCACGCATGAAGTTTCTTTGAGGTGTGGATGAAGTGGCGAGAGTGCCTGTATGCAATGTGAGATGTTGACACTCTCCACAAACCTCTCTTTTGGCATTCTGAATCAACTTTGCTGATGATATTCCTCCATGCCACCGTCTCAGTCCACCCAGCATCATTTCTCTTGGTCTGCCTCTTTTTCCATTGATCTTTCCAGTGTTTCTCTTCTCATCACGTGACCACAGAAAGTTGTTTGTCTCTTTTTTTTTGTATAGTTGTATGCCTTTTTCTAGTCTCATTAGCCTCTTCATTCAATCGTTATTAGCTTTCCATTCTACTCTTATCTTACATGTTGGTGCTAGCGTTTTCTTTGATAAAACCATTGTTTCTGTTTTATTGACTTTCAAGGAAAATCCTTTTTTTTTTTTTTTTTTTTTTTTTTTTTTTTGCACTATCTGTTACTGCAATGTCCGAAGTGTGTTGTAGATCTTTCACATTTTCAAGAAGAGTAACCAAGATAACACTGCAATTTTCCATTGAAAAATATTATATTATTTTAAAAACACCAAGCCACAAACAATATATTGCACTATTTATTGCCTGGCATATCTCGCTGCATATCGTCAGGTGCATACGGTAGTGTTATATCTATATATATATAAAACACGATGTATGTATTTCCGTCCGTTCTTTATGCGTTCGCGAACGGTCCATCCGATTGAGATGAAATTTTCTACACGTTTTCCTTTTATTCCTGTGCAACTTTCTGTCATAGTTTTTTAGGTTTTTTTCGGCTACTTACTTCCTAAAATTTAATATGTCATTTTTCATTATAATTTCTATATAGCAAGGGGACTTAACTCTAGAAAAGTTATTTCAAGGGGCATAACTTTTAATAACATTTCTATATACTTTATATTGTTGCATCGTTTTCAAAGATTTATAAACTCTTTGTCTATAGTTATTTACAGGCATATGAGTTATAATAAATAATGATATAATCTTTAAGGCATTTTCAAAGTTTTCATAAAAATAATGCATAATGCATAACAGTGTAACTCATCTTTTTATGCTTAAAGAAGTTATCTACACTCATGTAGGTGATTAAAAACAGTTTTCATTAAAAATAATGGATGGTGTGTGGAAGGACAATCTTTTAAGTTACTGTGTGAATTTAATGAGACACTTCCCGCCAGGAGCTGGGCGAAGCCACGCCGGGTCAGAAAGATAGACAGACAGACAGACAGATAGTCGGGAACGGGAGCTTATATGACTACTTATATGAATTAAATGAGATGCTCCCCACCAGGGACTGGGTGAAGCCGGGCCGGGTCAGCCAGACAGACAGACAGACAAACAAGCAGACAGACAGACTGATAGATAGATAGATCTCCTCCCGGGACTGGGCGAAGCCGGGCCGGGTCAGCTAGTATATCATATAAAATGAATAAATTAATAATACTTTGGCTGAAACACTTAAAATACACAGACACCGGTATTGTTCCAATGTGGAGCTTTTTAATCCCTAAGGTAATTTCAAATTTACCATGAACCGTGGGGATAGATATATATATCCTCAGAGTATATAGTACATCTAGCACAAATTATGGATGTAAAGTCTGACTGACAATATTTCTATATAATTGACCACTACAATTAATGACTCAAGAACACCCAAATATACAGAACAGCTCTCTTCACCTGACTTGACCAAACTATTCTCAACTGACGTCACCAAACTATTCTCAACTTACGTAACCAAACTATTCATAACTGACGTCAAAACTATTCCCAAACTATACTCCACTATCTTCCAGAAACTCTTTTCAACATACGTCACCAAACTATACTTAACTGATGTCACCAAACTATACTGAACTGACATCACCAAACTATACTCAATTGGCGTCACCAAACTAACCTCATCTAACACCTCTCGACCATCTTTCAGAAAACGATCTCGGCCATAGATTGCTGTTGTCAAGGGGACACTACACAGCTCACGGACGATCAATCTCTATCGCCTGTTTATGATAACGATGGTGCTGTTCGCGTGACTGCTACTCGTCAGCACATCTCAGCTGCTAATGGCCAGCCGATTATCTGTATCTTCCACTGCCTGTTTGGCTATTCAAATCATTTAAATTGAAAGCGCGATTACAGATTCGGTCATTTTTGTCCCACGTGGTAGATATTGCTTTGGTTGAGGCGCTGCAACAATAGTGTAAACCGCCAACTGTCCAAATTCCAATTCCAATTCCAATTTTCGAGAGAAAAAAAATTCCAAATTCGGTCTCGTTCAACCTGCCTCCTCAGCGTCGGTTATTGTTGAGATCCGTGGTTGCTTGCTTGCTTGCTTGTGTTCGTTGGCTTGAGCTCCAACGCGAAGTCCTGTATGTCGGATGAAGACATCCTGTTGTCCAACATCAGAGTGATGTCATACAGGACCTGAGTTTTGCTTGAGTATCCGTTGTCCCATGTCTGGCTTATTGGTGTGCAGACTGGTGGTTCCTCGCCGTACAGGCAGACACTCTCCGACTTCGGAGGAATCGGCGATCCTACTGACTTTAGCCAGGACCCCGAAGGGACCTGTTGCCCAGGACGCTCGACGAGGACGCGTCAATAGGTCTTGGCCAGTATATAACCCGGCCCTGGTGCCTTGGAAACACCTCTGCGTCCCGAGATCCGTGGTTGTTTGGACTGTTAGTCCTATTTCCTACTGGTTTTATTGGTTCCGCTCTGTTCGTCGGATGTATTTATTTTGTGCTATCTGGTTGGTTTCTTTGTCTTGTGTTGGTCCTGATAAAGACCGGTCCTTGGTCGGGCCTACTGGGGCCCGTATTCTTTCGTTTGTTGGCTTCTTTTCTCTATTAGCACTGCTACATGCTTGTCGGTTCTTGTGTTATTCTCATCGGGGCTGGTTCCTGTCATGTCCAGTCCACATAAGGACTCGATGAAGGCAAAGGCAGAGCATTCAAGTGCAAGTCTCAAGTTGTCCCCCCGATCAGCGGCCCGAACTCCTTTACGTTTGTTTTTTGGCGTTTTTCTTCATCACGTGTGGGTGTGGTGTAGCAACAAGATGACCCGGTCTCCCTGTCAGCCTAGTTCAGATGCCCTACCGGAAGAGCCAACTCACCTTCCTGCCATTCACCCCGCCATACTCGGCTGTCTCCTTCAGGTCCAAAGCCTTTCCTTTCTGCTTTTGTGTGTCCCAATTTGTGATTTTGTTAAGCCCTATTAGTACAGTTGTTATGGTAATCAAGCCTGCTAATCCATGCTTACCCATATATACACTACCATTTCACAGATCCCAGATGTTGATACAATAATTGCAGATATTATCTGCTTATTTGTTTTGAACAGGTGCCAGCCTTCAGTCACAAACACATAGACACAAAATGACACACATAACACAAGGAAACTGAATGTAGGAAAATTGCCGTCTCGCCTGCCATATCTGTCATCCATTATATGACATATCGATGGGGTTTTTAGAGGTACAATAATCTCCATGCTGCATAAGTGTTTGTGTTCATGGCTGCATGGTTCTATCTATCTATCTATCTATCTATCTATCTATCTATCTATCTATCTATCTATCTATCTATCTATCTATCTATCTATCTATCTATCTGTCTGTCTGTCTGTCTGTCTGTCTGTCTGTCTGTCTGTCTGTCTGTCTGTCTGTCTGTCTGTCTGTCTACCTGCCTGTCTGTCTGTCTGTCTGTCTGTCTGTTTGTCTGTCTGTCTGTTTGTCTGTTTGTCTGTTTGTCTGTCTGTCTGTCTGCCTGCCATTCTACCTTCCTGCCTACTCTGTCTATTACTACCTATCTGTCTAGTTGTCATTGCATATACCCCTCTATCTCTCTCGACACTCTATTCATTAAATACTTGTGAGTGTATTTCTGCTTTAATTCTGTTAATCTTCAAATTCATACACATAATTATCAGCCATTATTTTATATTACATGCATTTCATCCTAACTCTTGTCTTGTCACTCTAAACACACGACAGTTTCGATTTTTTGTCAAGTAATCGGATAGGACATTTCCCCAAAACAGACTAAACTCAAGTGTCCTCAATACATCACAAATTGGCATCGAATATTCCTACAACAACGGAAATAGTCCAGCCCTTCTCGAATGCCAGAGTCGACATTTGATTTGGCCAGCAAAATTCCCTGGAGTGGGGAAATATGTGACAGGAAAATCGTGGCAATAGATCACAGCAGAATAATTGTGAGGATACAATGCAGGTAGCAAGAATTAGGTTATGACAAGTTAGAACAACCCAGTCTTTCATTGTGCTACTGATCGCTCTATGAAAGATCAGATAGGCAGGGGAGAGAATGGGCTGTTGGTTGTCTGGCAAGTGGCACATAGAATAGACTAAATAGGTTTTGTTTAGTATGGCACCTAGTGTTTACTGAACTAGTGGTTGCTGCGTCGGCATTTTTGTCATTAACCTTTTGTTATTCATAATTCTGACTGTCTGTTTTTTCATGTAGAAACCGCGAGAGCGTAATGGTTAATACATTTACCCTCCAGCGCAGTAGTAATATGTTTGAATCCCCATTCAAACATTTTCTTATCATCATCAAGTGCCCTGCCAGCTGGCGTAGGCGTTTAAGGGCCGAATGTGAGGCGGACCTGCGTGCCCAATTTGTTACCTTTTGAAAATAAAGTTCGTTCGTTCATGGCTCTCCATAGATCTCGATCGTTGGTGTTCTGGATCAACTCTGCTGATGATATTCCTCCATGCCACCGTCTCAATCCAACCAGGATCCTTTCTCTTGGTCTGCATCTGCCTCTTTTCCCGTCCATCTTTCCAGTTGTCACGATGTTCTCCAATGCCTCTCTTCTCATCACATCACCGAATAAACCTGTTTGTTTTATTTGGTTGTTTCGGAACTTGAGATTTAAATATTGAGCACAACCCACTACTGGCAACGCTGATCGTATTCCGGTATGAACCTAAAGCCTATCCACGTCAATGTCGAAGCACTAGACTCGAGTTTCGCTCTCGTATGAGCTCGTTAGTAGTGCATATCCTTGACCGGACCCGGAAACAAACTGGCGTGTGAAGCAGATGTGTAAACACTAGACCACGCGGCAAACGCTGGACACGGCCAAATTATCTTTCGCACATCAATTATCTATTGTGTATATCACATTAAATAGAAGAACAAAAAAGACAATTGTGGAATGAATGTTGTGAACATAAATAATGTATGTTATAATGTTTTGAGACAGGCTGACAAACAACCCACATACACATGCACATACACATATACACACACAGACACTCACACTTACATGAATACATGCATACACACATTCATACTACTTACATACATGCATACATATAGACAGACAATACATGCATCATTTATACACACATACTCAAAGTCACCCACCCACACAATAACTCCCACTCACGCTCCCTCACATGCCTACATCCACTAACAATCAAACAACAACAAACATTCTTACATCTCTCTCTCTCTCTCTCTCTCTCTCTCTCTCTCTCTCTCTCTCTCTCTCTCTCTTTCTCTCTCTCTCTTCCGTTCGTTCGTTCGATCTATTTGTCTAGATGTGAGGATGTATGTATGGGTGTGTATGTGAGGGATATGTGTGTGTGTGTGGGGGGGGGGGGGGGAATGTATGTGTGCCTGTGTAAAAGAGAGAGAGAGAGAGAGAGAGAGAGAGAGAGAGAGAGAGAGAGAGAGAGAGAGAGAGAATTCAGTGCTCGCATGTCCTGTAACATGCCATTCCATATCTTTTGTGTATTTTCATCTTTCACATTATCATTTTGTATGTATGACACTTGATTTTATCATGTATAATATACCATTACTGTAATGTGAGTGAGAGCGTTAGTGAGAGAGAGAGAGAGAGAGAGAGAGAGAGAGAGAGAGAGAGAGAGAGAGGGGGGGGGAGAGAGAGAGTTGAATTGCATCACTAATTTTTAAGTTACAAAATGTATATGTACAATTTTTCTCCATTTTCTTTACAATTTTGCGACAATGCTCGCGACAATCGTCACTGTATGTGTGTGTAAAGTGTGGGAGTTTGATCATAATAGTAGGTTGGGGGTTCGGGGGATGTGTGTGTGGGTGGATTCGTAATGTGTGTGGGTGGGCTCAGGATGTGTGGGTGGGAGGGGTGGGTTTGTGTGGGTGGGTGGGGGATTGTGTGTGGGTGGGAGGAGGATTGTGTGTGGGTGCGTGCGAGATGTATGGGTGTATGGGGAGATGTGTTTGTGGGTGGGGATGTGTGTTTGTGTAGGTGGTTGTGGGTGAGTGGGTGGAGGAGGATATGTTGGTGGATGATTGATGGTGGGTTATGGGATGGGTGGGGGTATATGTGTGGGTATATGTGGTGGGTGGGAGATGTGTGCAGGTGGGGGTGGTTGTGGGTTTGGGGATGTGTGTGTGGGTGAGAGATGTGTATGGGTGTGGGATGTTTGGATGGATGGGTGGGGAGTGTGTGTGGGTGAGAGATGTGTGGGTGAATGTGTGTGGGGGGTGTGTGGGTTGGGGGAGGGGTGCGTGATGGGTGTGGGTGATGGATTGGAGATGTGTGTGTGGGTGGGGGATATGTCTGGCTGGGTGGGGGTGTGTGTGGCTGAATGAAGGATGTATGTGTGGGTAGTGAGGGTGATTGTAGTTGGGGGATGTGTGGATGGGTAGGAGATGTGGGGATAGATGTGTGTGTGGGTGAGGGATGTGTCTTTGGGATGTGTGTGGGTGTGGTATTGTGTGGGAGGGGAGCTGGATGTGGTTAAATGATGTTTGTGTGGGTGGGTGAAGGTGTGGTTGGGTTTGTGGGTGGGTGAAGGATGTGTGTGAGGGTGGGGGATGTGTGCTTAGATGGGTGGTTTTGATGTGTGAGTGTGGGTGTGTAGATAGGAGATGTATGTGTTGATGAGTGGGTAAGGGATGTGTGGGTGTTAGTGGTTGAGGGATAAGTACGTGTGTCTAGGGATGTGTGAGGGGATGAATGTATGGGTTGTGTGTGCGTGGATGGGAGGTGTGTGTTTGTGAATGGGGAATGTGTTGGTGGGTGGGGATGTGTGTGAGGGATGTTTGTATGGGTGGGGAGATTGTGCATGGGTGGGGATGTGTGTGTATATGGGTAGGGGTGTGTGGTTAAGGGATGTGTGGCTGGGGGAATGGGTGGATGGAGGATGTGTGGTTGGGTGGATGATGTGTGGTTGGGTAGAGGATGTGAGGGTGAGTGATTGTATATGAGTAAGGGTGTGTGGTTAAGGGATGTTTGGTTGGGGGATGGGTGGGTAGAGGATTTGTGGGTGGGTGAGTGTGTGCAGGTTAGGAGATGGTGGGGGATGTTTGTAGGTACGGGATCGGGATCTGTGAGTGGGCTGGGGGAGATGGGAGATTATGTGGGTGAGTGCGGAATTTGTGTGTGGGTAGGTGCGGAATAT